>CM070793.1:10844388-11179388 GCA_036346955.1 Dipus sagitta | reverse complement strand
CCATTGTACATTCTTTATGGTGAAGAGACTGCAATGGCTTCGCCTAGCCCCAGGCCTCCTGGCTTCCCTCTCCACTCCCTGGGGCCCAACATCTGGGAGAACTCTGAAACTCCTTCCCAGTTTAGCAGCATGTGCCAAGTACAAAAAATAAAAATAAAAAATAAAATAAAATCTCCAGTGAATACCATCCTTCTTAACTGGGAACAGCTGCCCAGGCCTGTTGTATTCCACCCCCCCCCCCCGCCCACACCCCCCAATCTCTCTGGCTCAGCTGTGAGTCACAGGAGACCCTGGTGAAAGTAAGACTTGTTGATAGAGTCCAGCTGTTGTCAGTAAGAAAGCTATGCTTTTTTACCCACTTTAGAAAAGGTGTCCGAGGGCTAGAGAGAGATGACTCAGCAGTTAAAGGTGCTTGCTTGCAAAGCCTCGAAGCCCAGGTTCGATTCCCCATTACCCACGTAAAGTCAAACGCACCAAGCAGCACTTGTACCTGGAGTTCATTTGCAGTGGCAGGGCCTTGGCGTGGCCCGTTTCTCTCCGCTTTAAATAAGTGAAAATATTAAACAGTGCCTGAACTATGTGTGTATGTATGAGGGGGTGAAGAAGACAAATTGACTTACGAACTTGATTTTCTTTTCTAAAGTGATTGTAGTCAGCAGAAAACTACAAAGTAACTCCAAGTGACTATAGTAGTAAGTTTGCTCCATAACAGGTAAATCAAGTCTTTTTTTCTTTCCTTTTTTTCTAGAGGCCTGGGTTGAATTTGTTTTCAGGCCTCTACAGTCTTCTAAAGCCCAGACAGTTAATTCCTTTTGCATAAATAGCTTGTATGTGCTCATTCCCAGAGGAAGTTGTATGAGTAAACAAACATCACCCAGATAGAAGTTTAACCGGCTTAGTCTGCCTTCCTCCCTTTCTGAACAAGGACACATCAGGGCTTTACAAAGTCCAGGCAAAAACCCAATTTCTTTAAACTTTTTTTTTTTTTTTTTGAGGTAAAGTCTTGCTCTAGCCCAGGCTGACCTGGAATTCACTCTATAGTCTCAGGCTGGCCTCGAACTCAGGGAAATCTTCTCTCTCTGCCCCTCAAGTGCTAGGATTAAAGGTGTGCGCCACCACACCAGGCAAAACACCACTTTCTGGACCAAACGTGCAGTCCACCTCCAGCCCTGCACTCAAGGGCCCCACACGCCTCCAGAATCAAGACTTTCGGCGGCCACGTGACCCAGTGGGTGACTCACAGACGGGCCACACCCCTCGAGGTCTCCCGCCAGGCCCAGCCACCAGCCAGCCAACACGGGGATGCATCTTATTACCCAGGGGAAGAGCTAACAAATGCCCTTGACAGCCAAATAATTACTTTCTTTCAGCTAAAAGAACTTGCTATAAAATAAATACAGGTATAAGTGGATGCAGGCTGAACTCTGCCAGCTACCCCCCCCTCCCCACATCTTTACCCCACCCTTGCCAGACCAGCCTCTGCCATGGGAAGTCAGGAAGCTAGACTTTTTTTTTTAATAGAAAAGAAAGCTATTTAAACACACTTCAAAAAAACTCAGTATCTTTTTTTTTTTTCCCAAAAATTTTATTGGGGGAAAAAAACCTACAAAACATTTACAGTACAATGTTTACAGTCACAATTTGTAGTGAGCTGATTCCCCAAAATATATTACAACTCAAGTTGACTTATCTTGTTACATTCAAAACCTACTTCTGTCAAAGTAGTCCAGAGTATACACATAGTGCTCCAACTGTACCTACACGCAAACTAAGCTACTGCTCATTCAGCCGCTGTCCAGGAACGCTGGACTTCTTCCTGCCTTTTTACATGGAAAAAAAAAAAATAATAATAGTACAAGTTTTGGAATTTTCTGTCATTAAACAAGGCATATTCGTGTACTACATTACCATTTCAGCTCTAAGAGGTGGTCTCTTCACTTTATAGCTATATAAAAAAAAAAAAAGTGGTAAAAAAATCTTTTTCCTTTTGTGCAGTTGAACCCATCCTACATTCAGAATCTTTCAAGCACTAATAAAATACTTATTTGGTTAAGGAAGATTTAAGGCAAGTTCGGGCCCTTCTGAAGGCACTGTGAGACTACCTCCCCATTATTGCTACATGTCTTTATAGTCAGTGTCACAGTAGAAGTGGTGGATCAGAAACACTCGCTTCTGCTAGTTTATAAAGGTGGAACTCTAAGAAAGCATGCCACATGTAAGCCTGATTGCCAAGTACGTGGCTGTTCTCTTTTTTTCTCTTTAAAGCTGATGGGCTACAACCATGATACATTCTAACTCATAAAATATTCCTCAAACTACTTCCACAGCATCAAGATAGATTTCTGTAAAGAAACCATGCAATCTTTTTGAAATTTACGTAAACAAGGAAAGAAATTAATGAAATAAATATTACATACAATCTCTTAAATTAAGATTTTTTTTTTTACTCATTTACAATAAAATAACCAAGTGAAGTTACAAAAGGCATATATTACTGTGAAAAGAACATACACTCCACATTTTGCCGATTAATAATGGCAATCATAATTTAACATAATAAAAGAATATATATCTATTGCTTTTCATCATACTCGATAAATACAGTATGAACAAAATTCTCAATGTATACTTTTCACAAGATAATAAATAAGTTAAATAGTTTTTTTTTTTTTCATACTGAGTTGTGGTGCAGTGGTGCGAATCAACTCAAAACAGCTAAAAATTCAGCAGTTATTTCCCAACAATTATGAACTAAGCTCTGCCCAAAGCTTCCAGAGAGCAGACGAAATGGTTCTAAGCCAAACACCCACTAAGTGGTGGCAATGAAACCAGTATCAAACTTTGGAATGCAAGGGTTTTCCCCTCCCCAGACATATAAGTATGCTTAAAAAAAAAAAAAAAAGGCGAAAGAAATAAAAACCGGCGGGACCGGAAGTTGGGGGGGGTTTACTATCAAGGCATATTCTTGGCAGAACATGGGATTCTAAAAGCTTATAGTTTAGCAAGGTGGTGGCCTGCTAGTTTGCTTACAATGGTCTGAGACAAACAGTAGGAACCTCTTTCAAGGTAAGAGTCCCCACATCTGGACTGTAACTAAGGCTTTTCAAGTGAAGAGATGGAATGGTGGTTGGTAGCTGCTGGTGCTGGGATGACTTTTTTTTTTTTTCCCCTAGAGTCTCAAACTCAGGAATCTGAGACCTTAAAGTGTTTGGTTTTTGTCCTTTTTTTTTTTTCCTTTTGTTCTATTCGCATCACAACTGCCCTGTTGTGAATATTTTGTTCATCAATACAAAGAGTTCGTTGGCTTTTTTTTTTCTCTCTCTCTCAAGAATGAAACTTTGTAATAATAAAAATTATAGAAAAAAAAGAAAACCCAAAACGAGAAAAAAAAAACCGAAAGGGGAGGAGTGGTGGGGCGCTCCTCCTGGCACAGAGTTCGAGTCCAAGTGCTCGGTGGGGATGGGGGTGGGAGCTGCCAAAGTCCTCCTGTGGCTTTGTCACCCCACTTACAACCCCCCCACCCAAATCCTCTCTCCCTTCCCCATGCCTTCTTGCAAAGGCGAGCTAGCAGATGGGGAGTAGGAAGTGGGGGGGGGGAGCTCCCTGCAAACAACCCAGGGCGGCCTTTCCCTCCTCCTCCTCCTCCATCTCACTGGCGCCCTCTTGCCTCAATCGTCGGAGATGGACAGGCGGCTGAAGATGGGCAGGCGGCGGCCAGGGTCGAGGCTGGGCGACTCGGAGCCACTGAGGCTGCCGGAGCTCAGGGAGCCGCTCAGGTAGCTGTCGCGGTCGGACAGCGAGTCCGGGGGACTGGGGGGCGCGTCGAACACGGGGGACTCGGACAGGCGTCGGGGCGGCAGCTGGAAGCCGAAGGGCGGCGAGGGCGGCTGCGCGGGGCCCGGCGGCGGCTGCTGCTGCTGCTGGCTGCGGTAGTAGGCGGCGGCGGCCGCGGCGAAGCTGTGCGTCTGGATGGCCAGCGGCGTGATGAGGCTGCTCAGCTCGGGGCCGAAGGCGAAGGCGTTGTTGGCGCCCGAGGACGAGGCGGCGGCGGAGCAGGCGGTGCACGGTGCCCCGGGAGGCAGCAGATCTTCCGCGCCCCCGGTGCTACCGTAGAGCAGGGCGGCCGCCGCCGCTGCAGCCGCCGCCGCCGTCGAGGCGCAGCACGTCGGGGCTCCCGAGGGCGTGGAGGCCACCGAGCAGGACGACGTGGAGGACGAAGAGCAGGACGAGGCCGACGAGCAGGAGGCAGGAGGAGGAGGAAGAGGAGGCGGCGGCGGCGGGGGCGGCGTGCGCGACGTGGGGCTGGCGAGCAGCAGCGGCGACGACGACGACTCGAGGGCGCCCGGGGGCGGCGGCGGCGGCGGCGGTGCATGGTGATGACCCGACGGGAAGCCCGAGAAGCTGAGGCTGTGATGCAGCTTGGGTCGGGGCTCCCGGGCGAAGCCGAGGTGCAGCGCGTCGCGGGCGCCGCCGGCGAAGGCGCGCAGGTCCCCGACGGCGGTGGAGACCCCCGACGACGAGGACGGCGGCGCCGGCCTCCGCTCGTCCGCGTTGTGGATGAAGTGGCAGCGGGGCCCGTACGGGCAGAAGCCGATGGTGTGGAAGGTGCGGCACAGCTCCGTCTTGTACTTGGGGTGCCGCGTGAGGCTGCGCAGCTCGTGGAAGCCGTGCGCGAACTGGCACTTCTCGCCGTACTTGCACGTGCCGCTCTCCTCGAAGGGGCGGCACAGCTCCGTCTTGTAGCGCGTGGAGTTGATCTGCGAGCCGCCGCCGCCGCCGCCCCCCTTCTGCTGCTGCTGCTGCTGCTGCAGGTGCAGGAGGTGCTGGCTGCGCTCACCGTTCTCGCTGAACGAGCGGTCCCGGAATTTGTTCTCCTTGTTGAGCAACGCCGTGCCCGTGGCCCCCGACGGCTCCTTCAGGGGTCCGTAAGAAGCCGGGCCGCCGCCCACGCCCGCGCTGCTGCTGCTGCAGCCCCCGCCGCCGCCCACGTTAGCGGAACCCGGGAACTTGGGCGAACAGCTGCCGGGGCTGGGTGCAGGGTGGGCGAGCGCGTGCAGGTTGCTGGCCGAGTGCCGTCGGAGGAAGCCCGGAGTGAAGCTGGAGCTGGGGGCGGCGGCCACGGGGGTCCCCACTGCCTTCTTGTCTAGCATGTTGTTCAGATTGAGATTGGCCAGGGATTTCTCCGTCTGCCCGAAGGAAGGGAAGGCCGGGTGGGAGGGAGGGAGGGAGGGAGGGAGGGGAGCGGGGAAGGTTTGAGAACCGTAAGGGGAAGAAAAGTTGGGGTGACCAACTCACAATCCCATTACCACCACCACCCCTCCTCCAGCTCCTCCTCCAACGCCCGTCTTTTGCACTTTTTGCAGATTTCAACTCGAGTCTCCACCCGGACCGCGCTGCGTTTTAGCCATGTGATTCCACGGCCCGTGGGCAGCAGGATGGGCGGGCGCAAACCCTGTCCGGGAAGTCCCGGGGCAGCGTGGCCGCGCTCGGCCTCCGGGAGAAACCAAACAAGCCCCAGCCGCTCCCTCCTTCCCCGCCCACAAGGCGCGAGCACACACACACACACACACGCACACATACACACACGCTCCGGCGGAACTCCAGGATTGCCCCGGTCCCGAAAAAGTCCAACCAAGAAAGGGGGGTTCCCCCCCTCCCCCCGAGATCCCAAGGCAAAGGAGTAGGGGGGCCACCGACAACAGGCCTGCCCGCCGTCCTCCCGTTTCCAAACCCCGCCGCCGCTGCTGCTGTTGCTGCTGCTGGCTTACCTTGCACAAGAAGTCGATGTCGTAGAAGGCCGACAGAAGTGTGGTCGACATTTTTCTGGGTCCCGCGATGGTCGGAGCTGCAAGAGCAGCAGCAGCAGCAGCAGTAGTAGCGGTAGCAAGCTGGGTGGTGGGGAAGTGCCCTCGGGGCGGCGCGGCAGGGCTCGAGCCACGACGAATAACGGGCGAGGGGCGGGGGGAAGGACCGAAAAGTTTTTGTGGTTTCTTTTTTTCTTTTCTGGGGGTGGGGTGGGGAAGGGAAAGGAGAGGGAGAGGATAGGGGAGGAATGCGAGAAGGAGGAAAAAAAAAAAAAAAAAAAAAGGGGGGGCGGCGTGGAGGGGAAAGAGGAGAAGCGAAGAGCGCGGCACGGCGCTCCGGGGTGCCCGGCCCGCCGCGCCCCCCGCCCGCCCGCCCGCCCCCCGCCGCCGCGCGGAGCCGACGGCAGCTCGCGGACTGCTGGAACTCAGAGGCGGCCGAGCGCGCGCTCTATATAGAGCCCCGGAGCGCGGCCGCGACGGGCCGGGCGCGCCGGGGGGAGGGGACAGAACGTTGACCCCGCCGGGGTCTCCAGGCAACGTCGCCCGCCGGCTCGCGGACGTCAGGCGCCTTCCCGCTCTCCTATTGGTCGCCGCCAAATTTTTTTTTTTTCCTCCTTCGGGGGAAGGGGGCAGGGCGGGGCGGGGCGGGGCGCCCGGGCGGCGTGGAGAGCTCGGCCCAGTTGGGTGCTGTTGGGTGGTGGTGGTGGTGGTGGTGGTGGCGGCGGGAAGATACCGTTCTCCTCCGTGTCCGGTGCTGGTGGCGTTGGAAAAGCCCCGGCACGTTCAGTGTGAGCGGGGGTGGGGGAGTTCTGCACCCCTGGACGTGTCTGTCCCTCTCCGCCCCGATCCTGCTAGGTCGACGGGCGCAGCTTTCGTGTCCCACCCTCCGTTCTGTACTGGGCGCGGGAATTGCAAAATGCAGCAACATTGCAACCGTCCGCGTGGCAAAGGGGGCCGTAGAGTGGGTGTGTGTGTGTGTGTGCCGGGGGGGGGGTGGGGGCACAGTGGTGGTGGTCGGGGCTCCAGATCTGTCCCCCTAAGTGGCAGTTCCAGCCCCGGGGTGTAGCACGTGGTGACGCGGTGGGGGTGGGGTGGGGGTGGCCACGCGGGCGGCGGTCGAGGTCTGGCCCGGAGGAGCTGGGGCCCGTTTCCCCGCCCCTCTCCTCTCCTCTCCCCGCCCCAGCTCGGTAAACAGGACTTGAGCGCCGGGGCCTGCCGGGCAGGGCTGAGTGTCTGAGGACAAGGCGCTGGCTTTGCTAATCACATCACAAGACCTTGAGCCTGGGCCAAAGGCGCGGGGCGTCCGGGGCGGGGGAGAGAGAGAGAGAGAGAGGGAGCGAGCGAGCAGACTGGGAGGACAGGAGGGAAGCCGGCTAGAGCTGTGCAGGCGTGGAGGCGACTTCCTCCACCTCTTCCGCCTGCTTGCTGGTCGACCCTCCTGGGGGGGCGGGTGGCTGGGGTGCAGCTGCCCGCCAAGGTTTCCCGCCTGGCGGAGGCGAAGCGTCCCGGCAGCTCTTCCCTCCTTCGGCCGTGGGGTGCGCCGTGGCTCGGGGGTGGGGGGGTGCGGCCGGCTGCAGGATCGGGCCGAGACCGGGCCGCCGCCCAGATTGGGGGGTGGGGTGGGGTTCCCTTTCTGTTACTTTTCGGCCGCACTCCCCAGCAACTTCCGCTGGGAAGCGCGCGCTCCCCAAAGGCGCCCCGCTCCGCTGCCGAGACGGGGCGGATACCCCCACCTAGCGCCCGGAGAGGCTTAAAGCCGCCGACAGCCTTACTCGGGCGGATCGGGAGTCAGATCTCTACGGAGTCCATACTAGGCTGCTAGAAAGCTGGAGCTGCGCCCATGATTTCCCCAGCTGGCAGCCCAGGCCGCACAAGGTGGAAGGCCCGGGAGCTGCCGGGGAAGGACGCTTGACCCACGCCCCTTCCCACGTTGCTCTTCCTGTCTGCCTGCACTCAGTCGTTCCTGGCTCAGCTGTCAGTTAACCTGGAAGGGAAAGGCGGTCGCCTGTCATTCACAGGACAGGCTCCTGAGTCCAGGGTGCGTTTCCCAATGCCATACTGCCCAGGGTAGAGCTCAGGGCAGGGCAGGAGGGGCTTCAACATGAGAAGTGTGGGGCTGAGTTGGTCTGGTGGCTCATGCCTGTAATCCTATCGCTCAGGAGGCTGAGGCAGGAGGACTGGTGTGAGTTTGAGGCCAGCCTGGGCTAAAGAGTGAGACCCTGTCTCGAATGAAAAACCAAAATAAATACAAGGCTGGAGTTCAGGCTTTGCCCTAGGAAGTCACGTGGTCTGGGACAAAGCACATAATCTTGTGTAGGACTTGGGTATTCTTGTAAAACAAAGATAACAAAGATAAAATTCTTGCTTTACTCTTTTCCTCACCTTTATCTAGGTGTAAAAGAGATATCCATGAAGGTGTTCAAAAAGGAAACGAGTGCAGACGTCTTAAGACATTGACAGTGCAGGGCAAGCAAGAAGTCAGGCTCGGGTTTTGGGCATAAGGGTGGAGGGCACGGAGCCAGGGGGACCCTAAAGCTTGGAGCCAAAAGTAGTAACTTCAGAAAAAGTGACCGCTTCACTCTTGCCACCATCCTGCTCTGCCCCTAGACAGGGCCGCACCAACCGTGGCTGAGTGGCTGACGGTTTCTTTGTTGGAATGATCCCAGACAGGGGCTGGAGCCCCCAAGAGTAAGGTCTTGGAGGATTGTCTTGGGATGCATCAGGAGACCATGAATCTGCCATTTCTCTCCTCACTGCTATCAGGTTAGTAACAAGACTTCAGATACCAACCTGTAGAAACATGGGTCCCTCCTGCCCTCCCTGGGGTAATTCCCAGTCAACAGCATTGAGAACACCCACTTGGTAGGAGTCTGGAGATAACATGTAAACACCTTCTGGTACATGCTTTGGTGTAGAGTGCCTGCTAGTGTGAAAATTCTCACTGTTGCAGAAGTGTTTTGATTTCATTTTAAAGGGGGTGGGGAAGTGCTGGCCCTTTCACTGAGCTGCGCTTTGCTGGGCCCAGTTCAGAATTAGTCTCCTATGGTTATTATCACATTATACCATCAATCCCCAACTTCTCGCTGGCTAAGTCGTAGAACAAAAGAGAAGTGTTATGCCAGGCATGGCGATGCCAGGCAGGAGGATCACTGAAAGTTTGAAGTCAGCTTGGGTTAGTGTCTCAAAAACAACAGCAAGAAAAAAAAAAACCTTTAATCCCAGCACTTGGGAGGTGAAGTAGGATTGCTGTGAGTTCGAGGCCAGCCTGGGCTAGAGCAAACACTCTGTGGGTGTGCTGGTACACTACAGGAAGGCAGATGCTTGAGGAGCAGAAGAGGGGGGATCGTTTGAGACCAGCCTGGTCTACATAGCAGGTTCCTGACTAGCCAAATCTACGTAGTAGCTTTGTCTCAACAAAACAAAAACAACAAAACCAAAACAAAACCCAAATCAAACCAAAAAAGTGTTAGGTTGGCACTTTCCTATCAGGTGTGGGCTACTAAGATGCCTAACTAGATAATTGATTCAAGATCACACAAACCACATTTGGGGCTGAATTGCTGCAAAAACTACCCAGGGACTTTCCCGTTCTCTTTCAGATGTCGCTTTGGACACCAAGTTGACTTCTTTCCTCCTCTTCCTGCAGTGCCTTCCGTATACTCCCCTTACGGCCGTGTCTTTACAGTGTCAGGTGGTTCTCTCTCAAAGACCAGCTACATTTGAAATCTAAGCTTTTCTGTGGAAGGAACTATCATGTTGAACTCTCATCTCTAACCTGTCTCCACCCCCCAACCAGTAATTCTAAGTGACCACGTACTCACCTGAGAAGAATTTAAACATTTACAGGCCCTGCAAGTTTGCACTGCTATGCCTGATACAGGCCTTTCAGATAAGCTGGATGAAATATGACTGTGGACAAAGCTATGACCCATCCAAGCTATGAATGTTAATGTAACTATCTGTGGGCGACACTTAACTCTGAAAAGTATACATGCACAATGGTAAACTAACAAAATTCAAATGCAAACTGTGTGCAAGAACGCCACCTGCTGGATATTCGAGCAAGAGTCCAGCTGGGTTGGAAGAATCAGCTCTTAAGGTTTCTAGATGGTATCAGTCACTGAAATGAATAAATGTGTTTACTGGCACATTAAATGTGAATCTGCTCGTTACTTCTGCCAAGCACAGGATGGCAAATGGTGTAGACATCAAATGAATCAGGCATTTTTTTCTGGCTTGCTTTCTCCAGGCTCCTTCCAACAGCCAGGGTATATGCTGTGTGGCAAAATCAGGTTTCCTAGACTTAGAAAGTGTTTCCTAGAGACGCAGGAGGTACTCTTGTTTTGTTTTGGTTTTTCCGAGGTCTCTCTCTAGCCCAGGCTGACCTGGAATTCACTGTGTGTTCTCAGGGTGGCCTCGAACTCACGGCGATCCTCCTACCTCTGCCTCCCAAGTGCTGGGATTAAAGGCGCGCGCCACCACGCCGGGCTGGTAGGAGGTACTCTACTCTGAAGTCACGGATAAATGAATACAATTAAACTGAAATGTTTGCATGAGGTTGATTCTTATTTAGTTCTCCAACAATCCAACTTTTGGAACATATTTCTGCTTTGCTAAATGGAATGAAATTTAGAAATCTGACCAAATGGGCTGTCTGCCAACTCATTTAGCTCCTATGTGCAGCCCCCAGATCACCAGGGCACGAGTGCACTACAGAACCCGGGCTCTGGGGCTGCGAAGGCTAACTCAAGCCTGCAGGTGGCCCGCACCTGGGGACAGAGTAAATATTCACCGCGGCTGGCCTCACTTCCTACAGTAGCTGCAGTAAACCCTAAGCCCGGCTGCCTTGAATGAATGAACTGAAGAAAAGGCCCTCCGCAGGGAGTGACAGAGGCCTACACTCCCAACCAGTGTGAGGTTTCAGTGTATGTCCAAGGTGTTTGTGGCCGATCTGGTGGGGAACAGCCTGGCCCCTGCTCCAGCCTTCTCTGGTCAACAGGCCGCCTGGATTCTCGGGGCAGTTAGGAGACTGGGTCTTGGGCGCTGGCCTTCGCGTCCAGCAGGGCGAGCAGCCGCAGGCCCGCCGCGGTCCTTTGCTCCTGAACGCGCAGTCGCGTGTACTCGGCCGGTTTCACAAACTCCGCGGAGACCGGAAGCTCGCTGGAGAGCTGCGAGAGGAGCCGGCGCTGCTCGGACACGGCCCTCCGCAGGGGACCGAGCGCCCCCGGGTGAGAGGGCCGCCAGCCGCTCTCTCCGAAGAGCTCGAAGAGGTGCTTGCAGAGGTGTTTCACAAAGGTCAGGGTTTCAGCCCAAAAATTGACTTCTGATTTTTCAAATACGTAGTCGTCTTCCCCCTACATCAAAGGAGACCCGAAGTCAACGGGGATGCTGACAAGTCCCAGACACCCCATGAAGGGCCCTGCTAGACGGGAGGAGCGGGTCCCTCCCCCAGCTGACTGAGGGCCCACTCTTGCCTGTCAACACTCACAACCACACCGCTTGCAGCTTGAAGGTCATCGTCTATCTTCACTCCTTGCGCTTCTCTTATAGAGAGAAATCCTCCTCCCCCAACTTAATAATTACTTGTTATAAAAATGTGTATGTATAGTTCAAAGCCAACATATTTTGGGGACCTGATGCCAAAAAGGGAACTGCAACAAGGGAGTGGGTCCTAGGTTTTAAGGAGTACCTCTTGAGAAAGAAGCCAGAGGAGGAGTCAGGGCATTCTCGGTATCAGAGCGAGGCTTAACGGAGGCACAAGACTCAACTTCTAGAATGCGATGGAGTTTCAAGGTTATTTTATCATGCACTCGTTACCATGTCTCCACATTTCCCTAAACACACTGGCTTTGAGCTCTTGGTCTGCTGGGGATGCTGGGATGGCTGGCAGAGTCAGAGGGAGGTGGCTAGGGGTTGGGGAGGTGTCACGCAGCACACCCTAGTTCTCTGGAAGTGCTTTAGGACACTCACCCGAATAGCAAGGCTGACTGACTAATAATCGTTCTCCGTAATCACACTCTCAGTATCCAAGTGCTGCTTTCAATGGTCCCTCTCCTACTATCTGAAGCCTTGCCACGGAGACCCCCAAAATGGGCCCTAGAGCACCCCAGGGACATGCTCTTGATCAGTCCGTGCTCTGCATTCCCTCATCCAGAGGCCCACTTCCAGCCTCTCAGGACGGTCAGTGGCATATGCAGGCGACACTGCAGCTGGACCCCAGGGGACCCCAGGTCCCAGCATTACCTGATGTGTGCTGCGCACAAAGTCCTCAAGGTCGTCCCCCTCCCTCAGCAGCCATCCCAGGAGGATGGGCAGTGCTGGTGTCAGCTGGTCCCACTGCTGGAGCAGGTCACACAGGACATCCAAGGCCAGGGCCAGAGCAATGGAGGCGTCCACCTGGCAGAAGGCGAACTCTGCAGAGAGACGGGCGAGGCAAGCAGGTGTGTCATTCACAACCTGTTCGGTGCCCTACCCCAACACGGGCAGGAGAGGCCCACCTGCAGGACTAGACACATTTCTTCCCTCAGGCCCTCTGGGGCAAATGGAAGGATCAAGAAACTGTCACCTCACAGCAGGGTGGCAGCACACTTCCTCATGGACAGAGAGCACCTAGTTTACACTGCAGACTTTAAGGTCTGCTGCAGTTGCTCGGCCTAGGCAGTCATAGACGATGTGTAAAGAGATGGTTGTGGCTGCGTGCCGATGAAACTTTCTTTATGCATATGCTGTAATCTGAATTTCATGTGTCATAAAGTATTATTTGTTTGATTCTTCCAACCATTTTTTTTTTTTTTTTTTTTGCTATGGCCCAGGCTGACCTGGAATTCACTATATAGTCTCAGGCTGGCCTCAAACTTACAGTGATCCCCTACCTCTGACTCCTGAGTGATGGGATTAAAGGCATGCACCACCACACCCACCAGAGAGGGGCGAGAGAGAGAGAATGAATATGGGTGCACCAGGGCTTCTAGTCACTACAAACTCCAGACACATGTGCTACTTTGTGCATCTGGCTTTATGTGGGTACTGGGAAATCAAGCTCGGGTTGTTAGGTATTACGGGTAAGTGCCTTAACCACTGAACCATCTATCCAGGCCCCCCTCCTCTTAATGGAGACAAGGTCTTATATATAGCTCAGGCTAGCCTCCATTTCACTATGTAGCCTGAACGTTTTTTGTTTGTTTTTCCCAAGGTAGGGTGTCTCTTTAGCCCAGGCTGACCTGGAATTCATTATGGAGTCTCAGGGTGGCCTGGAAGTCACGGTGATCCTCCTACCTCTGCCTCCTGAGTGCTGGGATGAAAGGTGTGTGCCACCACGCCCGGCTTATGTGGTGCTGAGGACTGAACCCGGGGTTTTGTGCTAGGTAGATACTCTAGCACCAGGTGGATCACATCGCTAGCCCTGGGCCACTCACAGGTGGAGGAGCACGGGGCTCAGGGTCAAGACCAGTGGGCGGGCTGGACTTCACTCGCCTTGTTGGCACAATAGGTACGTGCTCCATCACTGAGCTCCACTCCACCCCAGGATTTCATTGGCCTTTCCTGGCCTTGGGAGTGAATTCCCATTAAAGACCCTTGATTTCCTGGCTGGCTGCGGGTAGGGTGCTGAAACCGTGAAAGGGATATAGAAAAGGAAGCAGGGCCAGGTGTGGTGGCGCGTGCCTTTAATCCCAGCACTCGAGAGGTAGGGGTAGGAGGATGGCTGTGAGTTCGAGGCCACCCTGAGACTACATAGTGAATTCCAGGTCAGCCTTGGCTACAGTGAGACCCTACCTGGAAAAAACAAAAGATAAAAATAAAAATAAAAAATAAATAAAAGAGGAAGAAGTAGGTACCTTAGGGGAACCACTGCTTACTTACTTCATTCTTTGGCCTTAGCCCTAAATAATACTGGGTTGCAAGCAAGCTCAGGGTGTGGACACTTTCACAAACTGTGCCCTTCCCACGCCAACCAGTGGGTGTCCTGAAATCCCTCCACTCAGTGGGCCTCTGAATTTTGCTGCCCCAGCATGCACCATTGAATGCCACCCTTCTGTTGAGTGCTCAGTTCTTGCAAACCTACACCTTCAGCTTTAGCTCACTGAATGTCTCTGGACTATCTGACCCCAAAAGTACGGATTAGCAACCAGGTTTACGAGTGTGGCACCATGGAGTTCCATGATGTGCCAGTCAAGTGCTGACTGCCAGCCTCCCAACAGCATGGGTGCACCAGAGCCTCCAGCCATTGCAAATGAATTCCAGATGCATGCACCACTTTGTGCATCTGGCTTACATGGATCCTGGGGAATCCTCTGGAAGTGTCTTAGCCACTAAGCCATTTCTCCAGCCCACCTTTTCTTTTTTAAATGAAACAGAGCTGTGGTTTAGTGAAGATATATTAACCAGTAGAATTAGGAGAAAAAGAGTCATTGAGGAGAGAAGATAGCATACTGGAGAGCAGGAGTGTAGGCTTCTCAAAAAGAGTGGCAGGAGAGATGGCTTAGTGGTTAAGGTGCTTGCCTGCAAAGCCTAAGGACCCAGGTTTGATTCTCCAGGTTCCACATAAGCCAGATGCACAAGGTGGTGCAGGCATCTAGAGTTTGTACATCTGGCTTTACGTGGGACCTGGGGAATCAAACCTGGGCTGCCAGGCTTTGCAAGCAAGCCCCTGTGACCGCTGAGCCACCTCTCTGGCCTGGAAACGGGTTTGGTGGCACATGGGAGCCACAGACTAGGAGATCAGCACTAACAGTTCAGAGAGACAGCTTCTGAGGGAGATAAGTAGGTTGGCGGCGCTCCTCGGAGACGACACGGCAGGGCTGAGATGTGCGCAGGCAGCATGAGACACATCCCACCGCCTGCAGAGCCCTGCAGTGTCCTGTTCTCCACACGGCTTGTTGTGCAGCCGGGCGCTGCAGCTCAGCTCCGTGCTGGGGGCACTGGCGGCGGTGGTGTGTGGTGCTCAACCCACGGACGTGAAGGACACACACTGAACTCTACCCCTTTCAGTCTTCTTGTTTTTTTTTTTTTTTTTTAAACCAAACTTCCATCTGAAGGCTGTGTTCTGAAAACAGGGACACAGCTGTAAGTCCTCAGCATCGTGGAACCAGCAAGAGGTCAACTGATTTTGAAACCTTCCGGAAAAATCTATCGCCTCGCTTACCCTTTCTCCCATGTTCCTTGTCTCTCAAGTTGAAGACAGAAAGCCCTCAGGAAAGAGAAGATCTCACCTACCGGTAGAACCCGTGTCTACAGCTCAGGAGGCACTCTTGCTGGGTCCATAAGGAACACATGGCGCTGGCCAGCCGTGCCATCAGCCAGGCCAGGCTGCTACACTGGCGCCACCCTGACAGGACAGCTAGCCTCCCCTTGTGCCATTTCCTGAGTCATGCTTAGCAAGGGGCAGCAAATGCTGGGATGACAGGCACAAAAAGAGCCGCGTGAAGAGGCCAGAAGTGGATCTGGAGAGGACCAACCCTGCAGGATGAGGAAGGAGGAGGGGAGGCTCAATGCAGGATTAGATGGATTTGGGTCTCCTGCTTGAAGGGCCGGGTGTAGCTCACATGCTCCCAGCTGACCACGGGGCCCTGGACTAAGCTCAGCCAGAACAGCCTGGATCTCTAGTGGCCACTGCCTTCAAAGGGAGAATGAAAGGCGGGGAAGGGCATTTTCACTTAGCATACAGGCTGGCCAGGCCATCAAGGACACGAGAATGCAACCAAGCAACAAGTGTGGTTAGGAATCTGCTGTGTAGACAGTACAGTCTTGAGAGAAAAACAAAAAAATCCCAGTGTGACGGTTTGATGCAGGTGTCCCCCACAAACTTAGGTGTTCTGAATGCTAGGTTCCCAGCAGACAGAGATTTGGGAATTAATGCCTCCTGGAGGCAGTGTATTGCTGGGGGCGGGCTTATGGGTGTTATAGCCAGTGTCCCCTTGCCAGTGTTGGGCACACTCTCCTGTTGCTATGGTCCACCTTATGTTGGCCCGGGGGTGATGTCCACACTCTGCTCATGCCGTCGTTTCCCCTGCCATCATGGAGCTTCCCCTCCAGCCTGTAAGTCAAAATAAACCTTTTTCCCACAAGCTGCTCTTGGTTGGGTGATTTCTACCAGCAATATGAACCTGACTGCAACAGTAAGCTGGAGAGACGGCTTAGCGGTTAAGGCACATGCTTGCGAAGCCTCAGGACCCAGGTTCAATTCTCCAGGTCCCACGTAAGCCAGATATACATGATAGCACATGCATCTGGAGTTTGTTTGCAGTGGCTAGAGACCCTGGCACGCCCATTCTCCCTAACTCTCTCTGTCTCTAATAAATAAATAAAAATTAAAAAAATCCCACCAAACACACAATAGGCAGATTCACCTTTCAAAACATTTTTCAAAACAATGGGACCCAAGGCAGGGTGGTGGCATGTGCTGCTACTGGGGGGTGAACCCCGGGCTTCGCACATCTTAAGCACTCACTCTACACGGAACTACGTCTCCAGCTAGACAGTGTGGTGCTGACAAGAAGATAGGCATGTACATGGAGCGATGCAACAAAGAGCGGAAACAGTGGGGCTAGGGACGGGAATCAGTTGGTAGAGTGCTTGCCCAGCGTGCATGAAGCCCTGGGTTCAAACCCCGGCACTGCATAAACTGGGCACGGCGGCACACAACTCAGCATTTAGGAGGTAGAATCAGGAAGATTAAAAATCCAAGGTCAGAGGCCGGGAGTGGTGGCGCACGCCTTTAATCCTGGCACTCGGGAGGCAGAGGTGGGAGGATCTCTGTGAGTTCCAGACCAGCCTGGGACTACAGTGAATTCCAGGTCATCCTGGGCTAGAGCAAAACCCTACCTTGAAAACAGTAAAACAATAAATAAATAAATAAATAAAATATATAAAATAAAATAAAAATTAAAGGTCAGTCTCAGCTCACAGAGAGTTTGAGGCCAGTGCAGCTATATGAGGCCTGTTTCTCTCTCTCTGTCTCTTTCTCTCTCCCTCTTTCTCACACACATACATCCTGAGTATATATTTCTCCAGAGTATGCCCACATGTATGCATATACACGTGCACACACACCATACACACATGCAAAAAACCCTTGTATGTGAAGAAGTGGCCCAGCTGGTCAGTGGGTAGACAAAGGTGGTGTGTCCACACAGTGTCCATCAGTCAAGCACAACCAGAAAGGAGGAAGCTGGCATGAGGAACTCAGCGGAGTGGTTCAGATCCCAGCGGCCAGAGTTGCTGGGGAGGAAAGAGGCCAGCAGTGGGAGAAACTCTTTTGAGTAAAGAGAAATACCTTGGAGGCCCCCTAGAATGCTCCAAGTGGATGGTCTGTTCTTGTCTGAGACAGTTCTGCACAGGGGGATTAACATTCACTCATATGAAATCAGGTTGGGCACACAATAAATTAACATTTAGAATTAGTTAACCCAGCGGGGCGTGGTGCCACACGCCTTTAATTCCAGCACTTGGGAGGCAGAGGTAGGAGGGTCGCCGTGAGTTCGAGGTCACCCTGAGACTCCATAGTGAATTCCAGGAGTGAGACCCTACCTCAAAAAACCAAAACAAATGAACAAAAAAACCAAAAACCCATTTAGCTAACCCAGTGCCTTCCATTGCTGTCAACGGGCTGCAAAGGAGGAAGGCACGCTGGAAGTTCAGGGCCCTGCAGAGCAGGTCCCTCAGGGTCCCCTCCTGACAGGTAGCTCGCTGTCAGACACCGGGCCTTGCCAATGCTCTGGCATGGCGTCCTTCCCATTTGCACCAAGAAGCCCACATCAGGGCTGGTCCCATTCCACGTCCCTCACACTGAGTTCATTTGTAGGCAGGTAGATCGTTTCCACACAGCTTTGAGTTCTTTTAAAACGTACTGATTGAAATGATAGTCACTGTAGATTTTTTCCACATTGTCTGCCATCTGATGAAATAGGGTTATGTTCACATTTCCCCCTCATCTGAAAACACTTTCCGGTGGCAGATTCAGGTTGTGAAGACGCACGGGGGCGATGCCTTCTGGTCAGGCCGGCCTTCCTGAGAGGTCAAGTGGGGGCACGTGCTGAGCGAGGGGCGATGAGCTGGGTTCCCCCTCTAACTCTGGACAGCCCTGTTTTTGGCATCTGTGGGAAAATCACCTCCAGGGTGTTGGAGGGCGCTGCCAGCCAGACAACTCTCCATTCATCCATTCATCCACTCACCACCCTTTCTACCCATCAACCCTAGTCATCTTCTTCCCACGGATGTTCGCTGACCGCCTGCTGGGAGGGGCCTGAGGACCATGAGGAAGAGCCTGGTCCTTTCTCAGAGAGAACAGCTCAGTCAGGCAGGGACGGATCAGAGCAGCACTTGTGGGAATGGAAGGACAGAATGGAGAAAACCACGCGGGGAATGGAAGGAGGGAGATCCTTGGAAGGAAGTTTGTCCGCAGGGGTGAGACAGGCTCAGGACAGCTGGGGCCAAAGTAAGGTGCGAGGCGTGTGAGCAGCAAGGCGCCGGCCTGGCCTGTCAAGAGGAGCATCTGGGAGGCCAAGGGCAGATGGGCTGGCGAAGCTTCATACTCACTTAGCTTTTTGACTCTGCTTGTGCCTTCCACACTTTCATGACGATTTTATGCTCTCGGTAAACTAAGCACACTTGATCCTGTCACAGACACATTCAGCACACACAGAACCACCGTAGGCCCTGCTGACGTGTTTTCTTTTTCGGATAATCTCGCAGGGATTTTAGGTCTCATGGCACAAACCCATCCAAGTCTGCCCGGGCACACACCACATACTGATTTTGGGGTTGTCCTGACCTTCTTGGCGTACAGAAAAGCAATTCCATCACAAGGGGTTCAGGACAGCCTAGGTTGGCTAGAGCCTATGGCAATATGTCCAATGTCAAACCATTTTGAATGCCTTTAAATACTGTCCCTGGAAGAGGAAAAGGCTGTCCCCATCCCAGCAGAGTATTTTCAGGTTTCAGTAGGTCATTTTGGATCCTGTCTGTCTCACAGACTTCCTCACTTCACCCCAGCTGGTAGAGGACATGTATTTTCATGAGTCATGAGAAGCGTGTGTGGGACTAAAGCCTGGTTCATCTGCTGACCTCTTCTGAGGGATGCTGGGAGCCTCTCTGGCCCTGCCTTCCCTTGCCCTGCACCCTTGTTCAGGCTCTCTTTTTAAATTTTATTTATGAGAGAGAGAGAGAGAATATGCCAGGGCCTCTTAGCCACTGCAAACCAACCCCAGATACATGTACCACCTTGTACCTCCGGCTTTATGTGGGTACTGGGGAATTGAACCTGGGTCCTTTGGCTTTGCTGGCAAGCACTAACCACTAAGCAGTCTCTACAGCCTGAGTGTCTGTTCTTATGGGAATATTTAAACAATGCCATCCAAGAAGAACCAAATACGTCAGGCAGAGCTCTCAAGGGCAGTCCCAGTCCTAGCATGTAAGTGCTGTCCAGGACAGCTGCCTCCCGCTACCCTAGTCTGAGACCCGCCCCCCAAACCTGGCTGTGTTATGAAGCCTGGAGAGCCCAGCTGGATTACTGTTCCTCCTGCTTTTAACAAAATTTTGTTTTGTTTTTGGCTTTTGATTAAAATTTTATTTTATTTGTTAAGAAAGAGAGAGAGAGAGAGGCGCACTGATAGTGACAGAATGGCGTGCTGGGACCTTCAGGCACTGCAAATGAACTGTAGACGCATGCGCTACCTTGTGCAGCTGGCTTACATGGGAGCTGGGGAATTTAACCTGGGTCCTCTGGCTCTGTAGGCAAGCATCTTAATTACTAACCCATCTCTCCAGCTCTGTCTTTGGCTTTTAAAAAAAATATTTTATATTTATTTGAGAGAGGGAAAGAGGCAGAGAGAGAGAGAGAGAGAGAGAGAGAGAGAGAATGGGCATGCTAGGGCCTCTAGCCACTGCAAACGAACTCCAGATGCATGCGCCCCCTTGTGCATCTGGTTTACGTGGGTCCTGGGGAATCGAACTGAAGTCCTTTGGCTTCGCAGGCAAGCGCCTTAACCACTAAACCATCTCTCCAGCCCCCGTTTTTGGCTTTTGTTTTCTTTTTTTTTTTTTCATTTTTTTTTCAAGGTAGGGTCTCGCTCTAGCCCAGGCTGACCTGGAATTCACTATGTAGTCTCAGGGTGGCCTCGAACTCACGGTGATCCTCCTACCTCTGCCTCCCGAGTGCTGGGATTAAAGGCGTGCGCCACCACGCCCGGGCCTCTGGCTTTTTGATACAGGGTTTTGCTATGAAGCTCTGGCTGACCTGGAATTTGCTATGTAGCTCAGGATGGCTTCAGCCCTATGGCAAGCCTCCTGCCTCTGCCTCTGTTAGATCGTGTTTATTTTTATTTATTTGAGAGCAATAGAGAGAAGGGGGGGAGGACAGAATAGGTACGCCAGGGCCTCCAGCCATTGCAAACGAACTCCAGATGCATGTGCCATCTTGTGCATCTGGCTAATGTGGGTCCTGGGGAATCAAGCCTTGAACCGGGGTCCTTAGGCTTCACAGGCAAGCGCTTAACCACTAAGCCATCGCTCCAGCCCTATTTTTTTTTTTTTTAATTAGGAAAATTTATTTGCGAGCTGGGCATGGTGGCGCATGCCTTTAATCCCAGTATTAGGGAGGCAGAGGTAGGAGAACTGCCGTGAGTTCGAGGCCACCCTGAGACGACACAGTGAATTCCAGGTAAGCCTGGGCTAGAATGAGACCCTACCTCGAAAAACTAAAATAAATAAATAAATAGAAAAAATTATTTGCAAGAGAGAGAGAAGAGAAACACAGAGACAGAATGAGAATGGGTATGCCAGGGACTCCTGCTACTGCAAACGAACTTCAGATGCATGTGCCACTGTGCATCTGGCTCTATGTGTGTACTGGGGAATCAAACCCAGGTTGTTAGGGTTTGTAGGCAAGTAATTTAACTGCTGAGCCATCTCTCCAGCCCCCAAATTAGGAAATTTTTAACAATAGAAATCGATTTCTAGCATCTTTGAGTATCCTAGCAGAGGCAGTGGCACACCCCGGAGGAGGTAGTATATATCTAGTCTGGGGCATCCTACTTCCTGTCACTCACAGGGACCTTCTTTTCCCTGGTCTCCATGGACACCCAAATGTTTGACCCCTCCATGAGGAACGCAGTTGGCTCTGTGCCAACCTTTGATCTTTACAGAAACAACAAAACCTTCAGCCAACGTCCTCCTCTCACTAGCTCCTTCCCTTCCACTTCACGGCCTCTTCATCTGGTATGCCTTCTTAGCCAGTCTTGCCCATCCCTCAGGATCTCCACAGGGCCATGCCCCAGCGTTCTCCACCCCACTGTGCCCTCTTCCCTGCCAGCGCTCTAGGGGGTTACAGATGGTGAATCAGGCTGCAGTGTCCAGGATTTTACTTCTCAGGATCAGCTCAGTGGTGAAGTGCGAACCGAGAAGCCCTAGGTTCAACCCTCATTACCACAAGTACCACCATCTTGCACTACTGACACTTTGCTTGTTCTGTGTGTGTCTCTCTAATGGGAGAAATCCCAGATTGCAAGGACAAGCTAACAGAGATATAGAACTGTTGTTACCAGGCCGGGTATGTTGGCGCACACCTTTAAACCAGCCCTGGGGAGGCAGAAGCAGGAGGGTCACTGTGAGTCTGAGGCCAGCCTGGTTGTACAGAGTGAGTTCCAGATCAGCCTGGGCTAGAGTGAGACCCTACCTCGAGAAAAAGAGGACAAAACAACAACGAAAAGAACTGTCATTTCCATTTTACATTAAGGGTTGCTGAGGTTGAGAGAAGGAAACAGGTCAAGGCCACACAAGGAACTGGTCAGGCCAGAAAGAGAAGCGGGCTTGTCGGACTCCAGAGCCTACCTCTGAGCACTGGATGAAGGTGTGACTGCATCAATTATTTCTTTTTGCCCCCAGACCCATGGTCTGCCCTTCTGCACCCGGCCTGGTGTCCAGGATCCCCATCTCTACGACCGCATTACCCAGGTTTCCTTGCCCGTGGAGGAGACGGAGAAAGAGAAGTTGGGGGTATTCCCTCCTGCTTCTTCCGTGCACACTGTCAAGTTGTGGCCGTGGCTCAGCTCCAGCAGTCCTCCCCAGCCCCAGCACTCTCCCTCTGGCCACGGAGAGGGTCGCTGTGCATCTACCTTGCTTGTCGCGAGGTGACTTGAGCTTGCAAATGCTTCCCCTCGGGGCGGTTCCCACCGGGGGAAGGGTGACAGTGTTCTTCGGGTGACATTTCTCAGTGTCTGGACACAGTTCTGGCTGGAATGACTAAGGGGAGGTGGTGCTCTTGGCATGCAGTGGGCAGAGGGCAGCATGATATGCCATCCTCATCATCACTGTACATATACTCCCTCCATTTTAAAAATAGACATAGTTAGCCAGGCCGTGGTGGCACACGCCTTTAATCCCAGCACTCAGGAGGCAGAGGCTGAAAATTGCCATGAGTTTGAGGCCACCCTTGAGACTACAGAGTGAATTCCAGGTTAGCCTGGGCTAGAGCGAGACCCTACCTTAATATAAAAACACCAACAAAACAAAAAACCAGACATAGTCAATATGAAGGAAAGCGCCTACGTATTCCGCAAGAGCTAATCACATGCACGTCCTGTTAGTACAGCAGATCTCACTGAAAAGGGACCAGTGAACTTACAGTACGCTGAGCTAAAAGCTTACACAAATGCACACATTTTTGTACTTCCATCCACACTCATGAACAATGAATGGCTTCAAACAAACATCACTTTCAAAGGACACTGTCCATCTATGAACACTCCTGGTTTTCCAATGGACCTGGGTGGCAACCCTGTCTATAAACCCATCAGACCAGGTTGGAGATGATGTCATTCGCTGTCCTGTTTTATTTATTTATTTATTTATTTATTATTTATTTATTTATTTATTTATTTATTTATTTGAGGTAGGGTCTCACTCTAGCCCAGGCTGACTTGGAATTCACTCTGTAGTCTCACGGTGGCCTCGAACTCATGGCGATCCTCCTACCTCTGCCTCCCGAGTGCTGGGATTAAAGGTGTGTGCCACCACGCCCGGCTTTTATTTATTTATTTATTTATTTATTTTTGTGGCATTCATCTGAGCTGCGCAGGGAAGGCTGGGCACATATGGCTCGTGGGTGCCTGTTCTAGGGCAGAATGGCACGGGGCCCTGTCAAAAGGAGGTCTGAGCCCAGCCCAGGCCATTTTGGCCCACACTTGGTGTTCCGAAAGGGGCAGTTTCCTCTGGCTTAAACCAAGTCAGACACCTCCCCTCAAGGGGAGCCACGTCCTCCCCTTCCCCCACCTGCTCCGTGGTGGCTGAGGGTTCCCCTGGGGAGTCTCACCCCTACAGCCCTTGGGATGGTACATGACCCAGAGCGATCTTCCTGGAAGGAACAACTCTACTCCCGACATGTGCCCCACAAGCTAAGGTCCGTAGGCTGGGAAGCTCTCCTGGGGTACCTCTCCTACTGGCCTCCTTTTTCCTGGGGGGGTGGGTGGGAGAATAGAGTTCAGTGGCTCTGTAGACACATTCCTCACTGACCAGAAGCCTTGAGCAGTCTCTTTTCCCTTTCCACAAGTCATTTCAGTTTCCCTTAGCTGAGTTCACAGCTGGAATTCTTTCTCTCACAAGGAATTTCTTCTCAGCCTGACTCTTAAGACTGACCGTCTCTTGTGAATTCTTTGTGAAGCTTCTCTAGCCGCCAGTGTCACTGCCTGGCCCTGACTTCTACCCTTAACACTTGAGCTTGTTTAGGGTTCAGAAGAGACCTAATGACTGGTTCTCTGCAACAAAGCTGTCACGAGCACCAGGCTCTGTGCCAGCAGCCTGGTCTGGCTGGTCCCAGAACACACACAGCACAGGGCTCAGGGGTGGGGGATGCCTCCCAAACACAATGGTGGGATAAGGAAGGGAGTAGATGTGGATGGTCCTGAAGTATCACCGAAGAATATATAATAAATTTACACATGAAAGAATTGCTACTTAAGAAAAGAAGAGAGTGTGAGAAACGAAGGAGGTAGGATGGGGTGGTGGTTAGGTGGAGCCACACCCCGTGTCACTGGAGTCCAGCTACTTGCGAGGTGGCTATTCAAACTCAAGCTCTAACCCTCAGTTTCCTCACCTGAATGGTAATAAGGATCTATGTTACCGGACGTGGTGGCGCACGCCTTTAATCCCAGCACTCGGGAGGCAGAGGTAGCAGGATCGCCATGAGTTTGAGGCCACCCTGAGACTACAGAGTGAATTCCAGGTCAGCCTGACCTAGAGTGAGAACCTACCTCGAAAAATCAAAAAACAAACAAAAAGCCAAATAAAACAAAACAAACAAAACCCCTCAAACCAAACCAAAACAATTTCCCAAACAAAAGCAATCCTGATCTGATTTGTGCCTCAGACTGAAAGTCCTCCACAAAGCCCAAATTTTCAGCCTCTTTGGCAGGCAGATTTTCTTTCTGCCTAGTTTTGTAGTCTTTTTGTTAGGGAAGTTAAGTATAAGCACAGCTCTCTGGCATCCCTCCCCCATCACTGCTAGAGTGGCTATACCAACACAGGTATTTTTATTTATTTACTTATTTATTTTTGTTTTTTCGAGGTAGGGTCTCACTCTAGCCCAGGCTAACTTGAGACACATTCTGTAGTCTCAGGGTGGCCTTGAACTCACGGCGATCCTCCTACCTCTGCCTCCCGAGTGCTGGAGTTAAAGGCGTGCGCCACCTTTACTCTGGGTTGCTGAGCCTCTCTGCCACCACGTTCCTCCCCTGCTCATCAAATCTCTAGGGACCATGAATACTCTACACATCCCAGCCTCTCCGAATTCCATCCAGGCTGCTATCATCTCTCTGAAGACAGACTCATGGCACCTCTGCCTCATCCCTTCAGCTTCTCCCCAGATGTAGCAGAATGAGGGCAATGTGCCAAGCTCAGTGTCTTGGGGGCTGGGCTGGGTACATGCCTGTTGTTCCTTGTTGGAGTAGACCTAGGGAGAATATCCAGGAAGAAAGACCCTCCAGTTCTTCAAGAGCCAGACATACAATTACCACATGACTTACAACTCTAACTCCCAGGTACACACTCTAAAGAATTGGAACACAAATAATAATTTGTACATGAACATTCATAGCAACACTGTACAGAGTTGGTAAGGTGAAACACCCAATGTCCAGCCATCGACAGACGAAAAGATAAACATGACATATCTATGCAGTGGATATATCTATGACATAAAAGGAGGGGCTGGTTCATCCCATCACCATTATGAAGATGCCAAGCACCAGGGCACACATTATATGACTTAGTCTGCAGTACCAAGAGAAGGAAGTTCCCGGAGACAGAGAGCAGACAGTGGGGTCAGTGGCTGAGGACTTGTTTCCAGAGAGGTAAAGAAGATGTTTTGGAACTAGACAGTGGTGATGGTTACACAACATTGCCAGTGTAGTAAATGCCAACGAACTGTACACTGTAGAGTGCTTAATTTTATGTTAATTTCACCTCAATTGAAAAGAATCAAGGAGCCGGGTGTGGTGGCGCACGCCTTTAATCCCAGCACTCAGGAGGCAGAGGTAGGAGGATCGCCGTGAGTTTGAGGCCACCGTGAGACTCCATAGTGAATTCCAGGTCAGCCTGGGCTAGAGTTAGACCCTACCTTGAAAAACCAAAAAGAATCGCGGGCTGGAGAGATGGCTTAGTGGTTAAGGCGCATGCCTGGGAAGCCTAAGAACCCAGATTTGCTCCTCCAGGTCCTACGTCAGCCAGATGCTCATAGTGGCGCACGCGTCTGCAGTTCATTTGCAGTGGCTGGAAGCCCTGGTGTGCCCATTCTCACTCTCTCTGGCTGTAATAAATAAATAAAAAGCTTCTTTAGGTCTGGAGAGATGGCTCAGTTGGTAAAGCGCTTGCTGCTCAACACGGGGACCTGAGTTTGGCTCCCCAGCACCCACATAAATACCAGGTGTTGCTGTGTATGCCTGCAATCCCAGCACTGGGGGGGACGAGGCGGGATCCACAGGGTGAGTCCTAGGTTCAGTGAGGGACCCTGTCTCAAAGTTAGGTGGAGAGTGACACAGGAAGATACCTGATGTCAAATCTACATGGACGCACGTATGTGCCTACACACATAAGAAAACATGTCCAGGCATGCACCCCCCGTGTGTGCGTGCACACACATGTACGTGCTTCTTCAATGGCTACTGTTCCTCGAGACATAGTCTCTTTTTTAAAAAATTTATTTATTTGAGAGCGACAGAGAGAAGGAGGAAGAGAGAGAGAGAGAGAATGGGCGCGCCAGAGCTTCCAGCCTCTGTAAACGAACTCCAGATGCGTGCACCCCCTTGTGCATCTGGCTAACGTGGGTCCTGGGGAATTGAGCCTCGAACCGGGGTCCTTAGGCTTCATAGGCAAGCGCTTAACCACTAAGCCATCTCTCCAGCCTGAGACATAGTCTCTTAAAGCATAACCCCAAGACAGAGCACAGAGGAAGTATGGAGGGGCTAAACAAGAGTGAGGGCGAACAGTGGAACTTGGTGGTAGAATGTAGATGCCAAGGTATCCCGAGATCCATCCTCCAAAATACCAAAAAGAAAAAAAAAAAAGCAAAGAGGGGCTAACCCCCCTCTTCCATGCTAGCCAGCACCATGGCTTACAAAAGGACAACGTAGGGGGTAGGAGGACTAGAACCTGTAGCCTGGGAGGGTGTTTTCTGCAGCCCCAGGGAGGAACTGCTGCTTTCTGACACTTCATCTCCCTCAGTAATAAACAAGACATTTTACATCTAAAATCACCTGCGTGGCAAAACAGATGTGAGTGGACCGGTGAGATGGAGTTGTGTGCAGAGCAAAGATCCGATCACAAATCTGCAAAGAGAAATCTCTTTACCCGTATTACACAGACCCAGTTTTCTGGTTTCCATTTCATTGCTTGAGTCTGTTTTATAGTTGTGCCTTTTTTTTTTTGTCAGAGCTTTTAAGGGAGACTATTCCCTGACATCATGCAAAAAAAATGTCCAAATACAATCACATTACAGAGCAGAGCTCTTGGAAGAGAAGGCAGCCTCAAACTGGCTGGTGTACTGTTTTCTCTCCTGTAGAGACATTTGTTGCTCTTAATCCCAGCCCTCCAGGTCCCTCTCTGTTAGCTGCCAAGTGGCCCTCATCTGGGAAATCCTGCAGAACTCTGTGCTCCCCAGAGAGGGAGATGTGGTGGCCATATGGGGAGGTGTGTGCTGGATCCGCCCACAGTCCTGAGCCAGCTTCCCTCCAGTTAGGGGAATGCAGCCTCCCTCCATTGGCTTTCTCAGGAATCCACTTGAAATTGCCTTTCCACGTCCTCTCCCTCATGCCTTCTTCAGTCAAGCTCCCAGGCTCAGGGAAGAGTGTTTCTCAAAACTTACTGTTAGAGCGTTAAGGGTGAGGGTCAGGACCAGAGCACTTCCTTAGCAAGCGTGAGGCCCTGGGTCTGATCCCTAGGTGGGAAAAAGCTATTGTAAAAATAGTTCTTCTTGGGCTGGAGGGATGGCTTAGTAGTTAAAGGCACTTGCCTGAAGAGTCAAAGGACCCAGGTTCGATTCCCCAGGACCCACATCAGCCAGATACACAAGGGGATGCACATGTCTGGAGTTCATCTGCAGTGGCTGCAGGCCCTGGCGCACCCATTCTCTCTCTCTCTCCCCCTCTCTTTCTCCCTTTCAAATAAATAAATAAAAATAAAATATATAAAAAAAGTTCTTCTCAACCAAAATCTGTTCTGCTGGTTGCACATCCTTCGTCTTTCCTGCGCTTCCTCCTCCTCTGGGCAGAAGCCACTAGGTGCACAGCCAACTCTCCAGCAGGCTGTCCCTCCTGCCCTGGGCCTCTGCTTTGGAAGGCCAGCACTCTTCTCGGGCCATCTCTAGACCCTGCTCCCTGCTCCCCCCTCTTCTGAAGTCCATCCTGTGTACTAGCCCTTCCTGTGACCCCCCCCCAGTGATCCCCACATCCATAAGCATTGCATTTGACTCCACCATCTTTCTGCCTCCTCAGCGACAACACCCCACTTCACCCTGCCCCCGACAACCAACGTGACATTTGAGAATGTGTCATTACTTAGAACTGCCTCAACTCAAAATATGAAAGTCTCGATTTCGCCATCACTTTGAAATGAACATCCTCAGCATGACTGTAACGTCTCCTGAGCGTCCACGTGCGAAGCACTGCTCAGGGCTTCATGGAGAGTAGCTACAGTGACCTTTCAATGGAGACTTCCTGGGCCTTGACTTATAAGAGACACATGGGCAGGACTGGGGATTTAAGCCACACAGTATATCCGCCACGGCTCCCTAACCATATGGAATCTCTAGCATTTCTAATCAGACTGCTTAAACCCTGATCTCAAGCCCATCCCTGCCTCGGACCCCTCCTCACATACGCTGGGCTTCCTGGAACGATGATACTTCTCCAGTCCCCCTTCCAGGCTCAACAGTGCTCTATCCCTACCTCTCTCCAGCCCAATCAACTGCTCTACTTTTTTTTAAGGCGTGCACCACCACGCCTGGTGGTGCACACCTTTTTAAATATTTTATTTCTATTTATTTATTTATTTGACAGAGAAAGAGGGGGAGAGAGAGAGAGAGAATGGGCGCACCAGGGCCTCCAGCCACTGCAAATGAACTCCAGATGCATGTACCCCCTTGTGCATCTGGCTAACGTGGGCCCTGGGGAATTTGAACCTGGGTCCTTTGGCCTTGTAGGCAAATGCCTTAACCGTTAAGCCATCCCTCCAGCACCAGTTGCTCTACTTTGAGCCGCACATTCTGGCTGAATGGAGGCAGTGTGCTGAGCTGGCATGCGCTCTCACTGTCCCAGAAGTCTGCTCCTCCTGCTCTTGGGGTCTCCTTAGCAAACCTCCACAGAAATGGTTCCCTGACCTCCTGCCTCTCCCTCGCACTCCCTAATCACTTTTCTTAGGTATCATCTGGGCTCCTACACAGGACATCCGGCGTGAGCTCAGCCCGCTGCGCTCCCTGACTTCACATCTCTGTACTGATTTCTGGAGGCAGAAGCTTGGAGGCAGAGCACGCTCTAGAGCGCGTGGTTTGGGGCAGTGCGAACTAGGGGGAGAGGGGAGCATGGAGGGAGAAAGGAGCTTGCGGCTGAACAAAGGCGGGGGAGGCTGGCTGGCGCGCGAGGGCTTTTCTGCTGAGTGTGAAGTGGGGAGGGAGGACGAGGCTACTGGCTCGTGGAGCTCACGGACAGATGTCTATTTGCTTGAAGTTGGCTTCCAACCTGCCTCTCCCCTCAGCCTTCCCTCTCCACTCACTCTTTCTCATCTCCATTCTCTACGACCTGGCCTTCCCACAGCAGTGGCTGACTAACGCTGTTCTCGTAGTTTTTCTTCTGCGGGTTTCAGAACAGTGGGACCTGGTTTCTTTTCTTTTTTTTTTTTCTGTCTTTCATTCATTCTTTCTTTTTTTTTTTTTTTTTTTTTCGAGGTAGGGTCTGGCTCTAGCCCAGGCTGACCTGGAATTCACCGTGTAGTCTTAGGGTGGCCTCGAACTCACGGTGATCCAGCCTCTGCCTCTGCCTCCCGAATGCTGGGATTAAAGGTGTGCGCCACCACGCCCGGCTTGGATCTGGTTTTCTTGACCGGTCTTGCTAGCTCCCCATTTAAACTACTCTACTGGCCTCCCAAGTGTGTCTCCATCTCTTTCCCTCCCCCAGTCCATTCACTTCTCTTTATTCACTCGCTTATTCAGTATATTATTAAAGCCTCTACCATGCACCAGACATATGGTAGCTATTAAACTGTGGTTGAATTAATGTTAAGGCATGGCTCTGATCAGGTTACTCATTTGTTTAACAATCTTTACGCTTTCTGTAACACACACATTATTCAGACGCTGGCGTGGCATTCCGGTTCTTAGCGCACATCTGTGGCTTTACTGCTCAGCTTCCGTTGGCCTTTCTTTGGATGGAGGGACCCCCCCCCCCATTTTCACATCCTAGAGAGGTAGAGCTTATTTTGGGTGAGGTTAACCCCATCCTACACTCCAGGTCTGTGCCAATCGGGGCACTGCCATCTCCCGTCTCAGATTAGTTCAAGGCATGAGCTTGGAACTCAACTAGCACTAAGGACATGTGATGGCGCCTTCCTGACACGAGGCTTGACTCGATGAGGGAGGAAGGGCGGCGCTGCGGCAGCCATCTGGGCACTAAGGGAACTTCTCTGACAACAGCCAACCCAGGGGCTGAGGGGAGAAGTGGCAAGAAGCCAGATCCTTGGGCTCCTGCCGGGACCCTTGCCATGACTTCAGGTGACATTACCTCTGGATTCTCACGTGCATGACCCCGCATCCCCCTCCGTGCCGTGCCCTTCTTTCATTCCACGGACAGAATCGCCCTCAGCTCAAAGGTCTCCCTCCATCTGACCCCAGCCTCAGCGGCTTCCCCCGACCCAGGCTGGCCCGTGCTACCTTCTTTCTTTCCTGAGTGTCTCCCACTTTCCCGACCCTGTCTGTCTTCCCATTGCTGCCCCCTTCAATGTTGTTTCTCCTTTTAGCTCTGATGAACTTTACCCTAAACAGCTGTTCTCTGACTCCCCCCATGTCAAAGGTTTGTCCCGCAAACTAAACACACATTGACCTGAGAACCAGGATCCCAGATCCCATGTGATGCAGAGGCCCGGAGCTCCTGCACAAGCTCATTCCTTGGGACTCGGACCTTGTTTTCTCCATCTTCCCACTGCTCTTCTTCCCACCCAGTAGCAACATTTCCCGAATGGTGTTCCTTGCAACACTGGCTGTTTAGAATACTGGCAGATATGTAAAACAAAATGAAAAGGTTCGGGGGCTGGAGAGATGGCTTAGCGGTTAAGTGCTTGCCTGTAAAGCCTGAAGACCCCAGCTCGAGGCTCGATTCCCCAGGACCCACGTAAGCCAGATGCACAATGTGGCGCATGCATCTGGAGTTCGTTTGCAGTGGCTGGAGGCCCTGATGTGCCTGTTCTCTCTCTCTCTCTCTCTCTCTCTCTCTATCAAATAAATAAATATTTTAAAAAAATGAAAAGGTTCAAATCTCAAAATTAACCAAAAGGGGAAGTCTCTTTGGCTATTAAATTTTGAGTTTTTTTAAATCACTTTTTTTTTTTTTTGAGGTAGGGTCTCACTCTAGCTCACGCTGACCTGGAATTCACTAGGTAGTCTCAGTGTGGCCTTGAACTCATGGCGATCCTCCTACTTCTGCCTGCTGAGTGCTGGGATTAAAGGCGTGCACCAAGGAGAAGGAAGCAAGGGATGTGGCTTTTCTCCAGTTACTCATAAGACAGGTACCGAGCAGAGGGCAGTGCCACATCCTTCCTGAAAGCAGGTTGAGGTTTGGACGTAGGGTGTAGGTTATTTTATATACACATAAATACCCTACCTTTTGTTCAAGGTGCCTATCTGCTCTGCACGGGGACCGTAATGAACAATGAAGGGTGGTCATTGTTAAACAGGGCATGCGAAGCAGCTCTGCTGGCTGGCACATCTCCAGACCATAATTATGAAGGCGCTAGAGGTGCCGAGGAATTCCTGGGTTCCAGGAGGCTTGGATCCTGCCCCGCCTTCTTCCAGCCCTGAGCTTGCAGGGCGTGGCTGCTGCTCCTATGTGCCCTGCCGTGAGGAGCTGCGGGGTAACGGATGGGGCTTGACCCCTCACCCCCGAGAGCAGTCTACCCTGCCACCCCGAGCCCCAGTGGCTGTCTCCAAGGGAACGTACAGACTCTCCCCAAGCATGGAAGTGGACACGTTTCCCACACTCCCTGGGCACCTTTGATGACAGTGGGCATAGCTTCTGTGTCGACCAGCTGGCAGAATGTTGCTCAGCATAAGGCCACCAACTCTGGGTAGGCAAGGGCTAATTTTATTCCAGGATTCTCTAAGTGACATGGCAATGTGGCAACTACAGCCCTGAAACTCCCCTCACTGCATGCTTAGAGGGTCACAAACCATCAAGTTTCTATGGGAACACAGGAAAAACACGTGAAAGGGGACATACCTGTTCTTTCAGTTTCTGAAACCCCCCCGCCTGGAAGAAGAAACAGGAGTGAACACCCACAAGTTCCTCAATCCATGACAGAAAAAGAGATACCTTCAAAAATAACGTGATAAGGTTTCCTAATCTGGTGAATGAAAAGGATTTTACAACAAATAGGAAGTTGGATGAGGGGATGCAACCTTGTTCATCTGTTTTTTTTTTTTTTTTTTTTTTTTTGAGGTAGGGTCTCACTGTAGCCCAAGCTGACCTAGAATTCACTAGGTAGTCTCAGGGTGGCCTCGAACTCACGGCAATCCTCCCACCTCTGCCTCCCAAAGTGCTGGGATTAAAGGTGTGTGCCACCATGTCTTGTTCATCTTTTAATGTTTATTTGTATTTTACATTTAAATACAGGCATTCTGGCTGGAGAGATGGCTTAGCAATTAAGGTGTTTGCCTGCAAAGCCAAAGGATCCTGGTTCGACTCTCCAGGACCCACGTAAGCCAGATGCACAAGGGGGTGCATGCATCTGGAGTTTGTTAACAGTGGCTGAAGGCCCTGGCGTGCCCATGCTCTCTCTCTATCAAATAAATAAAATACATTTAAAAATAAATAAGTATAGGCATTCTGTGATATATGTGATCACACAATGAAATCAACAGCCACAGAGTGGAACTAGCCAGTTCAGGAGAGTGATGACTCCTGGCTTCAGGGTCAGTACCCTCTCTCTAAGATGACACTGCTTCTTAGAGTGGGGAGAAGCCCCTCTGTGGGGTATGAGCGTAGGAGTGGACAGACAAAGTCAGCGAGCGGATGGGAGGGCAGATAGACAGCAGAGTCCCTCAAGGAAACGAGAAAGTTCTAATGTGGGGGAGGTCAGAGAATTGTCTAGTCTCTTTGGGAAGGGAGCCAGGAGCCAGTTTCATGGGGCCGAAGTATCAGCTCCCACTGGGAAAGGCAGAGAATGAAAGCCCAAGGCCACAGGGGCCCAGGCCATGTTCCTCCCTGTTCGGGCTGTGGAGGAGTCCAGGACAGAGGACTCTGCGAGTCAGTAGGCCCCAACCGAAGAGCAGCAAAGGAGGGCCCTGAGCCTTCTTCTCCGATTGGGTCAACTTAGTGGCGACCCTCATTTACCCCACCCACTGCAATCTATCCCATCCTCCTCTGTTCCCAGTGCCAACTATCCTAGGCACATGAGCTCAGTTGGATGTGAGAAACCTTTCTGTTCAAGGTGAAGGCCAATAGTTCATGGGGCTAAAAATGAACTTAGGGCCACTTATCAAAAACAGCAACACACGAGCTGGAGAGATGGCTTAGTGATTACGGCACTTGCCTGCAAAGCCTAACAACCCAGGTTTGATTTCCCCAGTACCCCTGTAAAGCCAGAAGTACAGTGGCACATGCATCTGGAGTTTGTTTGCAGTGGCAGGAGGTCCTGGCGTGCCCATTCTCTCTCTCTCCTTCTGCTTCAAAATAAATAAAAGTATTTTTAAAAGCTACACACACACACACACACACACACACACACGAAATTCTCTTGTGATTTAAGCAATAGCAAGGGATACAAAACCTTATTTAGTAATTAGAACCGGCAATCAATTTTAATTGCATGTTATAACCAGTGACAGCAAAACGAAGAAAAGGGGGCTGGGAGAAGGCCCAGGTTAAAGGCACTGGCTTGCAAAGCTAGCAGCCTGGGCTCAATTCCCCAGTACCTACATAAAGCCAGATGCAAAGTGGTGCATGCCTCTGGAGATCATCTGGAGCAGCAAGAGGCCCTGACACACCCATATTCTCTTTCTTAAAAATAGATATAAAGGGGCTGGAGAAATGGCTTAGTGGTTAAGCGCTTGCTTGTGAAGCCTAAGGACCCCAGTTCGAGGCTTGATTCCCCAGGACCCATGTTAGCCAGATGCACAAGGGGGCGCACGCATCTGGAGTTTGTTTGCAGTGGCTGGAGGCCCTGGTGCGTCTGTTCTCTCTCTCTATCTGCCTTTCTCTCTCTGTCTGTTACTCTCAAATAAATAAATAAAACAAAAAAATTTAAAAATAGATAGAAATATTTAAAATAAATAAAAGGAAGAGAGGAGAGGGTGAGGGAAAGCTACAGAGTAAGAGAGAGAAGCTAGGCATGGGGGTACATGTCTTTAATCCAAGCACCCTGGAAAGCTGAGTGAGGTAGGAAGAGAGCCAAGGGTTTGAAGCCAGTCTGGGGCTACAGAGTGAGTTCTAGGTCAGCCTGGGCTAGAGTCAGACCCTGGCCCCCCAAACCAACCAACCAACCAACCAACCAAACGACAACAGATAAGAGAGAGAAACCCAGAGGCAGAGTCAGGGCCTGGAGGTTCCTGGGCTGAGGGACAGACAGTGCTTACTGGAGGGAGCCCTGTCACTGCTTCCAGCTGTACTGGCCATCTCCTGAAGCGTCCAAGACCCCTCACCCCCCCGCAGAAGGGCTGCGAGGCTAAGTGCAGGATACGGATCTTCATTTGAATTTTAGATAAGCAATGATTTTTTAGTGTAAGCTTTTCCAAATACTGCCAGAGGCACCCTTTACCAAACAAACATTTGTTGCGTATTTGAATTTCAAATTTAAATGGGCGCCTCGCATTTTTATTCACTAAATCTGACGACCTTACATTGAAGACCATACCATTTTTTGGACTGCATTCTCAATGACCAGGGTTACTGACACTGAGGACTAGTGCAAATCAAGTCAAGGTCACTTTCAAAAATGAGTTGGAGCAGCAGCGATTTTGCTGAGTTGTAGAAATCAGTGGCTGGAGGATTATAAACCTCTAGCATTCTCCTAAAGTCAGCTTTTTCTCTCTAAGGAGTCTCCGCAGCACAAGGCTGCTTTGGCGCCCTCTCTCTGCTAAGGGTCTCAGAGTAACTCCAGAGCTTCCACTGGGCTGTGGAGAACATGGACTGTGTGGGGCCTTCCAGAAGGCTCTGGAGGTAGGGCATGAGCATGTGGGAGCAAGAAGAAACTCTCAACACCAAAACCAAACATAGACCCTAAGGCCTACGGGTGTTCAGAAAAGGAGTTTATTATTTATTTATTTATTATTATTATTTTGAGGTACTGTCTCATTCTAACCCAGGCTGACCTGGAACTCACGGTGATCCTCCTACCTCAGGTACTAGGGTCCTGGGATTAAAGGCGTGCGCCACCATAGCCAGCTACAAGAAAGCACCTTTAACTGCTAAGCCATCTCTCCAGCCTGAGAAAAGCATTTTAGTAAAATTAAAAAAAATTGTTTGGTGTTTCAAGGTGGGTCTCGCTGTAGCCCAGACTGACCTGGAATTCACTATGTAGTCTCAGGGTGGCCTTGAACTCATGGAGATCCTCCTACCTCTGCCTCCTGAGTGCTGGGATGAAAGGCGTGCGCCACCACACCAGCAGAAAAGGATTTTATATGCACTTCACCACCACCTCAGGCCCTGAGCGGCATGACAACGGACTTCAACAACGTCACCACCACCTCAGCCCCTGAGCGGCGTGACAACAGACTTCAACAACGTCACCACCACCTCAGCCCCTGAGCGGCGTGACAACAGACTTCAACAACGTCACCACCACCTCAGCCCCTGAGCGGCGTGACAATGGGGTTCAGTAGCCACAGGGAAAGAAGATCACGCTGCCTTCACCCCAAGATGCAAGTTCACACACTTGCTGAGGAACTATGGTGACGTCACTACGACCTGCTGAGGGGCCGGAGGAGGCCGGCTTGTGGCTGAGACAAGATGAGCCCATGAGTCAAGGACTCCTCATTCATTGCTGTAGGCTGGGAAACCTGGTGACGGTGCACAGTGTGATAGCTGGCTACAAGTGAAATAGCACTATTACTGTCGCCGAAGGCTACTGATGGTCACTCAGTTTTGTTCCTTGCCCTGCTCCTGTAGGCAGCAGAGATCGGAACGTAGAATGTAGCTTTCTAGATGTACGAAAGCAGATATTTATGGACAATATAACTATTATTATAAAGTGGCAATCATTCCAGATATTGTCCTCTGTCCTGCTCTCCTATTTCTTTCTTTTTTCCAATTTATTTTTATTTTTATTTATTTGAGAGAGAGAAAGAGGCAGAAAGAAAGAGAAGCGTATGGGTGCACCAAGGCCTCTTGCCACTGCAAATGTACTCCAGACACATGTGCCACATTGTGCATTTGACTTTACATGGGTACTAGGGAATTAAACCCTAGCCATAAGGCTTTGCAAGCACGCACCTTTAACCACTGACCCATCTCCCCGCCCCTTCTTTTCTTGAGACAGGTCTTGTTATATAGTCCTGGCTTGGTCTAGAATACACTATGTATCCCAGCCTGGCCTTGAACGTGTGCGGATCCTTGTGTCTCTGCCTCTTGAGTGCTGGGGTAACAGGCATTCACCACCACGCCCAGCTTGTTCCTGCCATTTTTTTCAAGTAATAATATATCATGAATACGTTTTGTATTTTTTAAAATTTATTTATTTGAGAGTGACAGACAGAGAAAGAAAGAGGCAGATAGAAAGAGGGAGAGAGAATGGGTGTTCCAGGGCCTCCAGCCACTGCAAACGAACTCCAGACGTGTGCGCCCCCTTGTGTATCTGGCTAACGTGGGTCCTGGGGAATCGAGCCTTGAACCGGGGACCTTAGGCTTCCCAGGCAAGTGCTTAACCGCTAAGCCATCTCTCCAGCCCATGAATACTTTTTTTTTTACATGTCAATCATATTGATTTATCTTGTTATTTTCACTTGCTGCAAGCTGTATGCAGATATGCAAGCTTATTTAATTCTTTGATGGACACTTGGGTTGCTTCTTTTTGCTTTCTATACAGTGCTGGCTGAAAGGAATAAACACACAGTTAGGTCTTTACACATGTGTGCAAATATTTCTATAGGCTAAATTCCTAGACATGGGATTCCTGGCTCAGTTGGTATATACACTGTAAATTTCCATAAATGTCATTAAACTGCCTCTAACAATGTGCCAATTTACAGTCCACCTGGGTGTGAGCGCGCCTGTTCCTACACAGCTGCAGCAGTCAGCGTGTGAGTGCAATCTTTTCATTCTGTGCTAGTAACATTCAGGGAGGTGACAGAGCACGGTTGTTCTAGTTGGCACTTCTTATGAGTGAGGATGAACTTGTGGTTTATTTTTTTTCTTCTAAAAGGGGTTTGGATTTGCCTATCTCTTTTCCTACCATCTTCTTTTATTATTATTATTATTATTATTCGGTTTAGTCTACCTCTGCCTTCCGAGTGCTGGGAATAAAGGCGTGTGCCACCAAGCCCAGTTCTTTTATTGATTAAAAGATATTAAAAAAACATTTTTTAGAGCTGGGCGTGGTGGTGCACACCTTTAATCCCAGCACTTGGGAGGCACAGGTAGGAGGATCTCAGGGAGTTCGAGGCCACCCTGAGACTACATAGTGAATTCCAGGTCAGCCTGGGCCAGAGTGAGACCCTACCTCGAAAAAAAAAAAATTTTTTTTTTTTACACATGTTGTGCGTATGGGTATATCAGGGTCTCTTGCTGGTGCAAGCAATGCCAAATGCATATGCCACTTTTTGTGTTTGGTTTTACATGGATACTGGGGAACTGAACCTGGTCCAGCAGGCTTTGCAAGCACTTTTAACCACTGAACCATTTCCCCTGCCCTATCACTTACTATTTTTTTTTGTTTGAGGTAGGTTCTCACTCCAGCCCAAGCTGACCTGGAATCACTATGTAGTTCCAGGCTGAACTCGAACTCACAGCGATCCTCCTACCTCTGCCTCCCGAGTGCTGGCGCCATGCCTGGCATGTTTACTGATTTTAAACGACTTCTCTGCATATTATGTGTGGCAACTGCCTGATGTATCACAAGTATTTCCTCTAAGGAAAGCTGCATCTACTTATTTTTTTTTAAATATTTTTTATATTTATTTATTTGGTTTTTCGAGGTGGGGTCTCACTCTAGCCCAGGCTGACCTGGAATTCACTATGGAGTCTCAGGGTGGCCTCGAACTCACAGCGATCCTCCTACCTCTGCCTTCCGAATGCTGGGATTAAAGGCGTGTGCCACCATGCCCGGCTTATTTATTTATTAGACACAGAAAGAGGGAGAGAGACAGAGAGTGAGAATGGGCATACCAGGGCTTCTAGCCACTGCAAATGAACTCCAGATACATGTGCTACCATGTGCATCTGGCTTACGTGGGACCTGGGAAATCAAACTTGGGTCCTTAGGCTTCACAGGCTAGTGCCTTAACCGCTAAGCCATCCCTCCAGCCCTACTTAAAATTTTTTATCGTTGTTTGTACTATGCTGGCCAGGCTGAGTCAGGAGATACCTACCAGCTATTAGCACGGAGAACCTAATGTGCCCAAACGGTATCCACTGTGATAAGTCAACCCAGTTTCTCGGAGAACCACTCATGTAAAAGGACACTTCAGCCAGCCAGACAGGAAGTACACACTAGTGCACTAGTGCACTAGTGGCACACAGCCTCTGTGGGTAACCAACTGTTCTCTGATTGGATGTGAGTCCTGCTCAGTGGGAGAGAATTCACACCTGGTACTGGAAACCAAGACAGAATCCCATGGTCAGGAAACACAAACTTCAGAGAGAAGCCCCCTCTGCTCTCTGGAGAAGAGATCTCTCAAATACCTTTGCATACTCCCTTTAACCCAAGCTGCTTTCACTTTTGGTTGGAGAATCTGTTTTATCTTACAGATGGCAGAGAAAATGAAGGAGAGCCAAGATCCATCGGTAAGAAGATAGCCAGCTGCCCACCATGACATTTGTCACCTCTACCACATCTGCCGGGGCCCAGAAGAAATTGCAGAGGAAGTGGTGACATGAACACTGCACTCACTGCTAGTCTGACAACCAGCTCCAAGGTGATGCTGGCTGACACAGTGATCAATCAAAACTTATCAAAGCAAAAATCCAGAGGCTACAGAGATCTCAATACTAATTCAGACTGCTCATAGGCCTGTCATAGCTCAGGGAACATTGTGGAAGAAGGGGTGGAAAGATTGTAAGAGCCACAGAGTGGGTAGAAATAATCTGAGACATGGTCCCCCGCTACACTACTGGGCCTTCATGCCTTACAGTGAATACCATAATTCCACGGAGGAGGGGCCCCAAGGTAATGGGAGCTGGGGTGGGGGGGATAACAGAGAGTAACCTGTTATGTTACATATAAAAATAAAAAAGGAACACTTCATACTTCAATTAGACTTTGCTTCCTGGGGGCCCGCTTCCATCTTAACTGAGCAACTTACATAATTCACTGTATGGTCAATGGACCTCATCTATCAAGAGTGTACTCCCTCTGAGGTCTATTCCTATTACTCATTCATGTTCTCTCTCTCTCTCTCCAGTGTGGAGGACAGAACTCAGAATATATGCTAGGCAGGTGCTCTATTCCTGAGCTACCCCGCAAGCTCATCCTGCAAGCATTGTGAATCCGTGAACAGTTCTCTTGCATGTCAGTCAATCACTACGTAATCTGTGAAGTCATATTATGATCATTTTCTTATTTCCACCTTATGATGCACGGCCTCTTTTTCCTTTTTGTTGCCATCTCCCTGGAATAGCTTCATGCAGCTCTTCATTCATTTCCAGTGAGTCCATGTTATTTAACTAATTTTTATTTATTTGCAAACAGAGTGCTATGGAGAGAAGAGACAGAGAATGGGCGCACCAGGACCTCTAGCCACTGCAAACAAACTCGAGACGCATGCACCACTTTGTGCATCTGGCTTTACGCGGGTCCCGGGGAATCAAATCCGGGTTGTCAGGCATTGCAGGCAAGAGCCGTAACTGCTGAGCCACCTCTCTAGCCTCAAGTCCATGTTATTCAAGGAGCATCTCTTCTGTCAAAGTGCCAGCAGTTGGATGTGCTCTTCTCCTTTGGCTAGAGAAGTCTAGGTAGCGTGAGCAGCCTAAAGGAGCACGTCTCTCTGCATGTCTAGTGTGGCCATGTTACTCGCTGGTCACTGACAGAAGTACACAAAGCGTCCTTTAGTGTCCTGCCGTCCTGAGTGCAGTGCCCTGACAGCTATTGTATCAGAGCTTTACCTGGGAGTTTATAAGAAGTACAAAACAGATCCTATTAGATTTACACTATCATATCTGCCCCTCCCAGTGTTTTTTTTTTAAGTTTTATTTTTATTTATTTACTCGACAGAGGGAAAGGGGGGGTAGAGAAAGAGAATGGGCACGCCAGGGCTTCCAGCCACTGCAAACAAACTCCAGATGCATGCGCCACCTTCCGCATCTGGCTTACATGGGTCCTGGGAAATTGAACTGAGGTCCTTTGGCTTTGCAGGCAAGCACCTTAACCACTAAGCCATCTCTCCAAGCCCCAGTTTTTGTTTTAAGACAAGGTCTCACTATGTAGCTTAGGCCGGCCTTGAACTTTCAACCTTCCTGCCTCAGCCTTCAGAGTGCTAAGACATTGACATGCGCATGCAAAGAACTGTGGAGAGCCCTGGTACCTCTCCTTACTCGTCTAGGTCCTGTTCAGAGCCCGTGAAGCTACCCAGAGAGTCGTGCCATCAGCAGGGCAGGTTTGGCTTCTGACAATGGGGCCCTCACAGCTCTCCAGTTTTCACTCTCTGCTTGGCACTCTGTGGAGTGCACTCAGCCTTGCCCCTGCAGCCAGCCCTCTTCTTCCTTGCCCAGTTTTGTTTTTGCCTGGCAATGACTCCAGCTCCAGGTGAAGTGTCTAGGCTTGGCTCCTCCTCTCTGCACACACTCTCTCCCTCAGTCCACTTCCACAGCTCAGAGGGCCACATACTCAGGCTGGCTATGAAGCACATGGAGATGGATGCTGGGGCCTGGGTTACATTCTTTCTTATGGATAAAAGCAATCTTTACGTTCTTGCGCCCTTCCTTCCTATCTAGAATATTGGGGCGGTATCTGAGGGTCAATAGCCACCTTGTAAGCATTAGGTCAAGAAGCCAGCATAGCCGGGCGTGGTGGCGCACGCCTTTAATCCCAGCACTCGGGAGGCAGAGGTAGGGGGATTGCTGTGAGTTCGAGGCCACCCTGAGACTACGGAGTGAATCCCAGGTCAGCCTGAGCTAGAGAGAGACCTTGCCTTGAGAGAGAGAGAGAAAAAGAGAGAGAGAGAAGCCAGCATATGGAGGGCGAGAAACAGAGCTAAATCTTTAGCTGAGTCTGTCTCTCTCCATTCCTGCTCCTCTTCTCTGCTCCAAATTCACTCTCCCCTCTTCTCTCCTTTATGCGGTCTAACATGGAGCCGAGATAAGTTCTACCTCACCAGCTATCTTACGCTATATCCCGTTTTAGTTTATAGTGAAGAGCTAAGTTAGGTCTTTTATTCTAGATATCATTCTTAGCAGGGTGATGCGGCACACCCCTGTAAATCCATCTCTCAGGAGGTAGAGGCAGGAGGGTCATGAGTTCAACATCATTCTTGGCTACAGAGTGAGTTCGACGCCAGCCCAAGTTATGAGAGACCCTGTCTCCAAACAAACAAACAAACAAACAAAAGGAACAGCATTCTTCTCTCTTCCAATCTCCAATTCCTGAAGTCCACCACTTTCAAGCGTGAACAGTCGAATTTTAGTTTCCTGTTTTCCCTTGTGGTAAGAGCCAGCTCCAGCCCAGGCAGCCCTCCCCCCACCCTCCCCTTCTCCCTCTCCAGGTGGCTGGCCCTGGGTCTAGTAGGCTGTGTCACTGGGCACCTTGCCTACTGGAGACTCATTAAAAAAAAATCCTGTGGCCTCTGGGGAGTGAATGTTGTGAAATGGAGTAAAAAAGAACTCCACGTGTGAAATGTGGTGAACTCTCCCCTACCCTCCCCACATGTGAAAAATGACTTGCTGGTAAGAGCGGCTTCTTCGAAGATGAAAAACAATGCAGGATTTATGGACGGGCCTGTACAAAAAGCTCAGCGCTGCTTGGAGCCAAGGTGGAAACGTCGGGCAGTTCAGTTCAGTTCTGGGTTTGGAGGTGGGGAGAAGGAGCGAGGGAAGGAAGGCGACAGGCCGGAGGGATGGGGCTGGAAGAATGGACAGGACCGCGGGCAGGGTGGTCCCTGGGCAGGAAGGCTCGTATGGCCCACCTGGAGTTCTGTGCTCGTGAACATGACAACCAGCTACAGTACAGAGGGGCTTTAGGACAAAGCCCTGTGTTCGCCTGGGGTCATGCCGCGTACACCTGCATGACCTGCTGTGCGCAGGTGGAGGAGGGACAGAATGGAGGTGAAGGGGCGCTCTTCTCTGAAGCTGGGGTTCTGCTTCTGAGGCTGTGGCCTCTCCTGTGTTCTTGGGAGGCCAGCAGCCTACTCATGTTTGGACCAGTCTCTTGTAACAACTTCTGAAGGATGGGGAAGGGGCAGAGGACAGACCAAGGCTGCCGGACACAGCCTGATGCTGGGCATGTGACTACCTCTTGGGCCCTGTGGGGACACAGCCACTGTTTCTCAGAGTGGACTTTATAACTATAGCTTCTTAGGAAAAAATAAAGTGTGAAAAATAAAACAGGTTTTACCATCACTCCATGAGAGGTCAGAGGAATAATAAAATCAGTCTGGCCTGGTGGTTCAGGCCTGCAATCCCAGCTATTTAGGAGGCTGGGGCAGGATGAACACAGGTTCAAGACCTGCCTGAGCTACAGAGTGGGTTCAAGGCTAGCCCAGGCAACTTGGCAAGATTCAGTTCTCAGAAAGTTAACTCAGTGGTAGAGCACTTGTGTAGCACGCCTGAGACCTTAACTGCAATTCCCAGCACCACCGAGTAGCTACACTGCGTAGCTTGTCTCGGTGAGGGGTGCCAGTGATTAGCCTGGTACTATCTTTCCTGATAGGCCTGCGGCAGACAGCTCCCACTGCAACACCTCTTGTAACTCCTGCTGGTTTTACTGGCTTGAGAGGTCTTACCCTGAAGCCCAGGCTGGCGCTGGCCGGCCTCCTGAATGCTGGGGTCATGGGTGTAAGGCACCCTGCCTGGTTCCTGGGCTTATCTGTGAGGAAGGTCTCCTGCCAAGCCAGGCCTCCTTAGCAGGACAGCCCAGGCTAACCAGCACAGGGAGGACAGACCAGGCCAGGACGATGAGCACACAGGCACCAAGGGGGAACCAGCAGGGTATATCTAAGGAATTGGGGCTCTCCACTCCCATCCTAGGGTCTCTCACTTGGAACAGGTTTTGGGGGAAGGGGTCTCTACAAAGTATGACTCTGTGTATTCTTCAGTGGTGTGACCACTGGCCAGCTGTCCACTCTCCAGTTAAACTCTCGGAGGCTGTAGCTTGAGCTGCCTTGGCTCAATGCTGCTTATCAGTTATGCCTGGGCAATGACTCCAAACCCGAAACAACCAAATCCTTTTCTAAACACAAGCCGAATCTTCTAGTCATGTTTCACAGATTTTCCTAATGGCATTCCCCACCCTGACCCACACCTCACTGCGGAGTACAGTTCTCTTTACAGAGTGGGGTCTTGAGAGTTTCCCTGTTGAAAGGTCTCTCATTTGGAACAAATTATGGGAGATGGGGTGCAAGTTGGAACTTTTTTCTTCTTCTTGAGGTGGGGTCTTGCTCTAGCCCAGGCTGACCTGGAACTCACTCTGTATTCTCAGGCTGGCCTTGAACTCACAGCAGTCTTCTGACCTCTGCTTCCCAAGTACTAGGATTAAAGGCGTGTACCACCATACCTGGCAATATTTTATTTTGTTTTTTGAGAGAGAAAGCAAAGAGAGAAAGAGAGAGAGAGAGAGAGAGAGAGAGAGAGAGAGAGAACGGGTGTGCCAAGGCCTTGATGCCTGCACCACCTACTGCACCTGACCTTACATGGGTTCTGGGAAATCAAACCTGGGTCCTTAGGCTTTACAGGCAAATGCTTTAACCGCTGAGGCATCTCTCCAGCCCCTAAAATTCTTATATTACTTCCTTTTAATTTTTAATTAATTTATTTTTTTGGTTTCTCGAGGTAGGGTCTCACTCTAGCTCAGGCTGACCTGGAATTCACTATGGAGTCTCAGGGTGGCCTCAAACTCACAGCAATCCTCCTATCTCTGCCTCCTGAGTGCTGGGATTAAAGGCGTGCGCCACCATGTCCAGCTTCCACCTTGTTGAGACAAGGATCTTGCCACTATAAATGAACTTCCAGACTAGCTGGCCAGTGAGCTTTGGATTCTCCTGGCTCCACTCCCCATTGTCTTAGGGGATCACAGATGTATGTGCCACTTCACATCTGGCTTTACATGGGTGCTGGTGTTGGGGAACTGAAGCTGGGTCCGCAGGTTCTGCAAGCATGCACCTTTAACCGCTGAGCATCTCCCCAGCCCACAAAGTCCATTTTGACATTCGCCCCAAAGTACGCTCTTGGTTTTGTTGCAGCACTGCCAGGCCCTCAGCTGGCAGTCGGGGGAGGCCAATGACAGGGAAGGAGACAGAGACAAGCCACTGCAAAGCCAGTCTTCTCTGATTCCCAACTGCTGTTCTCTGTGTTCCTACAGATCAGCTTCACAGAAATTCATTTAAAAAATCTGTGCGCCCAGCACTCGGGAGGCTGAGACAGGAGGACTGCCACGAGTCTGAGGCCAGCCTGGGGTTCAGAGTGAGGTCCAGGTCAGCCTAGACTAGAGTGATATTCTATCTTGAAAAAAAAAAAAAAAAACCTAACAAAATTTTCGTGAACGTGGTGCGTGAGTGCCACTGTGCGCATGTGGCGGTCAGAGGACAACTTCTGGGTTGGTCCTCCCCGGTGGCAGGGTTTCTCGGTGTGGCTCTTGCTCTGCCATTGCCATGCTTGCCTTCTGGGAATGTCTCCTTCCACAGCCCTCGTCTCGCTGTGAGCTTGCTGGGGTCACAGCGGCCCACCATGCTTCCCCATGCTTACGTGGGGCCAGGGACTGAGCTGGGGTACACAGGTGCTTTCATCCACTGGGCCGTGCCCCTAGTGCAGGAATTCACTTCTGACGAGCTCCGCTGTGCACTACAGCAAGGACTTCCTGCTCTTTCAGACCCTTGACAGCTGCCACAGCACAGCCCCTGGATCCGGCTCGCACAGCGCTCACACGTACAGTCCCGCCCCACTGTGTCCTGGGCTGATGCACCGCGAGGCTGACGTTACAATAGAGCAGTCTAACTAAACACCCACACACAGGGACTCTGTCACGAGCCACTGATAAGTCCTCTCTGTGCCGTCAGAGCCACTTTCCTGTCATGCGCACTTATTTTTAACTGTGTTGTCCACATGTGGCGAATGTATGTGTATGCGTGTTCACGAGTGTGGGTGCGTGTGTGCAGAGACCACGGCTTGATGCTGGGCGTTTCTTGACCACTGTCCACTTTATTTACTGAGGCAGCATCTCTCACCTAGACCCACAGCCTGCTAATCTGGCTAGTGTAGCTAGCCAGCTCGCCCTGGGATCTCGTGTCTCTTGAGGCTGGGACCTGTACATGGGCTCTGGGGACCTGAACTCTGATCTTCATGCTTGTACAGCAAGGGCTCTACCCACTGTACCATCTCCCAGGCCCTATGGGCTCTTTGTCAAAAAGAACAGGATGGGGCTGGAGAGATGGCTTAGCGGTTAAGCACTTGCCTGTGAAGCCTAAGGACTCCAGTTCGAGGCTCAATTCCCCAGGATCCACGTTAGCCAGATACACAAGGAGGCGCATGCATCTGGAGTTTATTTGCAATGGCTGGAGGCCCTGGTGCGCCCATTCTCTCTCTCTCTCTCTCTCTCTCTGTTGCTCTCAAATAAATAAAAATAAAAAAAATTAAAATAAAGAAGCCCAGGTTACCCCATTCGAAAGGGAAATCTGAGCTTTGGGAACAGGACTTGGGAGGTGTCGTGGGCAGGATGCATGGCACCTTTGCCCTCCCTGTAAGGCAGCAGGAAGACTGAGGGGCTTTCACGCTGGTCTATGCAGAGCCTACTCTCGAGCCTGGGCCCGCCTTGCGCCCTCTTTCAGGCTGAATTACACCGCAACGGTCTGGCTGAGACAACCGTGCCGTGCAGCTGCTGGGATTGGCAGAAGACACGCAGAGGTGAATGAGCTCGGGTGGGACACGTGTCAGTGCTGGGTGGAAAGTTCAGGAAGGATGCTCTCCTAGGCGTTGGGCATCGAGTTGAAGCTGGGGAGGGTTGTTTGCCAGCAGGTTCAAGTCATATAGCTTAATCAGGGGAAAACGAGAGCAGGGCCTCTCTTCGTGTCTGTGACAAAGTGGTGCCCCTAGGTCCCCGGCCTGGCTTGGGTTCAAGGAGAAGCTGTGTGTCCTGAGGTGGCCCTGCTGAGGGAAGGAGGCTGAGCTGTGCGCCAGGGAAGGGATCGTCAGGCACAGACTCCCCTGACTAACAGGGACGACAAGACCCTGTGAGCCGCGTCAGCACCAGATGGCCTAAGCCCTGGACTGCGGGCTTATTGAGGTCAGTCACCTCGGGGCCGGGGAGCTGGGCTCTCAGGAGCAGCAGGAGTGGAAGCAAAATGATGCAAAAAACGGCCCTCATTTCCTCGAAAGGAGCCGGCTGTTGTCTCTCTGAGGCTTAGTCACTGGCAGGCCATGGAAACAGTCCCGTCACCCTGGCAACGAGGCCAGGCAGGGTACTCACTGGCACCTGCAGCCTGCTCCCAGACTTAAGATGGGGCATTAGTGTGCATCTGCTTTTGCACAGCACCGGAGCCAGCTGGTGGTGACGCACTCGCCACGCGCAGGTGAACGTCAGGGGCCCTGGCTCCTTGGGAACCGTGACTGAGGGAAAAGTGATGCGGCATATGGCCACCTAAGTGGCACTCTTCACAGACCAATGCAGCCGATGGTTACCTGGGGAAGGGTGGAGCCTTCAGACCACCTTGACCGAATGTGTGTCTCGGACCTGAAGGAGTGAATGAGGAGGCAGAGGATGTTCCAGGTCCTCTCCCCAGTGAGCAGAGCCAGGGCTCGCCGGGAAGTCAGGAGCGCAATTCCTAACTTCCTGGTCTTCACCAGAACCCGCCTGACGACAGAGGATCGCCCTGGTGGCAGCCTTGGGGTGCAGTTTGATGGGGGAGATGCTGGCCTCTTTCCTGCTCCAGGGCTGCTGTTCTGCCAGGCTCTCTTCCAGGCTGTTTCTCTCCCCACTGCCTCAGCTCACGGCTCCCAGCAGTCTGCACTCGTCTGGGTGGGCACCCCTACATTTCTTTTTTGTTTATTGTTATTTATTATTTGAGAGTGACAGAGAGAGAGAGAGAGAGAGACAGAGAGAGACAGAGACAGAGACAGAGAGAATGGGTGCGCCAAAGCCTCCAGCCACTGCAAACGAACTCCAGACACGTGCGCCCCCTTGTGCATCTGGCTAACGTGGGTCCTGGGGAATTGAGCCTCGAACCGGGGTCCTTAGGCTTCACAGGCAAGCGCTTAACTGCTAAGCCATCTCTCCAGCCCCACCCCTACATTTCTGTCGTCTCCTCTATAAGCATCAAACTGTGGAGGGAGGCAGAGTAACTTGCTTGTGGGATCTGTCTAGGTTCTATTTTCCACTAATGATGTGACACACAGGATCATTTACCTTCAGGTCCTACACATTTACACCTGAGTCTGAGTCCTTGAGCTGTATGTGGTCCCCTCCCTCTGGGAATGGATGTGGAGGACAGGGACACAGCAGACTGGGAGCAGGACCACCTGCTATCTCGTGCTGTGATACCCTCCAACCACACCCCTCCCTTGTCTCTGGAGGAAAGGTCCCCAACCAATTTCCTGGCATATGACTTGAAAATATTCTTTCAAAAGTGACGGGTGGGGGGGGGGGGGCTGAAGAGATGGCTTAGTGGTTAAGGTGCTTGCCTGTGAAGCCTAAGGACACAGGTTCAATTTCCCAGGACCCACATAAGTCAGATGCACAAGGTGGCACAGGTGTCTGGAATTTGTTTGCAGTAGTTGGAGGCCCTGCCTGGTGTGCCCATTCTTTCTCTCTGACCCCTCCCTCCAATAAACAAATAAAATATTTTTTTTAGAAATGACAGTGGGGCCTGGTATGGTGGCACATGCCTTTAATGCCAGCACTTGGGAGGCAGAGGTAGGAGGATCACCATGAATTTGAAGCCACCCTGAGACAACAGAGTGAATTCCAGGTCAGCCTGGGCTAGAATGCAACCTTACTTTGAAAAACCAAAACTAAAAAGCAGATAATAGAAATGACAGTGGGGTTAGACACGTCCCGGCTCTCCTGTGCTCTCAGCGTCTTGTTTTGTGATCTGGAGGCGGGTCTGCACTCCTCTCCTGTCTTAGCAGAAGGGCTGAAGGAGGAAGGCTTTCTCGTCATGGGTCCTGGCTCCTAGTCTGGCTCTGGCACTCACCTTCTATAGGACCTCCTCAACTCTTGGAACTTCCCTCATTCCACTTAAGAACAGAGAACAGCGTGAAGAGTCCCCTATGCTGCAATGGTCACATGCCGTCAGTGAAGCAGGAGCGTTTGAGGGTTAGAGATCCGTGCTCTATCCTCCAGCCTGCTCAGACACAGAGGCCTGGGAAAGAAGGGTCCCTGAGTCTCAGCTCGGCCTCCAGCCCCTCCAGTTAATGGGTCTGCACTGGCCTCAGTCTCCCCTGCTGGGCCTTCCAGGGCCAGCCCCATGTTCGGCGCTGGGCCTGCATGAATGAAACTCTTGCTCAAGAAATTCCATCCTGCCTGAGCCAGGAGGGTTGACGGAGGGAACAGATCCAGGATCTGCACAGGGCTCAGTGTTCACAGATGCTCAATCAGTTCCTTGTTGAGTTATGGTTTCCAGGAAGAGGTGGGGCCTAGTGCGGTTGACACAATCTGCCATGACCAGGACTGTGAAGAGGGCAATTTCAAACCAACTTACAATAATCTAGACAGCCTCATCCTCATCCCCCCAGCAGGTCAGTTTGGAAAATGCCAAATCCTTATCCCTACTTTGACTGTACATTCTATCATTCATTCATTCATTCATTCATTCATCTGATCATCCAACAGTGATCTTCATTAAGCATATATTAGATGCCACGTTCTGAGAAACACAGCACTGGACAAAACAGACAAAAATCCTACTGTCTATAGCAACTGACAGGCTGAGGCAGGAGGAATGTCAAGAGTTCAAGGCTAGCTTGGGCTACACAGCAAGTTCCTGGCCAGCACTGGCTACAGAGGGAGACAACCAAGAAGTTCTGGGAAGACGGCTCAGTGGATGATGGTTTTGCCACGCAAGTGTGAGTACCTTGAGTTTGGAGCCCCAAGACCCATGGAAAGCTGGATGCCCTAACGCTAGCATCTGTAATTCCAGTATACTTCCAGCAAGAAGGGAGGTGGAGGTCTGGAGAGATGGCTGAGCGGATAAGGCATTTGCCTGAAAAGCCTAAGGACCCAGGTTCAATTCCCCAGTAGTCACATAAGCCAGTTGCACAAAGGGGTGCGTGCGTCTGGTGTTCATTTGCAGTGGCTAGAGGCCCTGGCATACCCATTCTCTTTCTTTCTTGCTAAATAAATAAATTAAATTAAAAAAAAAAAAGAAGAGAGGTAGAAATGGGCCCAGAAGCTTGTGAGACAGTTGGCCTGGTGAATGCAGCAGTGAACGTGAGAGACCAGTTCTCAAGTAAGGTAGAAGGTGAGGACTGACACCCCAACTTATTCTCTGTGCTCCACACACATGCCCTGGCATGCATGCACTGCATCGCACTCACACACACGGACACATGCACACACACTCCTGCTCTCTAGTAAGCCAGGTGACAGCTAAAACCCACGCGGGGAAAGACGGTGGCAGGGCGACTGGCTCGTGGTTCCCACAGTAGAGGGAGTCCGGGGCAGCCCTCTCTGGAGCTGACACTGAGGTTGAGAAGGCAGTGGTGTGAGCTCAGTGGGAAGCCAGACGGGGCTGGGGAGAAGGTTCTATGCAGAGGGACTAGCCTGTACAGATACAGAGGCTCTGAGGCCGGCGTGAGCCTGGGGAGTAGACGGACGGCCTGAAGGGTGCCGTGGCTGGAGCAGGGAGGGAGGGAGGGAGAGAGAGGCAGCAGGGCCAGAGCAGAGAAGCAAGCCGTGATGTGCCCTCAGGAGCCCGCAGGTCAGAGTCCCTGGACTTTGCCTGCAGGCAAACAAGAGTGAAGGCCGGAAGCCCTGGCTGTGCAACGTCAGCCTGATGGACAGCACTTAGTGGACACTTGTTGATCTGCTCTCTTCTTGCTTTAGACTCATGCAGAAAGAAGCACAGTGCGGGGGCCATCTAGGTATGAGTGAAAGAAGACAGGAAGTTCAGAATTTAAAAAGTAGGCACAAAAAAGTTTCAACTGCTGGAGAGGAATTTAGGTTTGCCCAGGAGACAGGCAGGAGGGTTCCTAACTTTTTTAGTTCCCATTCTTTGGAAAAAGGGACATGGTATGTACACAGAGCTAAGTCTGGGGCAGGCTCTGGTATGACAGCCCAGAAGGGCCACTTTGAGGACAACGCGGCTGAGCTGATTAGGAAAGAAGGCACAGGAAGGCCGAATTCTGGCCGGGGAGAAGATCCTCGGAGAGCCCGTCTGGGCCTGAGCCAGTGAGGTGCCTGCAAACTAGGAGAAAGGGCGCAACACACAGGTGCCCACTGGGTCCCAGGCTGGAGGGCAGCTTCGGGATTCCGGGGTGACGCCACCTGTGACTCAGTGCAGCTCTCCACAGGTCTGCTACTGAGCTGTCTCCCTGCAAAATGTCACAGCGACCCAGGACTGACTCTCTCCTTTCAGGCCTTGTCCCCTGACTGCTCAAGGGCTGGAACATGAGAGCCATGTTCATTCTTTCACGCTGGCTCACGGACTCCGGGTGACAGTGGTGCACACATGAACGTGTGCTGGGACGCTGGTGGCAGTGTGTCTGGGAGGGAAAGAGCTGGGCACAAGTGGGTTTCCCCTCTGCTGCCTTGCCCAGGCCACAGCAGGGTCTGGGCTTGCCCTACAGTGCTACCTGCCTTTGCTCCATCCTCTAGCCTCTGACTCTTGTTTTCTACATCTCACTCACGTTGCCACTCATTCTTTGGCCTCTCTGCCAAGCTTCACTATCATGCGAGTCTATGGATCACGATGCCAAGCCCTGGAGGCTCCTTCCACATTTCCTGGTTGACCTGGGGCCACGGCGCCTACTGCCCTGGGCTGGCTCCCTGATTCTGCCATCTGAGGGCCAGACCTGAGTGGCACGAGTGAGGAACACACCGGGCTGCACCTGCAGAGCTGGCAAACCACAGGCAGGCCTTCTTCCTGCTCGCCAGCCAGTGCAGAACAGCGTCCCGTCCTTAGGCTTAGGAGGGCGCCGGCCGGCCGGTTTCCGAGCAGCACTCTCAGGCTCCTGCATGACTCGCGACTACCGGGAGGAGGTGAAGCCGGCAGGGCAAATCACTGTGTGCCTAAAACACCGTCTCCAGAGCCATCCCAGGCCTGAGATCCCAGCATTCAGGAACTGAAGGCAGGAGGGTCAGGGGCTCAAGGCCAGCTTGGGCTACAGGAGACCCCCAAACAAAAACCCAAGGAAATGAACAACAAGAAGAAGACAGTCTCTCATCTCCAAGCCGAGGGCTTACTGAGGAGAGAAAACCACAGCAAATGCAAGAGAAAACACGACAATTAGGAAAGCAAGGGCAATTTGGGATGATCCAGCGACCAGGTGTTCTGTTCTTCAGAGGAAGGGGGACCCTGCAGGGCACAGGTGAAGGGAATTCATGCACCAGCACTGAACTTATCAGAGTAACAGTTTCAAATGACTCTTTGTGGGTCGGGGCCAACAAGACTAGGTTAGAATTACCTAGAGCCACAGGTATATTTGTATTTCTCTATCGTCTCTCTCTTTCCTAAGTCTTTCACCACTTTTTTCATAAGAAAGTTTCTACTGAGAAGTCAGCAGCTCCCTGGACACCAGCTCCCTCGTCAAATGGCCCCTCTTTCTTATCTTGCACTAAGGAAAGCAGACTTCTGGTCATCAGAAGAGTTCTCATTCAAAAATCTCAGAAATGGAAACGGCGTGGCGGAGAGGATAGAGCCTGGCTGAAGCTGAGTGAGAAAAGTGATTCAGGACACCAGCCCCTGCCTGCCCTGTCGCCCACAGCCCCTCCAGCTTCCAGAGACCCCTGTGCGCACCCAGAGCTGTTTCCTAACTGGAGAAGCTCCCAGGTTTAATGGTACTGCGCACATGTTTACTCTCCACAGGGAATCCCTTGCTCAAAAGCCCAGTGTTGCACATAAAACAAGTGAGCAGACTGCTTGGGTTGGAGATACAGAGCAAGCCTTGAGCACTTCCTGCCCTTGAACTTGAGGCCTTTCCTGCGCATTTTAAGACTGAAATTAAGTCGGGGGGGCGGGCGGGGAGGGAAGGGTAGGGACTCACCTGGGATCCTGCTAGATACCTCTTCTAGCTACAAATTTCACCCCCTTACTCTCAAGTTCCAGGCAAGCCTTTTTTATGCCCCCTTTGCAGTCTGTGACGGGCACAGAGCAGGGAGAGGGGCAGGAGGCGAGGGCTTGCTGAAGGGCTTCCTTATATCCACACTTGAAAAGCCTGTTTGTGGGCCGTGGATTTCATGCTTCCAAGTGACCCACATAGAGCAAGGCACACACAGATCAGCAGAACCCAGCAGACAAGAAAGGTGAAGACCATATTTGTTTCCAGGAGGGCTGTGTGAACGTTGAGATATTTTTCCCAAGCTTTCTAGAATCATGAACCAATTCTATACCACAAATTTACATATAACACAAATGTGTGCAAAAGACACGCGTGGATGCTGTAGTGTGAGTAGATTTAACACTCGCCCCTTCTCTAAGCTCCAGCCAGTGCTTGATGGACCAGCGATGGATGGGGCTACCATGCAGCTGGACTAGAGCAGGCAGGACACAGCCTGGACACTTGGTTCGCTTCCCACTGCAGATAAAGGTCCCCACTTGCCCTCTGCATTTCACTGCCTAAAGAAGACTTTGTCCCGGGTCACAATGCCTTGAAGGCCTCGGAGCGCCTTTCCCCGGTTCCTGAGGTCCCACTTCCTGAATGCCACAACCACTCTACCTCACTACCGGGGGCCTGGCACTCTCCTCGGATGCCTCTCAGGTCATCTCAAGCTTTCCTTCCGCCCATCTCCCATAAGCGGCAGTCCCCAAGTCCCGTGGACTCTTCTGTGGATCTCTTGCACACCCCTCCTCTCCTCTCCCCTTCAGCCTATGGTGGCTCGTGAGGACAGTCACCAGCAGCTCCATCGGAGGGGGTCCCTGCCCCGACTCCCCACTCATCCCGTCCTGATCCATCGCTCACAGTTCCCCAGGCGCGCCTCTGGCGTGTGTCTAGTGAGCACGCCCTCCTCTCAGCGCGTTTTCCTGCGGCAGCACCCGGCTGGCATTTAAGCTCACTCTTGCCGGTCGTGGCTGCTCTCCTGCTCCCTCCTTGCCTGGCCCTGACCATGCGTGTCCACTGGCACTTAGCTCATCAGCTTTCCCAAGATCCTCTCAACTCCAGGTTTCAGTTCCAGTTTTTCTTGAGTCAAAAGTTCTGCTGTCATTTGTGTCCATTTACCCTTTCGTTCTTTGGACTCCCCCCTCTCCACACTCTTCCTAGACCCCACAGTGAGAGTGCAGCCTTATCTCCCCACGCACCCGATGGGCCGTCTGTCTGCACCCGGCACTGAACCACGCAACAGGCCTGGGTGGCTCCTAGTCTGTCTTTCCTTGAAGAAAAAGTGAGAATCAGGGCTGGTGAAATGGCTTAGCAGTGAAGGTGTTTGCCTGCGAAGCCTAAGGACCCCAGTTCGATTCCCCAGGACCCACGTTAGCCAGATGCACAAGGTGGCGTGTGCGTCTAGAATTCATTCACAGTGCCTAAAGGCCCTGGTGCATCCATTCTCTTTCTCTGTATCTGCCTTTCTCTCTTAAATAAATAAATAACATTTAAACATTAAAATTTAACATTTAAACATTAAAATTGTTTTTAAAAAGTGAGAATCAATTTTATTTTTCCACTTTAACTTTTGTTGTTGTGTGCTTTTTTCTTTCTTTCTTTCTTTTTTTTTTTGATAGCCACTTCTTATAGCCCAGGCTGAACTCATTACACAGATGAAACTGATTTTGAACTCCTAATCCTCCTGCCTCTACCTTCTATGTGCTGGGATTATGGGCATCCACCACCACACCCTGTTCTTCATTACAGTTTTATCTTCTCAAAGAAGACCTTTTAATATTTACTTCATTTAATAATATTAGTTTACTGTAGCCTTTACTGAGCCACTAATTTTAGGGAGCAGAATAAATGATGCATATTTTATGATACCCAAGAGATGACAATTAACTGGGAAGATCAAAGAGGAAACTGAGGGCTGGAGAGATTGCTTAGTAGTTAAGGCACATGCCTGAGAAGCCTAAGAACCTAGGTTCAATTCTCCAGGTCCCATGTAAGCGAGATGCACAAGGTGGCGTATGCGCCTGGAGTTCCTTTGCAGAGGCTAGAGGCTCTTTCTTTCTTTCTGTCTCAAATAAAAATAAATAAAAACTAAAATAAAAATTTTTTAAAATTATAGAAAAAAGAGGAAACTGAGCAGTAGATTCCACAAAATCCTCATATGCTAAAGGAATGGGTTTTGTATCCTTGAGAGATATTAAAAACAAAGCAGCGATGTTGTGGTAAATCAGTTGTCTTAACCAACTAAAGCCAAAAAGCAGGAGATAACTCTCAGTGCGCAGCAAGCTTGATTCTAAAGGGGGAAAGAGCTATGTTTTATGCTTAAGAAAATTAAGCTGAGCAGGGCACAGTGGTGTACAACTGTTTCAGTATTTGGATAGTGAAGCAGGAGGACCAGGAGTTCAAGGTCATTCACAGCTACATACTGAATTGGAGGCCAGTGTGTTACAAGAAATGGAACCCTGTTTCAAAAAACAAACAAAAAACTCTAAAAAACAAAGAGAAAGCCAACCTCCATGTCACGAAGCAGAACAGACCACACGGGGGACGTCACCTAGTCGGCAGGAGGGCCATCACCACGCAAGTGACGTGATGACGCCGAGCTCTTTGAATTACAGGACTCGGTGCTGAATTTGATGTTTTGGATACAAAATACAAATACCCACTCAAAATAAGTTGTTGTGTTTGAGAAAGGGTCTTACTCTAGCCCAGGCTGGCCTTGAACTAATAGGATTCTCCAACTTCAGCCTCCCAAGTGAGCCACCACACCCAGCTCAAAGTGAGTTTGAAAAAAAGATGAGGAGCCGGGCGTGGTGGCGCACGCCTTTAATCCCAGCACTTGGGAGGCAGAGGTAGGAGGATTGCCGTGAGTTCGAGGCCCCCCTGGGACTATACAGTGAATTCCAGGTCAGCCTGGGCTAGAGTGAAACCCTACCTTGGAAAAAAAAAAAGAAGGCAAGGTATTTTAGTAAAATTTAAGGAAAGAAGTAAAGAAGTCCCCCTTAGACTGAGAAAAACAATTTTCTTTCTTCCTTTCTCTTTCTTTAAAACGAGTTTTAAAATTATGTACTTATTTTGAGAGAGAGAGAGAGAGAGAGAGAGAGAGGCAGATACAGAGAATAGATACATCAGGGTCTCCGGCCACTGCAAATGAACTCCAGACACATGCACTACCTTGCGCACCTGGCTGGCTTTACGCGGATACTGGGGAATTGAACCTGCCTTGGTCCTTAGGTTCACAGGCAAACGCCTTAACCGCTAAGCCATCTCTCCAGCCCTCTTTCTGTATGTGCAGTGAGAGAGAGAGAGATATATACAGAGAGAATGAATTTGAATGGGTGCACCAGGGCCTTTAGCCGTTGCAAACAAACTCCAGATGCATGTGCCACTTTGTGCATCTGGCTTTACATGACTTCTGGAGAATCGAACCTCAGTTATTAGACTTTGCAAGCAAGTGCCTTAACTGCTAAGCCTGTCTCCAGCCCTAAGTAATTTCTTGGTAAACCAATCAGATGGTCTATCTATATTTACTGGGTTAGTCCTTTCTAGTTCTGTAAGGAATCTCTAAACATTTTATTTTGAGGTAGTTTCAGGCACACTGAAAAGGATGCGATATGCCGACTCTGGGTAGCAGTTCTAAGCACGCAGGTGTGCTTTTCTGAACCGCTTGAAAGTAAGTTCCGAGTGCTAGCTCCCCACTCCTCAATATTTCAGCATCGACGTCCCGAGAGCAAAACACCCTTACAACACCACTGAGCAGGGCTGGGGAGAGGGCCAAGTGGTTAAGGCGCTTGTCTGCAGTGCCTAGTGACCCGGGTTCAACTCCCCAGTACCCACATACAGCCAGACGCACAAAGTGGCACAAGCGCCTGGAGGTCGTCTGCAATGGCTACAGGCCCTGGCACGCCCATTCTCGCTTTCTCTATGCTTGCAGATAAATACATAACACATCAAAACAAAACAAAAACCCCCCAAACCACTGAACAGTTATCCAGTTTGGGAACTACAGTGCCAATTTCAATGTATACACAATATTCTGATGTGGTCTAACTTCCTGCCAGGCATTTACTCCCGCCCACGTGAGTCTGGTGCAATGAGAGGGCGCTTAGTTATTTTAGAATATTTTTCCCGCTCCTCCCCTTTTAGTTTTTTGTTTTCTGAGGCAGGGTCTCATTCTGCACCTTTGGCTATCTTGGAGCCCAGGCTGGCTTTAAACTCTCAGGAATTTTCCTGCCTCTGTCTCCCAGGTGCTAATGTTAGAGGCATGAGCCACCCCTACCTGGATTTCAAATCCTTTTTATAGAACCAAGAACACATGGAGGGTTTTTGTTGTTGTTGTTGTTGTTTTTTGAGGCATGTGAGTTCCAGGTGAGACTCTAGCCCAGCCTCACCTGGAATTCATTCTGTAGCCCAGACTGGCCTTAAACGCACAGTGATCCTTCTACCTCAGCCTCCTAAGTGCTGAGATTACAGGCATGAGCCACCGTACTTGGCTAAAAATAATTTGAAAATATTTTTAAAGTTTATTTGAGAGAGAGAATGGGCGTGCCAGGGCCTCTAGCCACTGCAAACAAACTCCAGATGCATGCGCCACCTTGTGCATCTGGCTTTATGTGGGTACTGGGGAACTGAACTTGGGTCCTTAGCCTTTTCAGGCAAGCACCTTAACTGCTGAGCCGTCTCTCTAGCTCCAAATCAGTAATTTTATATTGAATGCCTTCTGCATGTAAAACTCTTAGGTGTAGAGCCAGGTGTGGTGATTCATGCTTTTAATCCCAGCACATGGGAGGCTGAGGTAGGAGGAACATTGTTTGAGGCCAGCCTGGGCTATAGAATGAGACATGCTGATTTCTACTGCTTGAGAAAAAATTCAAATTAGAAGGATATAGTAATATATATGTATATATGTATATGTATGTATGTGTGTGTGTGTGTGTGTGTGTGTGTGTGTATATATATATATACACACACATGTTTTTTGAGGTAGGGTCTTGCTCTAGCCCAGACTCACCTGGAATTCACTATGTAGTCTCAGGGTGGCCTTGATCTCACGGTGATCCTCCTACCTCTGCTTCCCGAGTGCTGGGATTAAAGGAGTGTGGTACCACACCTGGCTAGTAATATATTTTTACTCTAAACGAACTTGGAAAAACTCAGGGAAACTAAACAAAAGGACGAGGGTAAAGATTAAAGATCAAGAGGAAGACTTCTACTTGTGAATTAGCTATGAAATTCTTTCCATATTCAGTGGAAAGGATCCTAGCGAAACCTGAATCTCACCCCAAACCCACTGAGTGCTGTCTGGGCGCTGGGAACAACTGGAAGCAGCAGTGACCGCAGCCATGCAGGGAGCCTGGCGAAGCGCTGGGCCAGGTGGGGCGCTGAGGCGCAGCTTGTCACTTATCCCCGGGGCCAGGCTGGTCCTGGCTAGACCTGTCCTGGTAGCACCACTGAGATGCTGCACAGGAACGAGCTTTCTCCCTGTATGCAACAGCTCACAAAAGACACAGAGGAGAGTTCAGTGACAGCAAGCTCGCACATTCCAGAACCCTCCGGAGTACAGCCTCAGCAGCCCTTGTCCCGGGCATGCAGGGCCCAAGTCAGCCACAAGTGCTGAATAGCTATGACCTCTCTCATTCAGCTGTCCTAGAGTGGCATTCATGCTTCTCACGGGGATGAGTGAACTATAGAGACCATTCTGCACCCCCAGGAGTCTAAGCCGCCCAAACAGCCTGTCTCAGGTGGGTGACTTGTCCAGGGGCGCGGACTGGCTTCTCCGCCTGCTTCCTGTTCCTCGCAGCCGTCATCACCTCCTCCCCTCAAGCTGACTTCCCCTCGGCTTCTGCGGCGTGCAGATCAGCTGAGGGCCCAGGGCTGCAAAAGCTCCCACTGTGAGTATGCACTCCACATCTACCCATCTAGGTCCTCTGTTTTCTGCCTCACTCCTGCCTCTTAGGCTAATGTGGTTATCAAATAAGGAACAAAGGCATAGAGAGGTAAATTCAACTTACACATGTAAAAACTCACGTAGGAACAAAATGACGGGTCTGTGATTACTGGCTTATGTAACCACACAGACAATCAAGTCTTGGCCTTATTTAAAACAGATGACAATGTAACTATCAAAAGGCACTGTTTATTAAATTTCTACTCTTGAAAACAATTTTTATCTAAGATGTTCTAAGCAGAGACCAGCAAAATATGGCTAGCAGATCATATCTAGGAAGCTGCTTGCTTCTGTAAATAAAGTTTTATTGGAACACTGTTAGGCCATTTATTGATCTAGTGTGTCTAGTTGCTTTCCCATTAAATGGAAGAGCTAAGAAAGAGACTGAATGGTCAGCAAAACCTAAAATATTCCCTGTTTGGTTTCTTTTAGAAAAATCTGCCACCTCCAGTCTTGGAGCACTAAGGCAGTGCAGAAGAACAAGAACCACGTACCTGTTGACTGCTCAGTATTTTCCTGTGACATGGCTGTTGTCACAGTGTCCGTGGCTGCTTCTCTGACAGCTTGCTCCTCACTCTGCAGCAGGGTGAGGACACACTTCCAGAGAGCAAGTGTGTCCTGCAACTCTGTGAGGAAGACAAACGGACTTCATGTCATCTCTGATGACAGGCTATGACAAAGGTACCAGTCTGTGTCACATGCCTCCAGGATGTACGTTTGGTGCCATTAGCCCTGGGCACTGATTCTGCATGCCAGCCGGTGCTAGATGCTGCTGCGGACAAACAGAGAAGGGCAGTGTCTTCTCTGAGTGCTTGCAAGGAATCCAGAACACAGCAGTGAGTAGTAGTAAAAACTGAAAGAGGGTGGCTGGACTTCCACGGGGAAAGATCTCAGTGGGCCAGAGGCCAGGGACAATCAGCAGACCTCAGACTGGCTTCCTTGCATACAGGGTGGACAGAGACCGGTGCAGGGCCTCACTGGACGGCCGTGGCCAACTCCCACCCAGCATCCCTGCTCTTTCAGCGGGGACACGGTCCTGTCCTAAGAACCTCCCACTCTTTGTCAACAGCTCCGTTTGTTTAAGTTTGGGTCATTTCTGTACCAGATCTGGCTTTTAGATTCCATCCCTCGATCCCCCTTCTTCAGCTTTTTTTTTTTTTTTTTTTTTTTTTTTGGTTTTTCGAGGTAGGGTCTCACTCTAGCCCAGGCTGACCTGGAATTCACTATGGAGTCTCAGGGTGGCCTTGAACTCACAGCGATCCTCCTACCTCTGCCTCCCGAGTGCTGGGATTAAAGGCGTGCGCCACCACGCCCGGCTCCCTTCTTCAGCTTTTTAATTGTTCTGTTTTATGACAGGGTCACCTGTAGCCCAGGTGGCTCAAATTCACTACGGAGTTGAGATTGGCCTTGAACTGGTACCTGGTACTTCTGCATCTACCTGCTCGGTGCTGGGATCACACCGGTATGTACCAGAGAATCCATCTTGTTTGCCCTCCCGACATTTTTTTGGTTTTTCAAGATAAGGTCTTGCTATAGCCCAGGCTGACCTGGAATTCATTATGCAGTCACAGGGTGGCCTTGAACTTATGGTGATCCTCCTACCTCTGCCTCCTGAGTTCTGGGACTAAAGGCGTGCACCACACCTGGATTTTCCCCTTTCTTAAGTTTTCTCAGTAATGTGGTTCCCATGGTTAACCTTAACTGTCAACTTGATTGAATCTAGAATCATTTGGTGACAAATCTCTGGGCATGTCTGTGAGGTACTTTCTAGATTAGGTTAACTGAGGTGGGAGGATCCATCCCCAACTGCGGGTGCTATCACACCACAGGCTGGGGTCCTGACTGAAGAGAAAGGAGAAAGCTAGCTGAGCATCTTTGGTGCATAATCACAATCACAGGAGGGTACCTAGGGAAGTCACTGAAAAGAAGTGAAATAACAGCAAGGAAATGTTAGTTTCTCAGACAGATTCATCAACGGAGCACTACACAGGTCCCAATTCAGTCTCCAACACTTAAATTTGAATCTCACCACCTAAGAAACAATTCTTTCATTTACCTTGTGTATTATTGCTTTCTGGTTGCTGGGAGCAAAATAACTGACAAGAGCAACTTAAGGGAGAGTCTGTTTTGGTTTACAGTTCCAGGCCACCTCCAGCAGGGAATGATGGCAGCAGGAGCTCGAGGCAGCTGCTCCCTCACAGGCAAGCCTGAGGCTAACCTAGTCTACATGATCCCTCACAGGCAAGCCTGAGGCTAACCTAGTCTACATGATCCCTCACAGGCAAGCCTGAGGCTAACCTAGTCTACATGATCCCTCACAGGCAAGCCTGAGGCTAACCTAGTTTACATGATCCCTCACAGGCAAGCCTGAGGCTAACCTAGTCTACATGATCCCTCACAGGCAAGCCTGAGGCTAACCTAGTCTACATGATCCCTCACAGGCAAGCCTGAGGCTAACCTAATCTACATGATCCCTCACAGGCAAGCCTGAGGCTAACCTAGTCTACATGATCCCTCACGGGCATGTCCAGAGGGTAGTTTCCTAGGTGACTTTAGATCCTGTTAACTTGACAATCAATATAAACCATCACATCTTAGATCTGTCTCTACAACTGTACTGAAAGCTCCTTGGGGCAGAGCATGATAATCTGGGTTTAAACATAGAGAAAGAGGACAGGCCTAAAGCATGTCTTTATGTCCGTGGTCCAGGTGGTGCACACCTTTAATCCCAGCACTCGGGAGGCAGAGGTAGGAGGAGCACCATGAGTTCGAGGCCATCCTGAGACTACATAGCGAATTCCATGTCAGCCTGAGCTAGAGTGAGATCCTACCTCAAAAAACCAACTCCTGACAAAAAACCAGCACTACGTTTAAAATCAAAACAAACCCCAAAGCAACACAATTTAAAAAATAAATATATAAGATCCTATGTTCTTCAATTTCTGAGGATGTCCTCAAGGTTGGTTTTCTTCAACATCATGGGCTTGAGGCACAGAGAGCAGCAGTGAGGCAAGAGACAAAGAAGTGAGGAGACTGGCCCAGAGCTGCACAGCACTGGTCTTCAAAATGTCTCTTCAATGTTCCTAGAACAATGAGCTTCAAGTAATTTCAATAAAAAGAACCAGTAGCCTATCGAGTGATTTCAGACACCAGTCTGGCATTCATCCCTGACCCTTTCTTAACCTTAGCACTAGTAAGTCCTGGGGCGTGGACTGCCTCGGTGGCTTTAAGGCTGTCCTTTCTGCCTCCTTGAAGGGTCAGCCAGGCTGAGTCTTGAGAGGCAAATAAAGGTCAGTCAGGCAGGGCTCTGTTTATGGAGAACTGTTCCCTACAGATGGAAATGGGTCAGAGTGGGGAGTGGTGGATGGTGAAGCGATGAGGAGGGTCTGGCGGGGAAGAGGAGGGCCAGGAAGCCAGGGTAAAGGACTTTTAGGTTAACCTGAACAATGAAACCCACTCAAATGTTGTAGCAACCAAGTGCAGAGGGCCCTGCCCTGATCCCAGTACTGGAGAAGCTAAGGCAGGAGGATGACCTGGCTTTCGAGGCCAGTCTGGCTACACAGCAAGAACCTCTCATTCTACCCCAGTACCACCAAAAGGAGGAAAAAAAGGTTGTTAGCAATGGATTACTGAAGTGATCAGATGTATAGTGTAGAAAGGCTAAAGGCTCAGAGGCTCTCTGGAAAATGTATAAAGAATGGTTTGGGTAAGACTGAATGAGTAGAGGCAGGAGTCTTGGTGAGAAACGACCACTAAGACTTAGTTCTTATTGGTCGAGCGGAATATACTAGGAAGATGTCAAAGCATGGTACAGGCAGCTCCTTGTCATTTTTTCTTTTCTATGCCCGGAGAATTTATCTCTTTTTGCTGATATTTTTTATTTATATTTATTTACTTGAAAGAGGGAGAAGGAGAAAGAGAGAATGAGAATGGGCACGCCAGGGCCTCTACCACTGGAAAGGAACTCCAGATGCATGTGCCACTTTGTGCATCTGGCTTACGTGGGTCCTAGGGAATCAAACCTGGGTCTTTTGGCTTTACAGGCAAGTGCCTTAACCACTATGCCATCCCTCCAGCCCTCTTTGTGCTCTCAGTGCACATACTTACCCAGAACCGGGCGGGGGTTGGTGAGGAACAGTGGTGTGGTACTGGTGAGGACTTCAGCGACAGCCAGCCTGGACTCGGTGGGAAGGTGGTCTGCACAGGACCAGATGACCAGCTGGACCCACTGCTTCAGCTCAGGGACTACGGAGTCCTGGCTCTGAAAACACAGAAGGTGCCCATCAGCAATTCTGAACGTGCTGCCAGGGGCTGGGATGGAAAGAGATACCCAGCTGTCAGCGCTTAACTTGAGCAGGACCAAAGTTTCTTTCTTTTTTCTCTTTTTCCTACTTTCCTACCCCAACAAGGGGGAAATAAAGAAGCACAAGGAAGCAAATCTGCCTTGTCTTTTGGAGCTATGGAGTCACTATAGTAGAGTGCAAGTTTCTTGAGTCTTGTCTGATGCACATCAATCATCACAACACTGATATACACTTGACAACACTGATATACACAAGACCAAAGTTGTGGAAGTGACTGTGGCAGTAAGTAACAAACTGGTCCCCAGTGATGAGATGTTTTTCCTATTTTTATAAGAGCAAGATTTTTGGCTAGGTGTAGGGGCACCCAGCAGAGACTACATTTCCTTGCCTCCCCTGATTGGGAGAAACACAAGGTCCCCTTCTAACGGCTATTACTGCACGTGGCATCTGAGTACTTCCAGGCTGTGCCTGAGCGAACGTCCGTGACCATCACTGACCGGGTCTCTTCCTCCTGTGACCTGGGCCTGCGGTGGTGGGAGCCACAGCGACCACTGGAAACTACAGGACAGAAGCCACACTGAAGATGCCGGATCCGTGGAGCGGAAGTGCCTGGGCCCAAGGCCGCCAGCTACTACTATATCTGTGGAGGACCGCTTCTATGTGACACAAGCTCAGGGTTCCTAACTTTCCCTTGGCTGCTGAGGCAGGGTCTCACTCTAGCCCAGGCTGGCCTTGAACTCAAGGTAAGCCTCCCACTTTAGCCTCCTGAGTGGCTGAATGAAAAGTCAGGAGGCACCATGACCAGCTTTATTACAATATTTGGAACAGCATTCTAGGCTGAGTGTGCTGGTACACACATATAATCCCAGAACTTTGGAGGGTGAGGAAGGAGGATTGCCATGAGGAGTTTAAGGCCAGCCTAAGCTACCTAGCAAGACCCTGTCTCAAAACAAAACAAAACATCCTAACTGGTATTCTGTTTAAACCGAGCCGAGCAGTCTTCAACAGTAATGGCTCTTCTTGATATAAATCTACATACCATACCATTCACCCACTGAAAGTGGACAAGTCAATGGGATCTGCATATTCGCAGATAAGTGCAGCCACCACCACTGTGATGTTTTGGTACCTTGCTTTAGCTTTTAAAAATGTCAACGGGCACATCTGATTGTACCTGGGTATGGCACACCAGATGGAGCTTGGTACCCATGCGCACTGTGTTTGGATTAGGCGGAGTTAGAGCACTTTCATCACAAGGAGAAACCCTGTGGCCTCTGGCTAACATTCCTCCACCCTCCCATCCGACCTCCCGGAAGTACGGCCAGCCTACTCCCTTTCTCTGTGTATCTGCCTAACCCTGGATACCACACGATAGTAGCATCCTGCAATATATAAGTGGCTTCTTTCTCTTAGATTAATACTTTCTTTTCCTCTCTCCTTCCCTCCTTTCATTTCTTTTCTTTTTTTTTTCCAGACAGGGTCTCATGTAGCCCAGGCTGGCCTCAAACTTGTCATGTAGAGAGGATGGCCTTGAACTCCTGATCGACTTCTGCCTCTACCTCCCATGTTCTAGTGATGACAGGCATATGCCGCCACACCAGGCAGACTAATCTTCCAGCTTCACGCCCACTGCTGAATGGATCAGGGCTCCGTTCCTTGAGAATATGTGTATAGTGTGGTGTGGTGTGGTGTGGTGTGGTGTGTGGTGTAAGCACGTATCTATGCCCTTGCAAAGCGCCATGAGCTTGTGTGCAGAAAGGTGCACTTGTCTTCAGTGGCTGGAAGGGAACATGGAGGCACTTCCATCACTCTTTTGTCCATTTTTCCTTGAGCCAGAGTCTCTTACGGATTCTGGAGCCTATCAGATAATTTTTTTAAATTTTTAAAAATTTTTTGAGGGCCACCATGTCTCTGGTCTCTGCTTCCTATAAGAACAGGGTTACAGACATGCCTGGCCAGGCTCAGCTGTTTACGTGGGTCCTAGGGAGTCAAAGTGAGGGGTCTCTCAGGCCTCCTTAGGCCCTCATACCTGCATAGGAAGTGCTCTTATCCACTGAGACATCTCTCTAGTCGATTCCATTCCATTCCTTTTTATGGCCAAATAATAACCTATTCTGATTGACATTTGATTTATTTGGCTTTTTTTTTCACTTTTCTGGAAAGACACTTATTACTCCACCATGCTTTACTGTCATGGTTGGGAGGTTTTCTCCAAAAGTCAGCATGTCGAAACCGAATTGCTGCTTGTGACAGTGTCACCATGGGGATGGCTCTCTGAGATGTGGTAAAGTGATGAGGGTGGAGCCTTCGTGGCAGGGATGGGTGAACTTCTAGAGCTGGTCAGTCGTCATCGTCATCGGAGTGGCTCTGATATAAAAGCAAATGCTGTCCTTCCCCATTCTCCCGCCTCTCCTTCCCCTTCCCATGCTCTGTTGTCACGCGAGGCCCTCTGCCCTATTATGAGACAGTGAAAAGGCTCTTGCCAGAAAGCCAGAACTCCCCAAAGCTTTGAAACTATGAGAAATAAATTTCGTTTTTAAATGAAATACAGTCTTAAGTCTTAGATATTCTGTTATAGTATCAGAAAACCATGCACCAAGAGACACTGACAACCAACTGAACCTCTTTAGATGTTCAATTTTTGCTGAGCTGTTCCTTTGCTCGCTATGAAGAGTATGGAAGTAAATTGAAGGTCTTCCGACTTTGGGGCATTGCTAACCCCCAATGCACAAGGAAACTAAGTTCTCCCTTTTGTGTATTTCTCTGCTGCTTCGTGAGTTTCCTCTCCCTACCATTTTCACTTACGCTTCACTTAAGCAGCATATTTGAGATACAAAAGCAATGGGTGAAGAACACTTTCAGATAAGAATGGTGCCTTAGGTAGACTTGTCAGGCTGTCCAGTGAGTACTGGCTTAGAACTCACTCAGTTTTTACAACTTAGCCAGCCAGCAAATCAGAGGACGGAAACCCACACCACAGGACAGCCATAGAATGAGCCTCACCTCCTGACATGTCTGCACGAGGTAGGCAATCACTTTGGAGGCAAGTCTCAGAGCCACACTCTGGATTTCCGATCTGGAAAAAGAAAGAAAAATTCTGGAAAGGCAAAACCTCAACAACGTCACATATAAACGCAACCAGTTTATGCACAGCTATTTATGCAGACGGTCTGTAGCCAAGTGGATGTGACACCTGTACATCTTGGCTATGCAACTGCCTCCAGGTAATAACTCTTGGTTATCGACATGAAACCCTGACATCTTCCTCTTGCTAGAGTGTAGGACACAGATCCTAACCCAAGGCTGAGACGGAAAGACAGGGCAGGACTCAGAGCAGGCTCCCCCCCCGCTGGATGAGTGACGGGGTCACGCAGCCACTAAGCTGCAATGGGACAAACCTGTCACTGGAAGCAATATCCATAGTCCAGATCAGGAACTGCTTTGGAGTCAAGTGGACACAGCGCTCTGTATGGGGAAGCCACTCACTGGGGTCCATACGGTGGAGAATCTTCAAGACCTGTGAGCCAAAATGATGAACAAGAAAGAAAGAAATACTCAGGAAAAATTCCCAAGATACTAAATAACAGTTATTTGTATTAATGAGGACGGGGGGGGGGGTCGTCTATCTTCAGAAAGCCTACACCTCCTACTGACTTCTCCCCGGCTATCACCTCGGAACAACCGCAGCAGGGCAGAGCAACGACAAACTTGTGGCCCTTAGGAACCTGTAATGAGAGCCAGATGCCTAGATTCTGAGGCCAGTGCAGTTCTCTTTTTTCAGTTTTTGGGGACAGAACCTCGGGTCTCATGCATGCTGGGCAGGTACTCTACCACCACCCCGTTTTCCACTTTTTATTTTCAGACAGGGGCCAAGCTGCCCAGGACGGCCTTGAGCTCACTCTGTAGCCAGCGAGGCCTTGCACGTGTGACTCTACCACCTCAGCCTGGAAAGAGGCTGGGATGACAGATCTGAGGCACCAGGCCCAGCTAACCTTTTCCCTTGCATTAGGTGTCCCACATCACCATCTGCCCTAACTAAGCATGAGTCGAAAATGACGTTTTAGCGATAACGTTCAATCATCTATTTCCTAGACATCCCACATGGCTCGCCTTGTTGCTGGGTCTTCGTCCCTATCCCTTCCACGAGCATCGCCCTGCCGCGGAGTCCTCTTTGGCATTAGCATCGCCTTAGGCGCATCCTTCGACAGACAGCTCAGCTGGTAGAGCAGAGGACTGAACACCGCCTTAGTGCTGAATTCTGTTTGCTATGGGCACCACTAGTGTCAACAGCTTTTGTGGTGCTTTTCTGTGCATGAAGCCACACCAAGTACCACAGGGTCCTTATCCTCAGAACACTAATCTAGTGCCTACTGCTTCCAGAAAGCCCAGACCTGACCTTGCCTTCCTCATTTTACCCTCCTGGTGGTTCACCAGTGGCTGGGGGTCTGGCAGGGCACTGCTGCCTCCTCAGAGATTTTACCTTGCAGAAGCACCCTGGGTGGCTCTCCTTCATTGCCAGCAGCAAGAATTCCTCTCCCATACTTCCCAGCAGGGAAGGCAGCCGCTTCTCTCCCAACGCAGGGGCTGCTGCCCTTTCCAGCAGGGTGTCCAGGGTTAGCAAGCGCACCTCCGGAAAGGAAGACTGCAGAAGCCGGGAGAAGGAGACCGGAACGCTGCTCGTGGCCCCCCCAGCCTCGGTCAGCACGGCCCACACTTCGGGGATGGCTAGTTTGGTGAGACTCTGCAGGTACTGGGGTAGGCCTGGCACCTTGAAGGTCCAGGGGAACCCTGTGATCAGCTCTGACTCTGTGATGAGCTCTCTTACATCTTCCCAAAAGCCAACACGCTCCAGAACTAGAAAGTGAAAATGCAGAGGGAAAGAAAGAGGTAATTAACGTATTCAACTTTCCAAGAAAGGGTGCGGGAGAATCAGAAGCTCCGAACAGACAGGGGCATCTCGGAAAATCTGCTCCAGGAACCTCTCCTAACAATTCAATAAATACAAATCCAGTGACCTCCTGAGCCAGTAAAAAGTTCAAACTTCCCTCAGTGCTCCCTAGAAGCTCTGGTTTGTACCCTAAAGTGACATAAAGCTCCCGAGACAGCTTATTCCACTGTTTTTACCTATGTTACAAAGCTCTTTTTGGAGTTTTCACTCACTGGCCTAATTCTACCCTCTGGCCCTGTAGCCATCTGGTTACCCACACTGTGCTGTCTGACTTCACAGATGCGACACCCTACTTCCCTACTTCCTTTCCTCCGTGACGGTATTCCCCACCCCCCGTGTTCCAGCTGCAGCCTTAGGGGTGTCACCCTCTCTTACGGCACAGCCTAAAGAATGGTCTTGATCCATCCGGCAGGATTATGAACTTTCCCTGTTCTGGACACGAGGTTGCTGGTGATGCTGTTTCTTCACGGAGGGGTCCCAAGCCCTTCTCTATTTACACAGCCTACTAAGGAGGACGAGCCACCTTTCTCCCACCTTATATTCAGTACTTAGGTCAAGACTAGTTTTTCTTGTTCGTTTTAGTCTCTTTTAAATTTTATCTACCTATTAAGTTTTATCGTCTGCCTTTTAGTTTTTTTTTGTTTGTTTGTTTTTTGAGGTAGCTTAAGAAGTGGACTTTCAGAGGTGACTGGGCCACGAGGGCTCTGTTCTGAATGAATGAACGTGGTGATTTCAGGAGTGGGCTAGTTAAAAGTTCAACCTTCTCTTGCTCATTTTTTTTTTTTAATTTTTATTTTTTGAGGTAGGGTCTCACTCTAGCCCAGGATGACCTAGAATTCACTATGTAGTTTCAGGGTGTCCTTGAACTCATGGCAATCCTCCCACCTCTGCCTCCTGTGTGCTGGGACTAAAGGCGTGCGCCACCATGCCTGGCTATTGCTCTCTTTCTTGATTTTATGCATGTCTCTGGTCCTCCCACAATGTAACAGCAATGGAACTCACTTTGGACTGCTGAGCCTCCACAACTATGAGCTAAATAAATTTCAATTGTTTTTAATTTACTTGGATTGTAGTACTCTGTTATTAAACAAACAAACATGGTGTGGTGGCCCACGCCTTTAATCCCAGCACTCTGGAGGCAGAAGTAGAAGTAGGAGGATCGCCATGAGTTCAAGGCCAGCCTGAGAATACTTAGTGAATTCCAGGTCAGCCTGAGTTAGAGTGAAACCCTACCTTGAAAAACCAAAAACAAAGAAACAAACAATTGACAAAGAATGGCCAGGGAGAAGGAAGTGTTAAAAAAAAGACTAAGTGAGCCAGGTGTGGTGGTGCACACCTTTAATCCCAGCACTTGGGAGGCAGAGGTAGGAGGATTGCCTTGAGTCCAAGGCCACCCTGAGACTACATACTGAAGTCCAGGTCAGCCTGGGTTAGAGTGAGACCCTACCTCAAAAACCAAAAACAAAAACAAACAAACAAACAAACAAAAAAAAACAATAAAAAAAGACTGAAGTGATAATGCTGGAAGGATCTGGGGGTGGGTACCTCAGGGCAAGAGTCTTGGGTACCTCCCAGAACCCAATTTGTCGCATAACATATTTATCACCAAACAAGGTTGGGTGGCCTCAACTTCATAGAGATGTCATTAATATTACAATCACATAATTACTAATGACGCTCATGGGGACAGGTAGAAGACAGAGACCTTCAGTAAGTGTCATAGCTAGCTACCTGCTGGAGCCTGTTTCCTGTCCCGCTCAAGTTCTGAGCAATTCATTAACCAGCCTTGTTTGAGCCTAGTCCTTCCTCAGTTATGAACAATTCTAATTATACTGTTCTGTCCATAGAGAGTCATCAGCAAGAACCCTAGGGCACACTGTATCACGTGCTTGCTTATACTCAGACATACCTATAGCAGTCTCTGATTTCCTGACTGCCGAGTCTACTGAAAAGCTAACAAGCGGATCTTGATGTGGCTGGCCAGTGACACTTTAAGATATAAGGCCCTACTCATATTCACCATTTCAACTCTGTTGACTTCTAGAGAACTGCCATAAACACGACAGAAATGCAAACGAGTGAGTTAGGGGCTGGGAGATACTCAACATTGAAGAGCTCTTGCTGTCTAAGCACGAGGGCTGGAGAGAGCCTGATTTGCCCTGAGTTCAATCCCTGCCACCCAGCAAACGTCTGGACATGGCCACGTGCCCCCATATCCCCAGTTATGTGGAGAGTGGAGACCAGAGAATATCCTGTCTCAAGGAAATACATGGATGGACAACAGAGGAAGACACCTGACACTCTCCTCTGGCATCTGCACACACACAGTGAATGCATAACATGCACATCATACCACACATACAATGCATACATATGATTAAAAAAGAGTAACTTAGGCCCTGGGGAGATGGTTCAACAGGTTAAAAGCACTTGCATGCAAAGCCTGCCTGCTGGCCTGGGTTCTATTCACCAATACGTATGTAAAGCCAGATACGCAAAGTGGCACATGCATATGGAATTTGTTTACAGTGGCAAGAGGATCTTGTGCACCTATATACTTTTCTTCTCTTCCTCTTCCTCGGCTTGCAAATACATAAACAAACATGTCAAAAAATAATAAGTTAACATTCAGAAAACTTCTTTAAAACTAAAAGAGCCCACAGACTTGTAATAATGTGGAAGTTAAAAATAGGAAATAATCCCGGCACTCGGGAGGCTGAGGTAGGAGGATCGCTGTGAGTTCAAGGCCACCCTGAGATTACATAGTGAATTCCAGGTCAGCCTGGGCCAGAGTGAGAACCTACCTCAAAAACAAAAAAAGAAAAAAAGAAATATATTGCTGAAGGCTCCAGGTGCTTGGGCTGCAAGGTCACTGAGAAGTCCTGCTGGAGCTAAGTTGAAAACCTCCTCTGAGCAGACCAGCTGACAGAAAGCTGGAAAAAACTATGTTGTATTCAGCTCCATGGGAAAGAAATCACCAGTGGAGATAAACAACAGTGGATACCACAAGCCTTAAATTTAGCCAGTCATGCCAAATAAGCCAACAGGTGTAATAGTGGCATGTCTGGTATGGGGGAAACCAACTGCTCTCTAACTGGACTGGAGGCCCACTCTACGGGAGGGAATACATGCCTGGTACCGAAAACCTATAATGGGGGAGGTCATGAGCCTTAGGGGTGTAACACCTGTTGGTATGTGGCTAAATGAATATATTTGTGTGGTACGGAATCTGAACAAGGTTCAAAGATATTCTCTTCAAAATGTGATTCAGGGGCTGGTGAGCTGGCTCAGCAGTTAAGGCACTTGCCTTCAGAGCCTAATGACCCGAGTTCAATTCTCCTGTACCCATGTACAGCCAGATGCACAAACTGGCACATGCATCTAGAGTCTGTTTGCAGTGGCTGGAGGCCCAGGGACAACCATTCCCTCTGTGTGTCTCTCTCTTCTATGTCTCTCTGCTTGTGAATAAACAAACAAACAAATACTAAAATAAAAGAAAATAGAGGTTGGAGAAATGGCATAGTGGTTTAGGCCCTTGCCTGCAAAGCCAAAGGACTCAGGCGTGATTCTCTAGTACCTATGTAGAATGAGATTTACAAGGTAGCACATTCATCTGGAGTTCATTTATAGTGGCTACAAGCCCTGGCACGCCCATTCTCTCCCTCTCTCCCTCCCCTATAAATAAATAAATAATTAAAAGAAAAGAATGCATATAAAAACGTGATTCAGAGTCCAGCTGGTGGTACACATCTATCGTCCCAGCACCACAGAGCAGGAGAACGGTGAGTTTCAAGGCAGCTTGGCCACATAGGAGCACCCTAGCTTAAAGCACCGAACCACACAGAGCCCCCAACAAATAAGCAAAACCCAAGTATAATCAAAACCAGAAAGAACTGTCTGGACTATTCTGTATAATTTTTGGGGGAATTTATTATTTAAAAGAGATGATCCAGGCAGTGTATATGGTCAGGTGGACCCCAGTGCTAGACACCAAGACCCAGTTGTTTCCTTAGGAACTTAGAGAGGAATTACATCACTAAGAATGGGGGGGGGGGCATGAAGACACCACCCCAAATAAGAGAAAGGTGGGGAACTTGCTCAGGAAAGGTCTCTGGGGCATGGGCACCTTGACCTACATTGCCAGTGCAGTGTTGGGGCTCCCTGTGTCAAACCTAGCATGTATCAGGAACTGTGGGGGACAGCAAGAATAGGCGTGTAAAGGCCAATACACAGTGATACTAACAAGACACTCTAAAGGCTGCCAAATGCTGCAGTTCTGAGCAGACGTTAGCTCAGTGTATACTAGTAGCAAAGAACTAGGAAGTTTATCCTGGTGTGTTTTCTAGTGAAGACACTGAAGGTCGGAGGCACGGAGAACTCAGAAGAATGAATAAACACTGCTAAGTATAGTTGGCAGGCAGGCAGTGTGGCCTTCCATAGTGTAAACCCTGGCTTACTACATATTGTTCTGTTCTAGCTTGCTTGCTTTGTTTTTCTCTTCTCTTCTCTTCTTTTTTTTTCTTGTCTTTTCTTTTCTTCCTTGGTTTTTCAAGGTAGGGTCTCACTCTAGTCCCTGCTGACCTAGAATTCCCTATGTAGTCTCAGGGTGGCCTCAAAATCACAGCAATCCTCCTACCTCTGCCTCCCGAGTGCTGGGTTTAAAGGCGTGTGCCACCATGCCTGGCTCAGAATATTTTTATTTATTTATTTATTTGAGAGTGAGAGAGAGAGAAGGAGAGAATGGGTGCACCAAGGCCTCTAGCTACTGCAAACAAACTCCAGACACATGCGCCACCTTGTGTAGTATCTGGCTCATGTGGGTCCTGGGGAAATTGAACCTGGGTACTTTGGCTTTGTAGGCAAGCCGCTTAACCACTAAGCCGTCTCTCGAGCTCTGTTCTGGATTTCTTTTAGGTTTCAGATGTAGTAGTGAATTAGAAAGACCAGGCTCTTACGCAGAGGTCCCTTGGGTGGTAACCCCAGAAATCAAGTCCACTGTACCTCGGCACCAAGTGAGGGGATCTCTAGACAGGAGTGGAAGACTGGAGATAAGAGCGCCCAGTATTTGACACATGCACCTGTGTTGACTAACAAAGCAGCATTACTTTCCTCTTGTAAGTTCAGTGGCTTTCAGTCGAGGGAGCATGTGACATTCGTCTGGGGGCTTTAGGCCAACACTTACGTTTGGGGACACTTGCTCACATCTCTGCAGTGAGTCTCAGCAGTCTGATTTTAAAGTGACATAGTTATTCTAGCGTGCTTTCAGGACTCACAGCATCTGTTACTGTTTGGTGAGTCTACACTCACCGCAGGAAGCTCAGGTGGTTTTTACCAGGATTGCTCCCTGGCAGAGCACGACTGTCCTGCCATTCCAAATGAAGTACAAAATCTACACCAACAGGTGACACTAACTTTTGTTCCCATACGTGCCTTTGTGTGCAGCACACACAGGGCTTGGCATTGGCTCCTCGGTGTGAAGGTTGGCGGCCTTCTTGGGCAGGTAGCATGGTTTGAACTGGAGCTTTCGTGTTTATACTTATGGTTCTGATTGCTTTAGCTTTCTTCTTCTTTGGGAAACCAAGAGGTCCACCGAAAGAATCAAATCTCTGTTTAAAGGTCCCACTGTGCTTTTCCCTAAGTTCGGATGACTTGCCGATCCATTCTGTCTGGGGCTTTCTCTGGTCTTCCTCGTTGAAAAGGCTTCACATTTTCCCTCCAGGGCGGCCGTCTTGGCCACCCACGTATGTGTGACTGGTTCAGAACATCCCATCTGAGTTCGCCTTTGCAGATACTTTCTCCCCTTTCAGAGCAAGTATATGACTAGCCTTCAGGAAGTGGCTTAATGGCTAGCTTCACATGGAAGGACAATACCACTCTACTGTGCTGTGCTCTGGCTCAATGGACAAGTAATTCCCAATAAAATGTCACCAGGCCTGGTGGCTCATGCCTGTAATCTTAGCACTTGGGAGGTTAAGACAGAAGGATTGACACAAGCGGAAGGTCAGCCTGTACAGAGTGAGTTCTAGGCCAACCTGGGCTACAAGGTAAGACCCTGTCTGGTCCCAAAAGTCTAAAATCAAAATGTACCGCAATCCCTGCTATCATCATTTAATAAATGCCAGGCTGTCTTGTTACCAAAGACCGAGGAAATGAAATCATAGGCCATTTCTTTTGCATTGTTGGGGATTAAACCCAGGGCCTTGCACATACTAGACAAGTATATTATCAGTGAGCTATATCCTCACCCTCAAGGATAATTCTTTTAAAGCCATTCAGTTTTTAGGAAAAGCTTGTTGCTGGCTAGTAAGCTGGGCACGACGGAACATGCCTTTAATCCTAGCTGAGGTAGGAGGATTGCCATAAGTTCAAGGCCAGCCTGGGGCTACAGAATGAGTTCCACGTTAGCCTGGGTTAAAGTGAGATCCTACCTTTAAAAAAAACAAAAAACAAAAAAATAAATAAAAGATCACTTCATGGCCGTTTGGCTAAGACCAAGTGAACATGCCATTAGACAGCGTCTCCATTGAGAATGGTGGTTTGAAGGAGCTGACAGAAACTTCCTGAGGTTGGGATTTCCTAGGAAGGAGCTGCAGGTGGCTCTCACCCAGTGAGCCACACCTATGTCATGAAGCCTAGCAGGAGCTGGAGAGATGGCTCAGCGGTTAAGGGCACTTGCTAGCAAAACCTGATGGCCTGGGTTCAATTCCTCAGTATTGAATGCACAAAGTGGTGCATGCATCTGGACTTCGTTTGCAGTGGCAAGAGGCCCTGTCATGCTCACTTCCTCTCTTTCATTCTCTTTCTCCTTTTAAATAAACACAAATATTTTTAAAAAAATTAAAAAAGAAGCCCAGTAGCCACTCTGTGTCCTGTGGTGGTCTTAAGTGTGCCATCCTAGTAATTTCCCAGGCAGGTTGGAGAGTCCTGTATAGACTTGCACCAGGAAGAGAGGTGGCTAAGGTTAACCCTGGACCTCAAACGCTGCATTTCCTAACTAACCAAGATGAGGAAACTGGCACTGACCAGACTGCTAGGAGAGGACTTGGGCAGGGATGGCGTCATCCTCAGCAAGTGTGGAGAAGGAGCAGAACCTGAGTGGCAGGCTCGGGGACCATGTACCTGCGAACTTCTGAACTGCTCACACACGTCTGTCAAAATGCCAGCTTGGGCTACACAGTCAGATTTGACACAAATCTCCTTAGGTTGTCTAGGTTCATCTCAAACTCAGGGTCCTGCCTCAGCCTCCCATGTAGTTGGGGATTACAGGCATTCAACACTGTACTTGGCTCAAAATTTCTTTTAAAAGGTCAATATAGGGCTGGAGAAATGGCTCAGCAGTTAAGGCACTTGCCTGCAAAGACTGAGGACCCATGTTCGACTCTCCAAACCAGACACACAAAGTCATGCAAGCATACAAGGTCGCACATGTGCACAAGATGGCGCGCCTATCTGGAGTTTGAATGCGGTAGCTGGAGGCCCTGGCATGCCAATTCTCATTCTCTCTCTCATGAAAAAAAAAAAAAAAGGCCAGTCTGTGAGGCTTGCCTCAGATAAATAAAATAAAATAAAAGGTCAGTGTTGCAGTCAGGTTCGCATGGCTGGCAGAAATCACTCAACCAAGAATAGCTTTTAGGGAAAAAGGTTTATTTTGGCTTCTAGACTCGAGGGGAAGCTCCACGATGGCAGAGAAAATGATGGCATGAGCAGAGGGTGGACATCACCTCCTGGCCAACATCAGGTGGACAATAGCAACAAGAGAGTGTGCCAAACACTGGCAAGGGGACACTGGCTGTAACACCCATAAGCCCGCACCCCAACAACACACCGCCTCCAGGAGACGTTAATTCCAATTCCCACATCTCCATCAGCTGGGAACCTAGTGTTCACAACACTCAGTTTATGAGCAAGCCCTGAATCAAACCACCACAGTCAGTGTGGGGGCTGAGGAGGTGTCTCAGTGGTCACAAGGGCTTGCGATGCAAGCCTGACCACCAGAGTTAGGTTCTCCAGGATCCACGTGAAGCTGGGTGCAAGCACTATGCTTGTCTGTTATCCCAGTGCATCTATGGCAATGGGAGGTGGGCTCAGGCAAATCCTACAGCTTGCCAGCCAGCTTGTGTAGCCTTCACAGTAGCAAGAGTGCTGAACTGTTTGAAAGAAAAGGTAAAAGTGGGCTGGAGAGATGGCTCAGGCCTGGGAAGCCTAAGGACCCTGGTTCAATTCCCCAGTACCCATGTAAGCCAGATGTACAAGGTGGCACATGCATCTGGAGTTCATTTGCAGTGGGCTGGAGACCATGGTGTGCTCATAATTTCTTTTTCTTTATCTTCCTCTTTCTATGCTCTCTCAAATAAAAATAAGATATAAAAATTTAAATAAAAGGTAAAAGGTAAGGACAGACAACCTCAGGTTGTTATCTTACCTCCTCATGGGTGTCATGGCACATGCATGTCTACACACACACACCAAAAAAAAAAAAAAAAAAAAAATCAACATAAAGCTTGGTGTGGGGCACACTCTCCTGTTCCTGTTGCCCACCTTATGTGGGCCAGGGGGTGATGTCCACCCTCTGCTCATGCCATCGTTTTCCCCTGCCATTGCGGAGCTTCCCCCCCGAGCCTGTAAGCCAAAATAAACCTCTTTTTTTTTCCCACAAACTGGTCTTGGTTGGGTGATTTTTACCAGCAACGCAAACCTGACTGCAACAGTAAAGTAATACCAAGGAGTGGGATTGCTGCTAGACACCTGACTGTGTGGCTTTGGCCTTTTGGAGCTGATTTTCAAGAGGAATGTGGAAGGATTTGAAACATTGGCCTAAGAGACGCCTTGCAGTGCTGTAAGTACAGCTTGATGGACTATTCTGGTCAGAGTTGGAAGACCTGAATGCAGTAAGAACTATAGACTGTGAGGTTTGGTTTATGAGGGTGAGAAAGAGCTTTGCTTGGACTGGGCTAGCAGTTTGTGCGAGAAGCTTGCTGTTATGTCCGTGTCCTGAGAAGTCATGCAGGGTTGCTTTGTGTAGAAATGAACTTGTGTGAGCAGAGGGATGTGGCACAGAAAAAAAAAAAAAATCTTTCGGTGAACTGCTGCCCATTCACCTGCAATTGAGAGACTACAACCTTTGAGATTGGGCCAGCTGACCTGCACTGGGGCAACAGGAAGAATGTCGACTCTTTTGAAGGGGCCTGAGTGCTCAAGGAGTGTCCTGTTCTTCAAAGTCTGCTTTATTCCCCCCTAGATTAATAAATTGGCACCCCACCTGGTATTGTAGAGTTTAAGAAATGTAGGATAGAGAGGGTCATTGGGTTTGCAACACGGTCTTGTGTTTTGGAAATGGCCATGGGCAGTGTGAAGCAGGTTTGCTGGATGCCTGCATGGAGACCCAATGGAGCCATGAGGATGAACCGTGGATTGCAGTGGAGACCCAGTGGAGATATCGGGACCAGGAGATGGCTGCTAAGGAGAGCTGCCGCCCCGATGAAGCGTTCCAGGACTGTGAGTAGCAGAACTGGAGGGGAGGAATTGGAACTCCAGAGACTTGTTGCTGGTTAGAATTATCGGGCTTGGAGACTTGTCACTGGCTAGAGTTGTTGGACTTGGTTGGACAAGCTACAGAATTTGATGTTTGTCCTGTTTAAATCTTGTACTGGTTGAATATTTCTTTGCTATGCCCAATGCCATCTTTTGCAGTGTGAATGTTCATTCTGTACCATTATGGGTTTTTTGAGAATATTTTTTGGTATTATGGCTCAGTTAAAAGATCTTGGATTAAAAAAAAAAAGATCTTGGATTATTGGGATGTATGAACACCATTGGAGTTGATAAAAACTATGGGGACTTTTAAAGTTGGACTGAATGCATTGTATTTTACATCATGTATAGATATCAGTTTATGGGGGCCAGAGGTGGAATGTGATGGTTTGATTCCGGTGTCCCCCATAAACTTAGGTGTTCTGAATGTTAGTTCCCAGCTGATGGGGATTTGGGAATTAATGCCTCCTGGAGGGAGCGTATTGTTGGGGGCAGGCTTATGGGTGTTATAACCAGTTTCCCCATGCCAGTGTTTGGCACCCTCTCCTGTTGCTATGGTTCATCTGATGTTGGTCAGGGGGTGATGTCTACCCTCTGCTCATGCCATTGTTTTCCCCTGCCATTGTGGAGCTTTCCCTTGAGCCTGTAAGCCAAGAAAACCTTTTCTTCCCCACAAGCAAAAAAATAAAAAATAAAAAATAAATAAAGCTCGGTGTGATGGCCCATGCCTGGAATCCGAGCATTTAGGAGGTTGAGGCTGGGGGATCATGAGTTCAAGGCCAGCCTGGGCTACATGGCAAAAAAAAAATCAAACAATTTTCCCCTTATCTTATTGTTATTTTTTATATGCATGTGTGTGTGTGTGTGTGCAGGTATAAGTGTAGGTACGTGTGCGCACGCATGTGCAAGTGTGTATGCAAGCATGTGGGGGCCAGAACAACCTCAGGCATTGTTACTTAAGGGCTGTCCCTCGCTCTGGAGACAGGGCCTCTCAATGACCTGCAGCTTACCAATGAGGCCAGACTGGCTGGTCAGTGAGCTCCAGGGACTCTTCAGTCCCTGTCTCCCCAGCACTGGGATTACAAACACACCACTATGCCTGACTTTTTTTGTTTTTTGAGGTAGTGTCTCACTCTAGCCCAGGCTGACCTGGAATTCACTATGGAGCTTCAGGGTGGCCTCAAACTCACGACAGTCCTCCTACCCCTGCCTCCCGAGTGCTGGGACTAAAGCGTGTGCCACCACACCCGGCATTATGCCTGACATTTTAAAATTTATTTTTATTTTTTTAGTGAGAGTGAGCAAGAGACAGACAGACAGAGAGAATTGGTGCGCCAGGGCCTCCAGCCACTGCAACTGAACTCCAGACGCATGCGCCCCTTTGTGCATATGTGCAACCTCATGCGTCTGGCTTATGTGGGATCTGAAGAGTCGAACATGGGTCCTTAGGCTTCGTAGGCAAGTGCCTCAACTGCTAAGCCATCTTTCCAGCCCACCTGACATTGTTTATAAAGACTTGAGAGAGAGCGAGCGAATGAGTGCACCAGGATCTTCAGCTGCTGTGAACAAACTCCAGGTGCATGTGCAACATTGCACGCTTGTGTCATTGTGCGTCTGGCTTATGTGGGACCTGTAGATTTGAACATGAGTTCTTAGGCTTCACAGACAAGCACATTAAAGTTATATGGATTCTGGGTCTCAAACTCAGGTCGTCATGCTTGTGAGACAAGTTGTTTTTTATTTTAGAGAAAAAGAGAGAGACAGAGATTTGGCATGCCAGGGCCTCAGCCACTGAAATCGAACTCCAGACACTTGCACCAGCTAGTGGGCATGTGCGACCTTGCACTTGCCTCACATTTGTGTGTCTGGCTTATGTGGGGTCTGGAGAGTCAAATGTGGGTCCTTAGGACTCATAGGCAAGTACCTTAACTGCTAAGCCATCTCTCCAGCCCTGTAATACACTTTTTAAAAGGTTCAAACTGGCATGGGGAGACGACTCAAGGAGTCAAATGCTTGCTGTGCAAGTGTGAGGAACTGAATTCAGATCCCTAGAAAGTACATAAAAGCTGATGCAATAGCAGGAATGAATATCTGAAATCCCAGTACTCCTACTGTAAGATAAGAGACAGACAGAGAATTCTAGAAGCCTGTGGGCCAGCCAGCCTGGTGTGTGCGGTGTAGTGGGAAACACCAAAAGCACCTGCTCAAACAAAGTGCAAAGGGACACAACAGCCGTGGTCATCCTGTGAGCTCCACACAGGTGCCGTGTGCACATGCGCCTGCACATGCATACATATATACACGCACACATAAATATACATATACACATGCAGCGTACACACAAACATGCATGTTGGCTGGAGATGTAGCCCAGTCTGTAGAGTACTTGCCCAGCATGCATGAGGTCTTGGGTTTGGCTCCTAGCACCTCACACGCATACTCACACACCAAAACCAAACAAAAGATGTATATTAGTCTAAAACTTTAATAGGAACATTCTGAAAATATGTGGGTGATATTATTACCACATAATTATGGATACAGTGAAGTTACAATATAACGATATCTAATTTAGATAGAGAGAAAGAGAATGAAAATATACAACTAAAAGAAAGAACGTAGCCTCTCTGAGTAATGTCCTCAGAAGACCAAAGGTTTTAAGTTTTAGCTGCTCACCCCAATCTGTCTGATCTAGTAAGTCTGGGGTAGTCCTTCCCCCCACCCCACAGCATCACAGTTTCTAGCAAGTTCCTAGGTAATGCTGATGCTGCTGGGGCAGGGACCACACACACTCTACCTCAGACCATCTGAGTTCATCTGCCCTTCTTGGTATAAACACTGGGCCTTGCTGAGTGTGTAATTCTAGTGTCTAATGGTGTTTGTTTTTGCACACTGTGATCCCTAATCATAAGCCAACCCTTCATCTAGTGCTCAACCACAGAGTTCCTGAACATTATATAGTTCCTGGTTTTCACTGTGATGTTACTCATCGAGATAGCCCAGTAGTTCTGTGCCGAACTGTCCAAAATAAAAAGGGCAAGAAGGAAACACTGTACAGGCCCAGAGGGGCATTTTCCTGGTCTTGGCAGAGATGGTCTTGAGGCTGGGAGATGGCTCGGGTTAAGGGAGCTTGACGCGGGGATGGCTGCAGGGGTCATAACAAGCCGTCTACTTACAAGCAGCAATCGACAGTCACAGATGGGGACAGGTCCCCTCCTCTGGATAGAAAAGGCAACTAAATAGAGCCGTGGCTTCACTAGTAGGAAGCAAGTCTCTTAGTGTATTTCTTTCTTTATATGTCATGTACTTACACCACACACATACACTGTATCACATCACACACACGTGCGCACATGCACACACACACACACACAGAAGTTTGCAGATATAACTGTCCTCTCTCCAAGGAGCACCTCCAACCTCCTTCAAAGAGGGGGAGAGAGGGCTGGAGAGATGGCTCAGGGGTCAAAGGTGCCTGCAAGCAAAGCCTGACAGCCTGTGTTAAATTCCCCAGTACTCATGTAAAGCCAGGTGTACAAACTGGCACATTCTTCTGGACTTTGTTTGCAGAGGCAAGAGGCCCTGGCACACCTACTCTCTTTCTGTTTGCAAATTAATAAAAAAATTTTTAAACAGGAGGGGATGAGAGTATCTGCAATGCTTAGTGGGATGGCCTATTTTTTCTGTTTTAAAGGATGGTAGTTCTCTCTGGTCCAAAATCTGTAATCAGGTCCAACAAAAGTTCCCATCTGAGCCGGAATGGTGACATGCCTTTGATCCCAGCACTCGGGAGGCTGAGAGAGGAGGACGTGCTGTGAGTTCAAGGCCACTCTGGGACTACAGTGAATGCCAGGTCAGCCTGGGAGAGACTCTACCTCGAAAAACAAACAAACAAAAGTTCTTATCTGAAATGGATGATAAACTGAGTCTGAAAATAATCAACTGATAATGTGTATTCCATGAATGCTAATGTCTCCTTATGCAACTACTCAGTAAAACTGCTATGTGTACAGAACAGGAAACCATAGGAACTACAACAACAAATCAACAGATTTAATAATTCTTGGCTTCTGCTTATCACAGGGAAATTCCATTCTTCTAATGAATCTTCAGCCCCTCCCAGCAAACCTAGATCCTGACCCCAGGAGCCCTTCAGAGTGTCACAACCTGCACACCGACTGGTAGAGGGCGTGCGTACGGCCCGCTTTCTTTCTCCTGACCAGGTCCTGGTTCTTCTCTCTCTTGCCTAGTTTCCTTTCTAGTTCAGGAACCCTTCGAGGATGCATACGGAAGGAATATGGTCCTATCACACCTCGCCCTCTGAAAACGTTCCCTTTCTCCTGGCCACCAGCATGTTCTCAGAGGCATCTCTTCATTCTCTCGCTTTTCTTCGTAGTTGAGACAGGCTCTCATGGAGTCCGGACTGCCCTCAAACCCTCTGTCATTGAGGATGGCTCTACTTCCTAATGCTGGGACTGCAGGCGAGTGCCACACACCCAGGCGCAGGCCTATGGTCAAGCACATTCACCTGCTGCAGGGGAAAAAGAATGTGAACCCACAAACTGGGAGCTCAGTCTTTCGGGCTTAGGAGTTAAACACAGAAAGGACGCACTCAGCGGCCCTGGGAGGGACCAACATTTAACTTCTTCCCCCACCCAATACCCCACCCGGCCTTCACCCGGCACAGGGAGGAAATCAGGAAATATTGTGGATAAATGCCTGACAACCCACAGACACAGACATACAGTAATTTCCCAACAAGCACAGCTTCTGTTTCTTTCCAAGAATTGTTCTAGAGGGCAGGGGTAGAAGAAATCCCCCCATGACACCTCCTCTTCCTCACAGAGACCCTCAGGCTTCTCCAACACCCTTAGGCAGCATGGTATAATCAGAAACCAATCTTCGAGCTCAGGCTGTCTCAGAAGAGTCCTTTAAACATTGGGGCCCACCTCTTCTGCCTCCCCTGCCAGTGAGTCCAGCAGCACCCACCTCAGTCTCTTGCCAGTGTGACAACTGACAGTTCTGGAAATGTGCCTGGGCCCCAGGGTCTGTACCTGAAAAAACAGAATCTAAGACTGAAGAGGTTTCTGGCACCACTAGATTGCAGAAAACAGCAGGAGTGATGGGTGCTGCAAGGTGTAGTTTATAGCTGGCAAAATCCAGCAGGATCTGGTTGTGAAGTCCAGCCCCAACATGGAGGGAGGAGTTAAGGCCGTTCTGCCAGGTGAGCAATGGAGGTGAGCTGGGGAGGAAGTTTACCTGGTGCTGTGGTCTGAATACCCCTGTCAAAACTGCCTTGACCTGAGGCTACATAGTGAATTCCAGGTCAGCCTGTGCTAGAGTGAGACCCTACCTCGAAAAACCAAAAGAAAAACAAAACAAAACAACAACAACAAAAAACTGCCTGGTGGCTTAGGAGGCAGAGGTAGGAGGATCCACGTGAGTTCGAGGCCACCCTGAGACTACACAGTGAATTCCAAGTCAGCCTGAGCTAGAGTGAAACCCTATCTTGAGAAACCAAAACAAACTGCCTTGAGACCTAATCCCCACTGTGAGGTAAGGATAGGGTGGTATTTGGAGGCCACAAGATTGAGGCCCGAATCCAGAGAGCCAGCAGCTCTGTAAGGAGGGTCACCTGCACCAGGATGCCATGTCTCAACACGTGAGGTCTCTGCACTTGATACTACAGGAAGGAAAACCTTTGCCAGGCACCAAGCTCTTGGACGGCCAGATCCATGAGCTAAGTCAGCCTCGCTCTTTTATAAACGACTAGATCTGTGGCACTCAGTAGTAGCAATAGAGAAAGTCATCACACATCAGCCCAGCACTTCATGTGATAGCTGCTGCTTTTTCTGTTATCAAGTTAGCCTCCAGGCACCTATTTTTCCCAATGTTGGGTTTCTTCCTTCCTTCCTTTCTCTCTTTTTTTAATGCTGCATTTCTTGGTTTTATTTGAAACAGTGCATATGTTTTAGGCATTTTATGGTAGGATTTTACACTTTTCATTTTCTTCCTTTCTTATAATGTGATTTTTCAATGTGTTTTACCATTTGTTTTATGTCTTTCTTCCAATCTTCTAAGGTATTATCTTTATTTATTTATTTATTTATTTGAGAGACAGAGAGAGAGAGAGAAGTATAGGCAGATATATATAGAGAACAGGGCACGCTAGGGCCTCTAGCCACTCCAAACAAACTCCAGACGCATGCGCCTCCTTGTGTAGCTGCCTTATGTGGGTACTGGGGAATCGATCCTAGGTCCTTAGGCTTTGCAGGCAAGCACCTTAACTGCTAAGCCATCTCTCCAGCCCCCTATCTTTAATTTATAGTTTAAGAACCAACAGGTGTCAAAATAAGGTGGTGGAAAGTGATTTCACATCTGTTCCTAAGGGATTAACTATTTTGGAAAATACCTTGCAGCCATAAACATCTAGAAAACGGAACAAAAATGTATGAGATTAACGGTTTTTAGACATTGGATACGGGCAGTACAGGGCTGAACAGCCTTGAAGAACAAAATGAGACAAGGCTTAGACAGGTCCAGTGTACTGCTGAGAGGCATTTCCCAAGCCCTCGCTCAGAGAGGAGTCGTCTAGAGGTAGAAAAGCTGAGAGAAGCTGCTCTGGTGGGTTCACTAGTGGACAGGAGGGATCTGCACAGTGAGAGGCCCTGCAGACCTGCGCACCTGCACGGGCCCGGCGGCACACAGACCTCTCGGTGAGAGAGAAGTGCCAGGAGGTGGGAGGAAGGCCAAGGAAGCAGCGTACTGAGCAAGTCTGGACTCTCTTCGGCCCACATTAGCCTGCACTCTCTCACTCAGAGCAGAAACCTTGTAATATTGTGCAGAGACCTTAAAAGGTACTACCTTGCAGGGGAATTATGTTTTCTCTAAGGGCTCCTCTTTATTATTTATTTATTTATATTCATAAGCACAGGGAAAGAGAAGGAGAGGGAGGAGGGAAAGCGAAGAAAAGAAAAAGAAGAAAAGAGGAAAGGGCTGGAGAGATGGCTTAGTGGTTAAGGCACTTGCCTGCGAAGCCAAAGGACCCAGGTTTGATTCCCTAGTGCCCACGTAAGCCAGATGCACAAGGTGGCGCATGCATCTGGAGTTCATTTGCAGTGGCTGGAGGCTCTGGCATGCTCATTTTCTATCTACCTCTTTCTCCCTCTCTATCTCTCTCATATAAATAAATAATTTTTTTAAAAAAAAAGAAGAGAAAAGAGGAGAGGAGAGGAGAGGACGGGAAGGGGAGGGGAGGGGAAGAGAGAAGAGAGGAGAAATGGGCACGCCAGGGTCTTCTGCCATTGAACAGACTTCCTACACATGTACAACATTGTGAATCTGGCTTTACATGTGTACTGGGGGATTAAATATGGGCCATCAGGCTTTGCAAGCAAGCACCCTCGAACCACTGAGCCATCTCTTGAGACACCTCTTTCTTTTTAACCTCTTAACAACAACATCCATACATATAGACAATGAATCATGATCATAATCTTCTCCCATCAGCCTTCCTCTTCTTCCCCCCAAACCCCCTTCCACCGAATCCCTCCTCCTTTCTAACTAGTCTCTCTTCTATTATGATGTCATCACTTCCCCCCTCCTATTATACAGGTAATGCGCAGGTAGCATTAGCCACTGTGAGGTCATGGACATCATGGCCCCTCTGTGCCAAGGGGGCAGTATTTTAAGCACTCCTCCCCTTCCCTTGGGTCTTATGTTATTTCCACAACTTCTCCCACAATGGTCCCCAAAGGCTCCCCTACACTAAACCCACTAGGATAAGTTTAAAACCAAGTTCTGGAAGAATCCGGTTGATCATAAGTAACTTAACTTGTGTCAAAACAAAACCCAACATCAAATGATTAATAATAAATTCAATATCCATTAACATCAAATCAACATGTTCTGGCATGTAATCGGTACCGGCATGCAAAAAACAAGGTAGAAAATATTACCTATATCTAGAAGAAAAATCAGTAAAAAGAAAACATACCCAGAAATAACAATAATAATACCTAGTTAGAAACAAAGACATGAAACTAAATGACAAAGAGAAATAGGTAGGCCGTGAACGGCCACAAATAAACTTCTGGACATAAACACCATGACACCTGAAATAAAAAACACTGGATGGAACGAGCAGCAGATTAGGCAGCACACAAGAAAGGGAGCAATGAATCTAGAGGTGCAGGGAGAGAAGCTGTCAAAACGAAACATTACAAAGAAAGAATAAAGATAAAGAAACCCAGAGCATCAGTGACCAACGGAACAACTTCAAGTGACCTAACTCACGGGAACAGAATCTCTGGAAGAGAAGAAAGAGGGGAAGGGATAAAGGTGCCCGAGCAGCTGATGACCATATGGAGAAACGAAAACACCCAGAACTTCAACCTTACCTCAAGATATACATGGACATTACACAGAAGTGGATCTGAGATCTAAATGCGCAATGTAAACGCGTAACGCTTTAGGGTAAGGGAGAGTGCCAGATGGTTGGATGTGCTTGCCTACCATATCCAAGCACCACAAAGTGGACCAAACCTACCAACCAAACCACAAGCAAACAAAAACTAAACCCCAGAAATCTTTAGAAGAAAACATGAAAGAACATCTTTGTGACCTTGAGATAGGCACAAATTAAAAAAAAAATTATTTATTTGACAGAGAAAGAGGGAGGGAGGAAGAGAGAGAGAGAGACAGAAAGAGAGAGAGAGAATGGGCACACCAGGGCCTCCAGGCACTGCAGATGAACTCCAGAAGCATGCGCCCCCTTGTGCATCTGGCTAACGTGGGTCTTGGGGAATCGAACTTGGGTCCTTTGGCTTTGTAAGCAAACACCTTAACTGCTAAGCCATCCCTCCAGCCCAGGCACAAACATTTTAATGATGGCACAAAAACTATAAACAGCCCCATGGGGTGGTGTATACCTGGACAGCAAGGGAGAGAAAGAGAAAGGAAGGGAGGGACAACAAAAGCAAGCAGGTATGAAAGCAAGAAAGAGTGAAAGAACAAAAGAATGAAAGAAAAAATGAGCAAATGAAAGAAAAAGAAAAACTGATCAACTGGACTTCGTCGAAATTAGTAACATCTATTCTTTAAAAGACATTGTTAAGAAAATGAAAATGTAAGCTAAAGACAGTTAAAAACTATTCAAGAGGGCTGCAGAGATGGCTCGATGGTTAAGGCACTTGCCTGCAAATCCAAAGGACCCAGGTACCCAGTACCCATGTAAGCCAGATGCACAAAGTGCTGCATGTGTCTGGAGTTCGTTTGCAGCAGCTAGAGGCCCTGGCATGCCCAAACTCTCTCTTTCTGTCTGTATCTCTCTGCTTGGAAATAGGTAAAGAAAATATTTTTTTAAAAACTTCAACAATTTATACATATAAAGAACTTGTGTATACATTTTTTTTTGAGGTAGGGTCTCACTCTAGCCCAGGCTGACCTGGAATTCACTATGTAGTCTCAGGGTGGCTTTGAACTCATGGCGATCCTCCTACCTCTGCCTCCCAAGTGCTAGGATTTAAAGGCCATGTGCCACCATGCCCAGCTTGTGTATAAAATTTAAAAACCTTTCACAGCTCAATGGTAAGACAAAACACACACACATACACACACACAGACACAATTTCAAGGAGTGTTGTGTAAAAACTCTGCATAGACACTTTACCAAAGAAGATGGCAAGTCCTGCAATAGGAAGATACTCAGCATAACCAGTGGCGACCCCCATGGGACACCACTGCACTGTGTTCAGGGGAATGGCTAACATTCCCAGGAGTGGCGACATTAAGTTGGGACGAGAATGTGGAGCAGTGGGCTTCTGAGGCATGGGTGGTGGGAATGTAGAGAGGAGCCCCTTTAGTAAACATTTCGGCAGTTTCTTCTTACCATATGGTCCAGGCAAGATGTACCCACCGGCACAATGCTGGTGCTTAAGTTATGGGGGTAAGCAACTGCTCTCTGACCGGATATGAGGCCTGCTCAGTGGCAGGAAACTCATGCTTGGTACTGAGAACCACGTCAGAAGCCTGTGGCTTAGAAGTCCATTAGACCCTAAAGGGAAGCTTCCACTGTTCTGGGGCTAACTGGAGAGGTTATGCCCATCACAAACCTTCTACATGGGTATGTTTAACCCTTTTGATCGTTGCTGCCCTCACTCTTGGTAAGAGAACCCGCTCTTTATAGGCGGTGATGGATACCAGGGAGATCCGCAAGCCATGGAAAAAACAAGGAGAGAAAGCCAAATGCCTAGCACTGGCCTAGCGATCTCTACCACACCGGCCAGGGCTTAGGACACACTACAGAGTAAGCGGTGCATGAAATATGAGTGCCGCTCTCACTGCTAGCCTGAGAACCTTCTCCAGGGAGATGGTGGTAGACAATGAGGAGACTCAAAAGTCACCAAAATAGAAACCAAGAGGATGCCGAGAGCTCAACTTTAAAGGAGACTTCTAACATGTCCTCCAAAGCTCAGAGAACACTGCAGTAGAGGGGACATAAGGATAGAGAGCCACAGGGTGGGAAGGAGTACTGTGTGGCGCTGTCCTCCCATAGGAACTGACTGGTGCACCCATGACCCCCCAGTGATTACTGATGCCCCTCTGAGGAGAGACATGATATGCCTGTCAAGTTGCTTTCTAGAGACTTAGGCTTATACATACATTAGCGCTGCTGCGTGCTTTGGGCGGAGAAGATTCTCATAGTGGGCGGTGGTTGATGTGCCTAACTGGTCAACATGCCTGAGAGCAAGCGCGGGTGGATGCTCCTCCTAAGTGGGACATCTATCTCGTGCCCTCCAAGGCTCAGGAACATTGCGGAAGACGGAACACAACAAATGGAAGAGCGGGAGGAAGGGGAGGAATGTTGTAGAATGCCGCCTTCTGGACAGGACGCGGCCACTGCAGTCATGAACCCACAGCACACGAGTTCACCTGCACGCGACTGGGACCCTCCGCATCCCGTCATAGATGGGGCGGGGCTCATGAGGACCCAGCCGTCCCCAAGGACTTACACACAGGGACAGGAAGAGACGTTTTCTTTAGACATGGAGCCATGGGTGAGTTGCCCATGCTCCTGTAATAGCCCCTCCCCCACGTTCTTATAAACAAGCCGCATTAAGCTCACTGGGTCACCAAGAGCAAAGGGAGTTGGTTAGAAGATCAGCCAAGGGGGGGTGAGTATGACCAAAGTGCGTCAAGTACATGTGTGAAAATGTGATTGAACCCACTTTATGTACAACGAATATGCCAATAAAAAAGAAGAAAAGTGCAGATTCATGAACGAATCTCGAGAACATCAGTGAAGGAAAAGAACGGAGCCATGGAAGGCCCTGACGGTATGCATCCATCCATTCGTGCAAAATGCCTCCTGGAGACTTTCAAAAACGCTGTGCCTGACACTTTCATGCCAAGGGCAGCTAGTTTCCGATGATCTGTGATGAGGGGCTGGCGTGGGGAGACTCGTGAAATCACAGTTCTGAGGTCATTCTTGATGCTTTGAGCAAGGTTTCAGTCCAGAGCTGGATGCGGGTCAGAAGGTGTCAGGACATGGCTCTGTCGCGTGGCTACAGACACGTAGTCCGGTGCTCGCTGAGACAAGCCCATTAACTCCAGTCACTGAAATGGTAGTTGGACCAAAAGCCAGAAAAGCTCTACTTTTTCACTAACCACCTGTATGACCTTGGGCAAGTCACTTAATTGCTACAGTTTCCACTCTACCTACTGATTAAGTGACCTCTAAGCTCTGAAATTCTAAGAATGGTGGCCTATGTACTCAGTACCAGCTTAGCATTAACAAGGAGTAAACACGGCATTAACTTAGCAATCTAATAACAGCCTGCATTGTTCTGACTTCCGAGACACAGCCAGGAGTCATCTGCTTCTTTTAGAGCTCTTTGTTCCCTGGGAAAAACTTTTGGCAAAAGTAACAGTCCTGATTTGAGTCCCGGTGCTTTGGAGAAAACTAAATTACTAAATTATTATTATTATCTTATTTTTTGGTTTTTCGAGGTAGGGTCTCACCCTAGCCCAGGCTGACCTGGAATTTGCTCTGTAGTCTCAGGGTGGCCTCGAACTCACGGCAATCCTCCTCCCTCTGCCTCCCAAGTGCTGGGATTAAAGGCGTGCGCCACCACGCCCGGCTTACCTTTCTTATTTTTTTAAAAGATACTTTATTTTATTTGCAAGCAGAGACAGACAGACAGACACACAGAGAGAGTGAGTGGGCGCACCAGGGTTTCTAGCCACAGCAAACTCCAGATGCATGAGCCACCTTGTACATCTGGCTTATGTGGGTATCAGGGAATCGAACCTGGGCCCTTAAGCTTCTCAGGCAAGCGCCTTAACCACTAAGCCATCTCTCCAGCCCCCAAATCTTTTTTTCTTAAAATTTTTTTTTCCTTGCAATTTCCTAGTTGCAGGCTCAGAAATCTAGCCCCAGAACTCTAAATGTGTTCTCAATCTCCTTTTATTTCCCACCCCGAGTTGAGAATAACACCAATTGTGTCATATGAAACACATCTGCATCCAACGTCGATAAATGCGGATGACTGAGGAAGAGATAAGAATTGTTTTCAGTTTGTTCAGATGGAATTGATTAAATTTAACCTAATTAGGCCCAATAGCCAAAGCAGGTGTTTAGAAGCTGCCCATGTTTTCGTTCTCTGTGATCGTTCAGCTCTATTTGCGAAGAACGTAAGGAAAGGAAGTTAATGTGTCACGACAATCACCGACCTTACATTTACCCATGCCACACATGCGCTCTTCACGCGCTAAGCAGCACAAACACAAGGCACTGCTGAGTACGACTCACAGACTTCATCCCTCAACCACCACCAGCATCTAGGCCGGCCTGGCCTGTGAGAGGGCTTACGTTACCTAACTCCCATTACATAAATACAAGTGGTAATCAAGAGGGCCTGTCTTCTAATCTCACGCTGATCTACAAAGCACGTTGACTTGGCAGTTAGATTAGTTAGGAATTCTGACTTCACTCTCATAGGCCGGTCACTTTTAAAGCATTTAGAAGGAAAATAATAACAATAATAAAAGTAAGATTCCAGTTACAACAAAATGTTTATTGTACTTGGCGGAGTGATGAGATCTGAACTATATATCCCAATTGTGGGGGGGGGGGGACAACTGGAAAACAAAACAAAACAAAACCACAACACACAGCCTCCAGAAGTCTGGTACTGGGAGGCGCTGGTGTAGCGGCCGTAGGTTGGCTTCCAAAGGCGAAAGGGCAGGTGCCTACGTAGCCACGGCGGCGAGCCTGCTCTTTCTAGTAACACTCCAGCCTAGGCTTTGCTCTGGGATTATTCCACATTCTCAGGAAAAGGAAATACGGGCAGAAAAAGCTCACGTAAGGCCCGTGACTTTAAAGCTCCTGCACAGGGAGTCCCTCTCGGAGGCCTGGGGTTGGATCCAGAAAGAGGGTTCGGGTCCTCCAGCCTGACGGAATCACCTGTCTTTCTTGACTTGGCCCTTGCTGTGCTGCCATCACGGTGTGGGTAGTGCAGGGCTGTGACTTCGGGCACTTCTTTCTGCCTCAATGTCTCCATGTGTATAGTGAAATGCTGGGCACAGGGTCTGGCATGGAGGTTCAATGAACGTGGGCCATTACTATTAACTCCTTCCTACAAGGAACAGGGTAGTGAAATAATGCCTCTGCTTTTTCTTTTTGGAGGTAGGGTGTCATAGCACAGGTTGACTTGAAACTCAGTATGTAGTCTCAGGTTGCTCTTGAACTCAGGCACCTGAGTGATAGGATTAAAGGCATGTGCCACCATGCCAGGCTAAGTAATGCTTCTTTTTTAAAACTATTTTTAGTTATTTGTAAGTAGAGACAGAGAATGCGTGTGCTGGGGCCTCAAGCCATTGCAAACAAAATCCAGATGCATGCACCACTTTGTGTGTCTGGTTTTACATGGGTATGGGGAATTGAATCCAGGTCATTACGCTTTGCAGGCAAGCGCTTTAACTGTTGAGCCGTCTCTCTAGCCCAAACATATAATAGATTTTTTTTTTTCAAGATAGGGTCTTGTTCTAACCCAGGCTGACCTGGAATTCACTATGTAGTCTCAGGATGGCCTTGAACTGATGGTGAACCTCCTACCTCTGCCTCCCAAGTGCTGGGATTAAGGGTGTGCACCACCATGCCCAGCCAAGATTAATAGTGCTTCTTTTTCTCTTTCTTTTCTTTCTTGTATTTGTTTTTTCAAGGTAAGGTCTTACTCTAGCCCAGGCTGACCTGGAATTCACTATGCAGTCTCAGGGTGGCCTCAGTGATCCTCCTACCTCTGCGTCTAGTGTTAGAATTAAAGGCATGCACCACCACATCCAGCTAATTTATTTTTTCGATTTTTGGTTAATAATGCTTCTTAAAAATTAAAGTAGAGACTGGCTGTGGCTGAGTTTGAGGCCAACTTGGGACTACAGAGTGAGATCCAGATTAGCTTGGGCTAGAGTGAGAGCCTGCCTTGGGATGGGGGTGTGTGTGCACTCTACATACACCCCAGGGGTAGACAGGCAGTCTTCAGCGCACACTTACACAAAGGGCCATGGAGCCCAGCCTGCAATCCCAGCTACTCAGGAACCGACGCAGGGAAGCTGAACATTCAAGGCCTGCCTGCACTGTACAGTGAGTGTAACAAGGCCAGCCAGGGCAAGGCAGCGAGGCCTTGTCTCAGAAGGAAAAGTAAACATTGTAGAATGTAGTGCTTGCCTAGCATGTGGAAGGTCCTGGGTTCCTTCCTCATCATCACAAAGGGACATGGGATGAGTAAGTCCTCTTCTATCTAAAACATCTATGTAACAGTGAGGTTCGGAGTTGGGGGGATGGCTAGCTCACTTGGGGTGATAGCTAATCTTGACTGTCAACTTGATGGAACCTAGAGTTACCATGGAGACACCTGGGTATGTCACGAGGGAGTTTCTAGGTTTGCTTACTTGAGGCGGGCAGTCCCACCCCAACTGTGGGCGATGCCATTCCACGGGCCGGTTCTGGGCTGAACAAGAAGGAGAAAGCGGCCTGAGCCCAGCGCTCACCTCTCTGCCCTCTCTGTTCCCGTCTCCAGACTCCACGTGACCAGCTGCCTCATCCTCGTCTGCCGTCACGTCCCTGCCTTGATGCCCACATAAACCTTTCCTTCCTTAAGTTGCTTTACTTAGTATTTTTTTCATACAAGGCCAATACATACAAGCACAAGGATCAGAGTTTGATCCCCAGCCCCGCAGAAAATGCTGGGTGTGGTAGCACATGCCTGTGTCTCAGCGCTGGGAGGTGGAGAAAGGAGGATCCCCGTGGCTTGCTGGCTACTAGTCTAACCTAACTGGTGAGCTCTAGGCCAGGGGGAGATCATGTCTCAAAACTGGCGGACTGTGTTCCTGAGGTTGATAGCTGAGGCTGTCAGCTGGTCTCTACAGGCACGTGCACACGCAGGGAAAAGAAATTGATGTCAATTCTTTATTAGCAGATCCTCAAGAGTCATATTTCAATATATTGAAACCATATAAATACACAGAAGAATAAAAGAACCAGGTTGCATAAAATTAGTAAAATGGAACGTAGTGAAGGAAAAAAAAAACCCAACCCTCTTTAACCCACCAAACAAGCTTAAAAATAAAGTCTGAATGTACGAGTAGGTATGACATTTGTTTAAATACATGGCAAATGTTCAACTCAATAGCTGTGAAAAATCCAAATGTAAGGGAGTGGGCATGCAGAAAACAGAAAGTCTCTCTCTCTGAGTAAAGAAGGGAAATACTTAGTCAAGTCTCAGAGGGCATTTTCGTTAACAGATATTTCAGTGGAGAATTGCCATTTTTGAGAGCAAATACTTTAAGATGAGTTTAAAATTAGAATTCGGCTCTCTGTTTCCATGTCCCTGCTTAGGCCTGTCACCCAGAGGCAGGGTCCTTGTGGCGCTTGAACTTTTTCTTTCACATTCTCCCAGCTCCAAAGGAGACTATAATTTTCCTTCCTGCAGGAAACTGATATATACTGATGACAGCTGGATTCAGAATAGGAAAAAGAATACAGGGGACAGAGAGTCCTTGTGGGTTTAAATCACTTTAAAACTCTAAACACAACCCCCATATTTGGAGTTTTAAAACTCAGTTAATGGCTGAGGAAACCTCAAATGATTGGGAAGTACTAAGATAAAAGTTTGAATTACACAAAACACATTATTATCTTAAGCTTTTCTAATTATCTTCTCTGCCTTTCTCCTCTGCTGTTTTCTCATTGTTTATGTCCTCAGCCCTTCAATGTGGTTCTAAGACATTTTAGAAGTGGAAATGGCCTTTCAACAGCACTTACAGAACAGGGGTTGAGAGGGGTGGGCAGAGCTTTTTCTATGCAAAAAGACAAAAACAAGCGAACGAAAACTCCCTGAAATTATTGTTTCATTTGTTTTAGTAATCAGTCCCTTCAAGAGCCACATATAAAAATACATTTAATGTTTAAATGTACACACACGCATGTATGGTGCATAAAATTAGTAAAGAGGATAATAAGAAGAGGAAGTCCCCTGTAGTCCTTCCATTCTATTCAAAAGCTTCTCTTTTCTTTTCTTTTTTTTTTGGTTTTTCGAGGTAGAGTTTCGCTCTAGTCCAGGCTGACCTGGAATTAGTCTCAGGGTGGCCTCGAACTCCTGGTGATCCTCCTACCTCTGCCTCCCGAGTGCTGGGATTAAAGGTGTGCGCCACCATGCCCGGCTTAGTCCTTCCATTCTAAACAGCACATTTAGCACTTGCGTTCCAATCTAGTTCCCCATGCTTCACTGTACACACCCCAAATACTGGTTACCACAATGACAAGGCAAACCGCTCTGGTATTAATTCAGTGCATCAATTTTCAGTGGTGTTTTTTTTTTTTCTTTCTCCTATTAGCTAAGGATGACCCTGAGCTTCTGATCCTCGTGCCTCCATCTCGTGAGTGCTGGGATTACAGGCGTGTGCCACCGCGACTGGTTTATGAGGTGCTGGGATCAAACCCGTAACTCTGTGTGTGCTGAGCAGGCACTCTACCACTGAGCCACACGCTCCACCCCCAACCGTACTTTCTATGACGGACATGAAGAACTGAGGTTCAGAAGAGTCCTAATAATTCAGGAGGACGGGTCAGGAAAAGAAATGCCGTATTAAAAACTGCAAGATCCTGGGCTGGAGAGATGGCTCAGCAGTTAAAGGTGCTTGCTGGTAAAACTTGAAAGCCTAAGGCCTGGGTTCCCCAGTACTCATGTAAAACGTAAGATCAGATGCACAAAGTGGCACATGTGTCTGAGGTTCATCTGCAGTGGCAGGAGACCCTAGCATGCCCATACTCACTCTCTTTCTGTCTGCCTCTTTCTAGCTCTTTCTCAAATAAATAAAAATAGTATTTAAAAAAAAAAAAAAAACCTTCAAGGGGCTGGAGAGATGGCTTAGCGGTTAAGCGCTTGCCTGTGAAGCCTAAGGACCCCGGTTCGAGGCTCGATTCCCCAGGACCCATGTTAGCCAGATGCACAAGGGGGCGCACAGCGTCTGGAGTTCGTTTGCAGTGGCTGGAAGCCCTGGCGCGCCCATTCTCTCTCTCTCTCTCCCTTTGTCTGTCGCTCTCAAATAAATAAAAATTTAAAAAATCTATAAAAAAACCCTTCAAGATCCCATTCTATTTTATATCCTCCAATAATCTCCTCAGTCTACAAGGTCAAGTCCAAACTCTTTAGATTCTGGTCTCATAGGGCCTCCCGTGATTGTGTTTTATCTTCCCGAGGGTCACCTCTAAGCACACTTGCCTGGCCTTGAGTCCACCACTGCAGAGCCTCCGTGCTGGTTCTTTAAGGCTGTGCTAATGTCAGCAGTGTTGTCTGTGCTGCCCTGACTGTTGGTAGTGCCCACCTCCTCCTTGCCCAGCTGGCACGCCCCCGCACTTCATCAACAGCTACTTAAGCAAGCTCTTTAGAAATCATCTTTCCTCCAGCGTCGTGAACGTATCCCACACGTGCTTCGCGTACGGCACCCGCCCCCCTTGCTGTATTTACTTATGAGCACAAGACACTCATCCATCTTCAGGTAGAGAAGACACGTCTGATGCTAGCATCTCTCATGAATAAGATAAGCAAGAACAGAAGATCTTTTTCATTAGGGATGGTCATAATCAAGAGGATTCCTAACAACCTTTGCTAAGTGCAGAAGCATTTCTTCCTTCCTGAAGATGTTTAAAACTGGGAAGAAAACTGTAACAGTGAGGACTGAGCACGGTCACGACAGCTTGCGGGGACTCACGTGTGAGGACTGAGCACGGTCACGACAGCTTGCAGGGGACGGGGTTACGTGCTTGCTTTCCAGTTATGATAACATTCTTGCGTGCTTACTCTGTCATATAAAGCACATTCTTCATATGGGGTTTTTACACATACTAGTTGTCCACCATCTAAGATATAAATTCTTTTCTTCTGATTTATAATTAAGAAAATATGTTTTAAAGAAATTAAATAACTTGTTTGAGGTCTCAAAATATATGGCAGATCTGGAATGCAAGCCAGGGATCTGGAAAGCAAGCCAGGGATCTGGCTTCAGAAATTATGTGATTTATTTTTATTTTTTTGCAAGTAGAGAGAGACAGAATAGGGACAAACAGAGAGAACAGGCACACCAAGGCCTCCAGCCATTGCAAACAAATCCAGACGCATGCACCACTTTGTATATCTGGCTTTATGTGAGTACTGGAGAATCGAACCCAGGTCATTAGGCTTTGCAGGCAAGTGTCTTAACTGTTAAGACATCTCTCCAGCCCTAGTTTACTACTACTACTACTTCTTTTTCCTTTTTGGTTTTCGAGGTAGGGTCTTGCTTTAACCCAGGCTGACCTGGAATTCACTATGTAGTCTCAGGATGGCCTCGAACTCACAGCAATCCACCTGCCTCTGCCTCCTAAGTGCTGGGGTTAAAGGTGTGTACCCCTATGCCAGGCCCTGGTTTACTTCTTACTATAAGATTTTTTAAAAATATATTTATTTAAGGCTGGAGAGATGGCTTAGCGGTTAAGGTGTTTGTCTGCGAAGCCAAAGGACCCAGGTTCAATTCTCCAGGACCCACATAAGCCAGATGCATAAGGGGCGCACACGTCTGGAGTTCGTTTGCAGTGGCTGGAGGCCCTGGTGTGCCCATTCCCTCTCTCTCTCTCTCTGCCTCTTTCTCTCGCTCTCTCAAATAAATAAAAATTTAAAAAATTTGTATATTTTGGGAGAGAGAGAGAAAAAAAAAAAGAGATAGAAAATGGACACACCAGGGCCTCTAGTCCTGAAAATGAACTCCAGATGCATGCGAAACCTTATGCATCTGGCTTACCTATCCACTGCTCAAACTGCCTTTGGAAATAATCTATGAAACATATACTAATAGATTTCGCTACTTTAAGGACAGTTTATTTTTATTCCAAAGAGTGCTAGCCATCTTACACACCATTGTACTTGAGATGTGGTTAGGTCTAAAGATCTATTCCATTTTCAAACAAAGAAAATTTATTCTACTGTTGTGTGGATGTAGTCTTTGAATACACACATTGCCCAAATGTATACACAAATTTGAAATTTGGTATGCGTTTCATACATGCAGATCTTGGTTTGGACCAACCCCATGTCAAGTGCTGCAATCCCACAGGCGGCTAGCGGCTGCTTTAGTGGATGACCTTTAAGCACCACGTTCACAGCTGTGGCTGCCACGCTACAGTGGAAGTGCCCTGTTCCTGTCACATCTCAGTTCGCAAGGCAAAGATACTGAGGGGTGCAGTGTGTCTACAAGTAAAATACTGCCGGAATCAGACAGCTTGAGATTCACTTTTCATTGAGGTACAAGCTTCAACTAATGTTAAGAGTTTGCAGTGAAGAATGATTCCCCAAAGGAGAGCCATCCGCACAGAGCCCACCTTAGCACTAAAGAATGAGAAGTTGGGAAGGGAAGGCATTTTACAACACGCACGGTTAACTCTTTTATACCAGCCTAAATGAGCACCCCTTGCTCCCCCAGCCCCCACAGCTCAGAAACAGCAGCGCTCACAGTCAATCACACCACTCTGCCAGGGTCCAAGGGACGGACCTGTGCGCAGGCTCTTGAGATACATGAGCAGATAAAGCACATGGGCTCTGGGAGAGATGACCCTGGGAGAGGTGGTAGGAATGCAAGACAACCTATTTGTTAATATCTTATTTATAATCTTTTTATAATCTCTGGACACCAGTTAACTCAAGCATAAGCTAATGTGGATGTAATACAGAGCTTTTCTGCGGCCAGGACGACTTTCACTGTAAACCTGAACAGTCTCAAGAACGAAAGGGGCAGTACTCACAATCAAGCTAGGGTTAGAGGCACAAAGTGGGACTTGATGTCTATTTCCTTTTCGAGAAAGGGTTTCATGTCACCCAAGCTGGCCTTGAACTCACCATTAGCCAAGGCTAGTCTGGATCCTCCCGTCTCCACTTCCTGACTGCTGGGGTTATAGGCATGTACCACGATGCCCGGCTGGACCGAGACGTTTCAGCTGTCAGTCAACTAATAATGATAATGTCCCTGTGCGGGGCTGCGGGGTGGAGGAAGTTGTCTCTCGTGTGTTCTGATTCCCTCTGTACAGTCACGAGGGCTTTGAGGGCTGACGCACACCTATCTTGTGAGGCAGTTTCACACGCCTCACTCTAGCCCCCCCACCAGAAAAAGCATTTTACATTGGTTTGGATGTGGGAATGGGGTCCCATATGGACAGAGCTGGACTGTGACAGCCTGAACACACTTACTGAAGATAACGCATCACTGACAGACTGAAGAGCCAGAGGAGAGAATGCGACTTTGTAACCGTAGCCTCCTTTAGACAGGCCGGATCAATTAGAGGAGGCTCATTCTAACCATCTGCAGGCTCACTGCCCTCGCCTTCCAGTTTGGGCGGATGAAAATCAGTTTCAGTCTGTGGCCTGGAACTCATGTACAGCACTTCCTGTGGCCTCTTATATAAACACATCAAAAAAAAATTTTTTTATTTGGGTTGCCCTCCTCTCTATAATAAAAAAAATACAGTGAATCATGATTAAAAATAGAACAGTTGTATTTGAATCTAGGGCATATAACCAGAAACATACATGACAGAATCATGTATGAAGGCACAGCCTGAGGGATCAACTCCTACATGCGCTGGTATGAGGATGGACTGAGAACAAGGACTCATGCCCAGCACCAAGTGAGCCAGCTTGCTTATCTCCACAGGATGGAACACAGTGAAGTTACTGAAAGCAATGACATATTTTCAAAGAAAATGCATAAGATAGCAAAAGGCCAAGGTCTTCAAAACACAGAGGGCAACTGGGTCGAGTTTACACTCTTCCCTGAATGACCAAATGACCAAATGACCGTAAACTTTCAAACCAACAAGGACAGGTTTCCTTGAGAAGCTACTAGGAGGAGCCCTATGACACTCTGTTGGATTCTGATGTGTTTAGTCTTAAAAAAAAGCAGCTGGTCGGGCTGGAGAGATGGCTTAGCAGTTAAGCGCTTGCCTGTGAAGCCTAAGGACCCCAGTTCGAGGCTCGATTCCCCAGGACCCACGTTAGCCAGATGCACAAGGTGGCACATGCACATGGAGTTCGTTTGCAGTGGCTGGAGGCCCTGGCGCGCCCATTCTCTCTCTCTCTCTCTCTCTCTGCCTCTTTCTGTCTGTCACTCTCAAATAAATAAAAATAAACAAATTTTTAGAAAAAGCAGCTGGTGGAGGAGTGTGTGCTAGAGCTGATCAAACCCGCACCTGTATTTCAAAGACATACAACTGCTCCCCGGCAGAATAGAACTCTGAGTTGTACCTGGCGGCTTGCTCTTTGTGGGTCTGTCCAGGCAGGAAGTCAACAGGACGAGGATATCAATGTATACAGCTCTGGTCACCAAACATGGGTTTTGCCTAGAGAGATAAAAAGCAGAGACTAGATTGCCGTTTTCTCTCTGAGGCTGGGATGATGGCATGTTTTCTATTAGCTATGTCATGAGACTTAGGCACTTACTGCAAATGCTAAAACATGGAGAAAGACTGTAGGGGAGAAGAATATCAGCAACTTGTGAGAAAATGGCTCCAAGAACATGTGGCAGAGGCTGAGGCTACGTGTGGGCCAAACAGATAAAAGTCTAAGTTGCACTCCAAGTAAAATAAGCCAGAAAAGCAAAACCCAAGGTCTTATTTTAGTTAGTTGAAAACGAGGAAGGCGTAGGCTAGAGAATATTCTAGTGTTTCCTTAAGTGGAGAAAATGGGAGGGAAAGTCACTGGTTATGAAAACCAGGGATTTAGCACATGAAAAATCACATCCATAGACTTAAAACAGCCAAATGAATTCCCCCGCCCCCCTCCAACGCCTACCAACACAGGAGCCGAGGCCCTTTTCCTAATACATGGGCATTTTCTTCTACATTCAATAACTGGCTCATTTTATTCTCTGAACCACAAGGCAGATTCAGCAAGTAGGCTCAGACTTTCTTCTGTGAATTGTACTTAAAGGGTCCTGGTACCGGCCTTGGTGGCACACACCTTTAGTCCCAGCACTTGGGAGGAAGAGGTAGGAGAAATGCTGTGTGAGGCCAGCCTGGGACTTTATACAGTGAGTTCCAGGCCAACCTGGGCTACAGTAAAACCCTACCTCGGGAAAAAACAAGGGCCCTGGTTCTGAGTCTCAGTTCACACTGACCATGTATGGGGCCAGACCCAACTGGTGTGCCAATGACGGGTCCGAGTGCTGGCTCTGCCACTTGTTATCTCTGAGATGGGAACAGACTCCTTGTCTGTAATGTGGGAATAGTTACTGTGAGTCACTGAGAGCACCCAGGTGATGGAGGGCACTGGAAATGCCCACCCCAGAGGCGGGCAGAGGCAAGGGCTCCAGAAGGTTCGTCTTCTGCCCTCAACCTCAGAACAGGGATGACAGTGAAATGGGCTCCAGTGTTGTGGCTGGATTTCCTAAGCCCAACTTTCTTATTCCCTCTATATGTATGGTTTTACCATTTCCCTAAGGTCTATCCCTACCCTCTACCCTGGCATATACTCTAACGTGGAAATCGTGTCATGACCAGGTGAAGACGCACTGCCAGCACTCAGGAGGCAGGCAGGAGGGTCACAAGTTTGTGTAAGTCCTTATCTTAACACAATTAGATACCTTTAACTTGAAGCAAAACTGTCTTGTATCATGGTCTCCTCTTTTATGTTTGCTTTTTGAGGTAGGGTCTCACTCTAGCCCTGGCTGACCTAGAATTCACTATGTAGTCTCAGGGTGACCTCAAACTCATGGCGATCCTCCTACCTCTGCCTCCCAAGTGCTGGGATTAAAGGCAGGCACCACCACGTGGCGCTTCCTGGTCTCCTTTGTTGCTGACCTGCCTCACTTTGCCCCACCTACCTGCTTCCCTTACATTATATAGTTGTTGTCTGATTCCTACCTACCAAAGCCTCAAAACAAATTACACTTCAGGTATCTGGCCTAATTTTAACACTAGGCTTAAATATTTTTAACATTAAGTTAATAAAATAAACATCACATACACATGCTATAAAAACAATTCAAACATAACTGAAGGGCATGAAATGACAATGAAGCCCAGTTCTACAACGCCACCCTCTACCCACGGGCTATTTTTCTGAGGACACGACTAGCCCATCTTCCCAGACACCTTCTATTCATTTATAACCTTCCTGTAGATCTTTATATAAATGGTGGCATTACTGTCTTCCATTCATCTACTTCGGATACCATTCAATTTGGGACACAAAGATTTGTGTGATTTTGTTTCTTGTGGGGGGAGGGAGAGGAGGTTGAGACAGTCTACAGAACTGTAAGCACCCAGGCTTGCCTCAAACCCACAGCAATCCCCCTGTCCCAGTCTTGAGTCTTAAACTACAGACATGGCCTGGGGAGATGATTCAGTGGTTAAAGGTGCTTGTTTACAGAGCCTAAAAGCCAAGGTTCAATTCTCCAGTACCTATGTAAGCCAGATGCATGAAATGGCACATGAATCTGGAGTTTGTTTGCAGTGGCAGGAGGCCCTGGGCTGTCCACATACTTTTATTCTTTCTCTCGAATAAATAAATATTAAAAAAAAATTACAGGGTTAGAGAGATGGCTTAAGGTGCTTGCCTGCAAAGTCTAAGGATCCATGTTCTACTCCCCAGAACCCATGTAAGCTAGATGCACATGGTGGTGCATGTGTCTGGAGTTCATATGCAGTGGCTGAGGCCCTGGTGTGCCCATTCTCTCTCTCTCTGTCAACAAACAAGTTAAAATAAAATATTTAAAGAAGATTACAGATGTAAGCCACCACACACAGCTCATTTTCTTAATGGCAGTGAGCTGCTCATGTCATGGATCTACTGTTCCTTTCTGACAGAATTCAGAAAACCAATGCCATAAAAACATAGTTTTATGCATATGGATGTTTAATTAGAGACAAAATTCCCAGAAGCTGAGTTGCTAGATCAAGTTATTTGCACATTAAATTGTTCACTGTTGTTTTGCTAAGATGCTCTCTAAAGAGCACGCTTACCAAGCATGTCTAAGAATCACAGCTTGCCTACAATCTGGCCACCTCGGTCCATTATTAACCCCTCTGCCCTCTGCCAAGATGTTAAGTCAAAATCATAATCTTGGCTTTAAATTGTAATCCTATTAGGAATGAGATTGCCCCATGGACTTTTAACAGACAGTTCATGTTTCCTTCTGTGACCTGTGTTCAAATCCTGTTCCTGGTTTTTCATGGAATGATTTGTAGGCATTCTTTTCTCTCTCTCTCTCTCTTTTTCCCCCAAGACAGGGTCTTGCTCTAGCCCAGGCTGACCTGTAATTCACTATGTAGTCTCAGGGTGACCTTGAGCTCAAGGTGATCCTCCTACCTTTGCCTCCTGAGTGCTGGGATTAAAAGCGTGCACCACCACGCCCAGGAGGAATTCTTTGTATGTGAAAGAAATCTGCTATTTGTCACCAGTTTTCATAGTTTGTTATGTCTTTAACTTTATATAGGTTTTTCCCAATAAAAAACATTTAGTTTATTGTCAAACATATTAATAGTTATATTTTCTGAATTTTATGGTAGTATACAAAGTCCAACTCTTCTCTAAGATTATATATATGCCTGCATGTATTTTGAATTTCCCATACTTTCTTCCAAAATTTTACAGCTCACTTTTTCAAAAAGAAGTTTACAGGGCGTCCGACCTCGAGTGAGCCGCAGCAAGATGGAGTCTCTGGAGCACGTCCTTACAAAGCACACCCTGGTCCCCGTGTCCAGGACTACAGGTTGGGCGGGAGCAGCACCTGGACATGGAGAAGATGGACGCCTACCCTGATCGGAACACCTGAGCAATGCCGGGTACCAGCGTGAACCTGAGTACTGAGCTAGCGGTGACCTGGTTTGATAAGCGCAAAGCCGTGCAGGGACTGCTGGCACCCCTAGTCCAGGGGTCCCCATAGCACCTCGGATGCAGCCCAGGCTCGGGTCGCACAACTCCCGCTTCTCAGTCGCGATGGACCAGGCACATTGGAAGAGAGGCCACGAGTTGAGGCCCAAAGACCAGAGCTGCGCCCAGTGGGAGTTCCCGGAGAACCAGCCAGACACGGTGGCCAGTGCTGAGCTGTCCCTCTCCCCTCACGCTGGAAGCCTTCCAAAGGCTCTTGGTCCCTTCTCTGTCTGGGCCCCTGGGATCCTTCTGAATTGGAGGGCGACCTGCAGCTACATTCCCAGGGGCGGTTGCACACAGTTATCTTTTTTTTTTTTTTTTTGTCTTTTTTGCCTTTTAATCTGAGCCCATCTCATTTAACCATAGCCTTGAAATCACCACTGACAAGTGATTGGGTTTGGTTTTTTTGTTTTCCCGAAGGGTAGTGTCTCATGGGCTGGCCAGCTGCTTTTTTGTTTTAATTTATTTTGGTGTGTCTGTGGTAAATTGACAATAAAATTATTTAATAAAATTAAAAAAAGAAGTTTACAGGCTTATAGATTGTTACTACAAAAGTTTCAGTGCCAGGGATGGGATACCTTCCAGTGAGTTATTGGTCAGTGAGGTCCTTGATGCCCCCAAGACATTACAGGCTATTGCCAAGGCTCTTAGTTCTCACCAGGGCTGCAAGGTCACTGAGAAATCTTGCTGGAGCTGAGCTGAAAACCTCCTCCCTATAGACCAGTTGACAGAAAGCTGGAAAAAGCTATGCTGCATGCAGCCCTATGGAATTATGAAAGTGTCCAGTAAGCACTTCTCTAAATGTTCATACCCATATATTAATGCTACTCTCACTTTTGGTTAGAGAAGCTTCTCTTTTTCAGATGGCAGTGACTTCTGGGATGACTCAAAAGGCACCATAATGCTGAGAAGAAGTGACAGAGGAGTGTTCAGCACTGAAACATCTCTATCACACCTTCCAAGGCTCAGGGTCCATTGTGGAAGAGGTGGCAGAAAGAATGTAAGAGCCAAAGGAAGGGCACGGCTCCTTACAATGTACTCTTCCAAACACAAAATGGTCTGAATATCCATGACCTTGCAGTGCCTGGCATTACCTACATAAGACGCTCATAAGAGGAGGAAAAGATGATGACATCAAAATAAATGAGAGTCTGATTGAGAGGGGGAGGGGATATGATGGAGAGTGGAGTTGTGAAGGGGGAAGTGAGGGGGGAGGGAATTGTCAAGGTTTATTGTCTATAATTATGGAAGTTGTCAACAAAAAAAATTAAAAAAAAAGAAGTTTAAGGACTGCAGAGATGGTTTAGTGGTTAAGGTGCTTGCCTGTGAAGCCTAAGGGCCCAGGTTCGATTCCCCAGAACCCAAGTAAGCCAGATGCACAAGGTGGCACATGCGTCTGGACTCTGTTTGCAGTGGCTGAAGGTCCTGGTGCACCCACTTTCTCTTTCTCTCTTTTGCTAATAAATAAATAAATAAATAAAAATTTTTAAAACAGTGTATGACTTTTTCTGCTTGTCTGTTTTTTGTCTTTATGTAGTTTCTCCCAGGTTTCTCAGTCAGATTCCTATTGTCACTCTTCCATAGACACTCCTGTCTATGACTTCACAGTTTAGTATTTGGGCACACTGGCCAAAGAAAGAAAGAAGAAAGCCAGCAAACCCCTTGGACGTAGAAAACAATGAACCTTCAGATATATCTAGCACAGGGCTGCTGCATGGCCCCAGAAAGCAGCTGGAATGCCGCCAGTGCATCCAGCTTTGCACTAGGTGTGGGGCGAGAGTGAGAAGTTAGTCTAGTCATGTAGAGGAAAACTAAGATTCTGAGACGGAATATATACAGAAAAACACACTACAGTGAGCTGGGGAAATGGCGAGGGCTTATTAATGGGCACAAAGAATTTAAATGGACAGTTTTCAAAGAAGGGCATCTTGAGAGTCAAGACAGATGTGGGAAGGGATTTATTTGGATCAAACAGGACCTGGCCCAGCACTAGGGAGGCACAGGTAGGACGACTGCTCTGATTCTGAGGCCAGCCAGGAGTTACAGAGTGAGTTCTAGGACAGCCTGAGCTACAGTGAGACCCTACCTTGAAAAAAACAAAAAACAAACAAAAAAAAAGCAAAAGTAGCAGCTCTTTGGGTGAGATGACTTAGTGGTTAAAGGCACTTGCTTGCAAAGCCTGACAGTCCAGATTTGATTCCCCAGTACTCACATAAAGCAAGATACACAAAATGGCACATACATCTGGAGTGTGTTTGTAGAGGCAGAAGCCCTGGCATGCCCATACTTTCTTTCTATATTGCTCATGCTAAATAAAATAAAATAAAATATGTGGGCTGGAGAGATGGTTTAGTGATTAAGGCGCTTGCCTGTGAAGCCTAAGGACCCAGTTCCATGCCCCAGAACCCACATAAGCCAGATACGATGCATATGGTGGCGCATGTGTCTGGAGTTCGATTGCAGTGGCTAGAGGCCCTAGTGCACCCATTCTCTCTGTCTCATAAATAAATAAAAATAAAAAATGTTTTAAAACTAACATACATGTATATTACATATACATATGCATGCATGCATAAATAGGACCTGGGACGCACAGAGGGGACAGGAACGAGAGCAAGGCAGGCTAGGATTTCACAGAGATGGGCAATTTCAACTGGTTATAATAACTCACTGCCTGCTACCATGTGGCCCTTCCACAGTCACAGCTTCTGGCTTTGTGTGCTTTTCTGAGAAGTCATATAGCATCACAAAGGAGTCTTTGGGAAACTGGTTTTCTTTTAAAATCCAGTGAGGAGGGCTAGGCGTGGTGGCGCATGCCTTTAACCCCAGCATTCGGGAGACAGAGGTAGGAGGATCTCCATGAGTTCAAGGCCACCCTGAAACTATGTAGTGAATTTCAGGTCAGCCTGGGCTAGAGAGAGACTCTACCTCAGAAAACCAGAAACAAAAACAAAACAAAACAAAAAAATACCAGTGAGGGTTAGTTTTATTTTTTTTTAAACAGGATTTTTAGCTAAGCTAGTGTTACTTACTTATTTATTCTGAGATGGTTTCATGTACCCCAGGCTTGAAAAAATGATCCTGAATACTGGTATTACAGATGTGTGCCACCATACTTGGATTTTCTTTTTTTTTTAAACATAGGTTCTCCCTAGACCATAGCTGGCCTGGACTGGACCACACCGACCGGGCTGGCGTAGAACTTACTCCTGCCTTTGCCTCCCAAGTGCTAGGATTACAGGTATGCCTTGCAGTTAATGCATTTTTATTTTTATTTTTATTTTTTATTTTTTGGTTTTTCGAGGTAGGGTCTCACTCTAGCCCAGGCTGACCTGGAATTCACTATGGAGTCTCAGGGTGGCCTCGAACTCATGGCAATCCTCCTACCTCCACCTCTGGAGTGCTGGGATTAATGGCGTGCACCACCACGCCTGGCTTAGTTAATGCATTTTTAAACATTTCTAAATGAATTGAGGGAAAGTTGACAATCTTTAGAGGCCCTTACATGTTTGTTATAACGGCCAGTGTGGTGGTTTGATTCAGGTGTCCCCCATACACTTAGGTGTTCTGAATGCTAGGTTCCTAGCTGATGGAGATTTGGGAATTAACGCCTCCTAGAGGCGGTGTGTTGTTGGGGGCAGGCTTATGGGTGTTATAGCCAGTGTCCCCTTGCCAGTGTTTGGCACACTCTCCTGTTGCCATTGTCCATCTGATGTTGCCCAAGAGGTGATGTCCACCCTCTGCTCATGCCATCGTTTTCCCCTCGAGCATATAAGACTTCCCCTTGAGTATATTAGACAAACTAAATCTCCCCCCCCCCCAGAAGCTGCTCTTGGTTGGGTGTTTTCTGGCAGCAATGTAAACCTGACTGCCACAGGTCAGGCTGGTGACCACGCTGGCCTCCTGGGATGCTGCAGGAACCACTCTGGCTCCTCCAGGACGCCGAGGCTCGGGGCCAATTTGCGGCAATCAACATCGTGGGGGCTCCTCCATGCGCTGCCGCTTCAGATTGCAGGACAGAGCCTCAGCGACATAATGGAGTCCATCCCGATCCTGAGGTCAGTCAGAGTAATTCAGAGCCACTCATGGCTCTACACAAAACAGCTCGTCTGGAGCCACAGAGCTGGGCTTTCTCTGAACTGGCTTCTAACTCAAGAAAATATTTTTTTTCTTTCTTTTCCCCTTGCTCTTACTTGGTGTTTGCTCTGACTTGGAAATGGTACACTGTGAGTTCAGGGTGAGCCAGAGGTTTGTTCAGTCTGTCAAGCCACTTTGATGATGGGAATAAAATCCCAAGAACAGCAAGCCAGCTGGACAGGAAACCAAGCCACAGGGTTTTGGTGGGCTTGGGGATTTTTTTTCTACCCCCAAATGGAAAAATCCTGGCATGGGGCATGGTCTAATGAAGATTTATAGTGTTTGAAAGAAAAGCAGAACTGCTCAGGGTCTAAGAAATGGGCTGAAAAACAGCCTGCCAGTGTCTTCAGAAGGAGCAAAGAAAACCAAGCACGTGGACTAGGTTTACATAGACGAAATGGAGATCATCTTTAAGAGCTCCGCTTTCTTCCACTGCTTTTTATCACTTGTCCCCTGACAAATGTCTACCCGAGGACCTGACTAATGGTTTTGCCCTGGGAAATCTCTGAACTGCATTAAACCTCCTGCCCTCTGTCCTAGAAATTGGGGGGAAGCAGAAGGCGGAGCAGAGAGGGAGACTGAGAGAGCAGGGCTCCCCAGACACGTCCACAATGGCCCCACTGTCTAGAGGACAGCAGGAGCTCTTGGGAAGTCTGTGATAAATTATTCACTTCTTCTCGCCCTTCCGGAATCCCAGTGTCTGAAGATCTTTGAAACTGAGGCCTATTCATTGAGAAAGCATTTATTCAGAAGCTCCTAAGAGCCAGGAATAGTGCCAGGGTTTGGAAAGATGACATGATTCAGCACACAGTCACTGCCCTCAAGGAACTTAGAGTCCTGAATAGGGTTTTTCAGACTGCAGGCTAGGGTCAATTTCAGCAGTTATGAAATCAACTAATGGGTGACCAGAGAAAGAGACAGGAAGGGAGATAGAAAAGGAGGGAAAGAGGTATGGAGGTGGGAGGGGGGGAGGGAGGGACGAGGAAAGTAAAAGAGTCTATCAAGGTAGTTTCAGCAACTTGTTTGTTATATACCAGGTTTCTACAAAGTTATTGCCCAGAATGAATTTTTGATGTTATATATCTTTAAATGAGATATAAATAATGAAATGCAACAGGAAATGCAGGAAGCCTTGCTGCTTCATCTCCTGTGGCCTGCTCGGGAGCCACATTGTGAACAGCCCCAGTGATGTGAAGAGGCCCTGCTGAGATTCAAAACCCACATCAATAAGTAAAATTATTGACTTTAAATTTTTTCAAGATAATAATTCACCTTGCATTATGTTGAGTAGTCATATTTATCCAAAACGATGGTGGGCATGTTGAAAGCTAACATTCCTGAAATAAAATATGCAAAGTCTTGAGTAACTTCCTTCTTGGCTACATTTGTTTCTTTACTTGAGACAGGGTCTCCCTGTGTAGCCTTGGCCAGCCTTGAACTTGCTGTGATCCTTTGGCCTCTGCCTCCTGCGTGTCTGGCTGCACTTTTCTGAGGGGAGGGGAAGGCAGATTATTCATATCTGAAGTGGATAGGATTTAAAATCATAAGTCATGCTAGATTTCATAGGATGGCGTGTGTCTAGTGTATCATGGGCATGTATATTCACAGAAATACACATATATATTAGATCATATTAAAAAGTACTTTTTGTTGTAATTTGTTGTTGTAAGGGGCTATCAAAAAATCTTGAAGCCAGTAGTTTTGTGGGCAAAACATACAGTTAGTCATAATGATGGTGACAGAGTATGATGGTGCCTTGAAGGAGAGGTCAAGAGACTAAGGATTAAAGATGGTGGGAGAAGGGACCACTGTCTGCCCGGTGATCCCGGAGAGCTGGAGGCTGGGAAGGAGCCAGGGTGCAGGCCATGGGCAATGATCTCAAGAGAAGCAGCAGGTTCTAAACCCTGGCCACATGACACAAGCAGGTTTGGAGAATACCAAGCAGTGCTAAAGCCATGTGGAGGAGAGGGACAGAGGAATTGCTTCAGGATGGGCGAACACGGGCTGCTTGGAGCACTTCAGCTGTCATCTTTGAGGGCTCCACAGTTCCGAAGGGTTGAAGAACCCATGAGCCCCACCAGCTCGGCACTGTGAGCCCAGGTGGCTCCCCGAAGAGACAGCTCCCCGCGATACAGCACAGCTCTTCCCCAAGAACTTCCTGCCTGCCCTCTTCAGAGGGCAGGAACAACCATTCTGCTTGAGGCTGCTGCTGTTGCTCAGGCCTCGGAGTCAGGAAGGCTGGTGTGGACTTGCACAGATGCAGGGTCCAGGCCATGCCAGTCCTCAAAGGAACTCTCCCGCAAACCCTATTTGGACCCCTGGTCACACTTTCCGGAGCACTGTCGAGGTGTCCATCCCCAGGTGGGTAGGGGAGGGAAAGGACAATGTTCTGGCCTCACAGAGCTGGTGGCTGTGGGGAGAGGGGCAGAGAAAAACAAAATATATAAAGCAACTAAGAGGATATGCCAGGGACATGGAGAGGCCAGTGGAAGGAAAAGAAGGAATTTCTAGACATCAAAGATGCACAGCCAACAAGCTGATGGCTTGGAATGACTCTCAGCACGGGCTCTTCACATCACCTGGGCTCTTCAGAATGGGGCTTCAGAGCAGGCCACGAGTACTACCCACAGCTTCCAGCAGGGACTCAGGACGTGATCCAGGACGATGCCTGTGGGCATCAGGGGCATAGGAAGGAGAGAGGCTAGAGAAGGAACAAGGAGACAGGTCCATGCCATGTCTCCACACACCGTTCAGACCCCTCCTGATACACGCCCAGCAGTGCCACACCGAGTATTTACAAGCCCTGTTCAAAGCCTGCCCTCCAGGAACCGTCCCTGACTGGCCAGAAGAAGCAGCCCCTGAGGACAACCTGGCTTGATTCAAGGTGCTTTATGGACAGTCCTTTGGTCTCCAGAGGGCCCGTGGCCTGTCCTCGTAACCTGGGCAGTTTGGCTATCACGGGAAGAGCTGCGGTGGCGAGACGTGAGGAGGCCCTCCGCGGCAGGCACATCCAGCCACGTAAGTGTGGCGGTGTGAGTTAAAGGAGCCCCTCTCCCACTCTGACTTCCATCTGTACTGCAGCCCCCAGCCAACTAACTGCCCTTCTTGGAGAAACAACAGGAGATTTGTTTAAACCAAGATGCCAAATGGTCATGAATTGCAGAATATATATTTTTAAACAAGCTATTACCATCCACGGTACCAAGGAGAACTCAGATCTACAAGCAGGCCAGCTGGCAGCAGCACGCAGGGCTGGCAGACAACCCGGCCCACGCAGTTACCATGGCCTTGCCTCAGCCTTTTTGTCTGCAGCCTTGGGAGGAAATGCACTCAGGCCCCATACAGAAGACCCCCTCTTTGGACTTTTTCTAAGGGACGCCTCCCTGCCATGTTCTCTCTGGTGGTGGGGGTGGACTCATTTCCAAGGAATCCTCACAGACAGAGACCATGCACCGTCAAAGGCAGAGCTCAGTGGGGTCAGTGAGGACGCAGCTTTGCTCTCAGGGAGTGGGATCCCCTGAGGCCTTCACCCTTTCCGCAGGATTCCGGGGAGGGAGCCTTGCACCAGGCTCACAGTCTGCAGGAAGTGCAGGACACAAGCCGCAGCCTCTTCTGCTTCCCCTGCTGCTTGAGGGGAAGCCTGCAACCTCAGGCTACAGTCTTGCCTTTTCCCTCCACGAAGGCTCACCTGCCTCTTCAGTGGAGCCCCAGGGAGCCTCCCACACTCGCAGGGGCGCTCAGGATTTTCCGTCTTTCTATTAGGCATCTTTTTCTCATTAATGCACTAACACTCAAGCTATGTGCAGAGAATGATGAAAAAGAGACCTTGTGTGGGGCTTGGGACTTGTTCAAAGCCCGGGGAAACAGTTTTAGAGGGTATGTTTTTTATTCCTTTTATGAGAGATGCATGTTTCCCTCCCTCTGTGACTTGTTTAAAAGTAAAGTTTAATATGCTGCCAGAGAAATTGCTGGTTAATAACTTAATAAGCTATGTGCTAAGAATTATGGGAGAAAAATAGTATCCAAGAAAACCTTTATTGTACAGCTTGGGGCTTAGAGGACACATAGCATTGACTATTATGCAGAATGCTAGCAGAAGTCCCTTTCTCTTCACACTTACTTTCTAGGAGCATGAAAAGGACAAACCAGCAAGAAGCTTGGAACTTCTGGATATTGCACGAGGAGTCTGGATATAGCAAGGTGAGAATTTTCTTGTATCACATTCAACAAGCTGTGGGAATGTGAACTTGGTAAGGGATATGCTTGGACCTCAGCCCCAAGAACAATAGTAATAAAAGATTAAGAATGATAAATTGCATTTTACTCCTTTATCTTAACATTATTGCATTTTATCTTCATAAAAATCTTGGGGGGGGGGAGAAAGACAAAAATTTTCCATTTTTAAAAAGTCAACAAAGTTGCTTATACTTCTAGTAACCTACCCAAGTTCAGGACAGAACCAAGGTTTCCTAGAGAAATAAATGGTATCTTTGTATCCTAAACACAATCGTGTAAGAATAGAGACTCTGTGCCAAATCAAGGCGTGTGGGAGTGCACCACTCGCTTGGGTGTTGGGCCTGGCAGCCAGTATGGGAAGCAAGACAAGACCACAAGCCTAGGTATTCTGGAGAGGGCGACACAGACGTACGTCCGGCAGGGGCACTATGCTCACGCGCCTTAGTTGTGTGACAACAGACGTTTCCCCTTCTGCTGAGTGCTTTCGTACTTCACAGACACTACTCACCACATCCTCTCTGTCCTCTTCTACTTCATCTCCTAACTCTAGGGCTCTCACTGTGCAGATGAAAATGGACCCTAAGTCTGCAGCGATGGCTCAGTGGTTAAAGCTCTTGCATATACACCCAGATGGCCTGGGGTTTGATTCTTCAGTTCCCACATAAAGCCAGTTGCACAAAGTGGCACACGTGCCTGGAGGTTGTTTACAGCAGCAGGAGGCCCTGGTGAGCCCATTCTCTCTTACAAACAAACACCAGCCTGAAGACTACAGGCTACACTGAAGCTGAACCCAACTGCTGACCTCATGACACTTTACCTCTCCTGACTCAGTGCAGCCTGTTTTCCGGCTTGGGGCTTCCCACTCACCAAGGGACCTGAGAAGTGACCCTGTGACTCAGAAAGTCCTGGAATGAGACCCCGAGCTTCCTTGGGAAGGTTCTGTTCCCAAAGGCCTCCAGGCCAGCCCAGTTCACTGATGAAGCCTGGGCACCATGGGCAGCTAAGGGGAGGGAAAGGACAGGGAGTGGCGGACGGAGCGCCTCTTCAGCCCACTCACAGAAACCAGCCTAGCCTGCCCACAGCCCTCGGGAGGGGCCTAAAGCCTGGCCACAGGACAAATGTGCTGGGACCGCGTCCATGCAGTACTGAGGCAGGCAAGTGCCTATCAGAGAGCCTGCCGTCAGTTACTGACTCCAGTTAAAGGCGCAATCTCCAGACGACGGCTACTGCAAACCAGCCATGTTTCGCATGCGGGAGAATTAACTTATGTATGTATTAGACACTACAACTTGCTGGTCAGAGTAAATGGAAGCCAGGAAAGAGGATCTATGACAGCTCAGTTTGATGGCAAGGTTTGAAGCTGGGTCCTGTCCTAGAAGCACCAGGGCACAGGACTTCAGAAAGGATTTCTACCAGGATGACTGGGTAGCAGAGTAAGGACACAAGTCAAAGGCCAAAGCAGAAACTCAGAACCTACACCCTACCTCTGGGTCAGCCACAGCTGTCAACCAGGAAGGCTGTTTGGCCACTTGTTTCTTATTCCATCTGCAATTCTTGGTTTATTAGATCACTATCTTGACACAGGGAGTCAGGGTCCTTCTAGGGCTTTCAATAGAAGGGAAGCCATGCAGGTGGGTCTCCAGGCTCCCATCTGAGTCCGAACTGTATTTACCATTTCTACTAAGCTAGCTTTGGCATCTTTATGTTTCCATGTAAGTTGTTTGAAGAAAGAATTCCACTGGATTAGATAATCTCTAAATTGCCTTTTCTAGATGAACTCTAGGGTTCTATGATCTTGGCAGAAGTCAAAAGTAAAAGTCCTGTGGTCTTAAGATCATCTAAGAATCTCCATTCCCATTATGACTGGCCCAAGAGACAGGTAGACTGCTCTAGAAGAGAATGGGAATTTTACTGAGTGGTGCACAAGGCTGGAAGTTAAGACCTTCAAGTGTGGACAGACAGCAGCCTCTCACCAGTGTCCATCTGAGCTCTTCAAGCCCACTTTCCTCTCTGGTTCACCTCTAAAGACCACCACACCTGGTCCTTTATCCAATGTTACATTGCTCGCCTAAACACAAGATCTCATCTTTGGCCCTGCCCCTCCAGTGCCCATGATATGTCACACGTGCTGCTGACAGCAGGCCACCCACCATCTTGACATGTGACTTCCCCATCAGCAATGGTCTTTTCAAATCACACCGTTCAAATTCCTGCCACCTTTAGAGAGCCGGCCCTGAATCTGAACTAATCTTCTCTTCAGAATCTGAACTTCCATTTCGGCTTCACTGTGCACCACCTCTCTCCTAAGGGAAACCTCTCTCCTGTTAGACTGAGCCACAACTAGATTGACAACTGTGCTCCTGCCGAGGGTCACCTGCATGTGCCTTAACGTGCCTTCCACAAGGCCGAGCTCTGCGCGAAGATTCCTTCTCAGCATGAGGGTCATGAGATCTTCACAATTTACTTAGCAACAAAGGCCAGTCTGTACTGTCATCACCACCCTCGTTCTCCAATCAAAGAAAACATTCATCACCTTATCTAATAGTTAAGTCTCGCCTATAAAGACTTCTCCCTCCCCTAGAAGACTTTCTTGATCCCTCTACCACCACAAGCTAGCATTTATTTCTCCCTTCCCAGCTCGTATAATATATTCTAATTCATTCCTGCACTTACTAACTTCTTTCTTGTTTATAGTTAGTTTAACATGTGCCTGTCTTGCTTGTGTAGCTTTTGACACAGGGACAATCATCCATCTTTTTTGAGACAAGGTCTCACTATGCAGCCCTGGCTGTTCTCACACTTGCAGCAATCCCCAGCTGCGGCCTCCAAAGTACTGGGATTACAACGGTGTATCACTGTGCCTGGCTAACATGGCTCATCTTTATATTCCTCACCATACATTATCTCGCACTCTCTGTGAATCAGAATTGGTGCTTGCTCGCTGGGAGTGGCTGGATGAAGGCGCTGATTTAGCCAAGAGATGGAGCGTGCTACATGCTGAAGGGAAAACAGCCTGCTGTACAAGGGCCCTTCACAATATTATTGAGAATGTGCTGAGGACACTTAGTCTGCCGTCCTTTGCAAGCTGGGCAATGACAGCGCTGCTCAGCTCTTCCAGTAGCAACAGTCTAACAAGCCAACAGCTACAAGTATAGGAAGACATATTTCTGAGCCTTCCATTGAACTAACTGCCATCTCCAAGCCAGAGCTGTAGACTTCTATATTTAAAAAGTAGAAAGCATCAGCAGTTGGGGTTAAATTCTCGGTGTGAAAGAAGTGTTTTTAACTTTCATTGCAGTGGGGAGGAGCTTTGATGCTGGGCAACTTGTGTTCCAGGCTCAGTTTAACACACGGATCACTCTGCCGGCTCTCTCCAATCTGCGTAAGACCAACCTGCCAATCAGAAATGCTCTTATCTTTTCAATTCCAGTTCTCAGAGTGGTTATTCCTGCAAAACTTGAGGCTGTATTTTTTTTTAAGTTTTTTTTGAGGTAGGGTCTCACTCTAGCTCAGGTTGACCTGGAATTTACTATGTTGTCTCAGGGTGGCCTCGAACTCACGGTGATGATCCTCTTACCTCTGCCTCCCGAGTGCTGGGATTAAAGGTGTGCACCACCACGCCCAGCTTCAAAAGAATATTTAATGGAGGAAATACTTTGTATCTTGCCCCACTGGCTTGGTTAAAATGTGATGACTTAAGTGTTTTAAACACCAGCAGGATCTCATCCTAAGATACCATGATCTCAAGCACTGTCAAGATGTCTGAAAGGGAAGGAAACACATAAACCTGGGTCTCAAACATACCAGCGCCATGTCTTCCACTTTTCAGTTCTTTTCTAGGCTCAAGGTGACTCCAATAGGCTGAGGCGGAGGATTACACAGGGTCCTAATGAAGGCCTCCCTTCCCCAGAAAATCTGAGGGGATCATACTCTACTTTTTTCCTTTTGAAGTAAGAAAAGAAGGGATGGCGGGGGGGGGGGGGCTTTTTGTTGAAAGAAGAAAAGGAGAGGAGGAGAGAAAGGATGGGGGGAGGGAAGGGGCAAAGAACAGGCAACAAACAAGCAAAGACAAAATGCCCCCAAAGCGAAACATCCACCAGCACGGCCTGGACACTTGCCATGTGACTGGCCATCCCTGTTAAGACTCACAGTTTTGGCAAAGACCACAAATGATGGCCTTAAGATGCCACATGACCACTTGAATATTTTAACAACGCTTCTGAACGGGATTCACTTCAGTGGCATGGGCACGAGACAGCAACCTGTAGCTCGGCAGAGTGCTGAGGGTCCACTTTTTTCAAGTATTTGTACAAGATGGTATCTCAGTCCTGAGAGTGGAGCAGTCCAGGAGGTGGGAGGGATTTAGAGGGTTAGGGGACAGTGGGAAAAGTGGCCCCAGACCCAAGCCCTCGCATTTCTGCCTGGGAAGTATAGCCTCTTGTGTGAATAAATCTAGTGTTTAGAAAATAAATGTCGTCTTTAGCTGCTGTAAAGCAAAACAGACCCTAAACCAGAGCTTCTGCAGCTGGCCACAGGCCCCGTGGGGAGGAGCTGGGATCGCCACACAAAGCCAGCCCAGCCCCGTCTCTACAAGCGCACTGCCTTACACACTTCACTCCGCAGGCCCTCAAGGGACATGCCACTCAGCTCTGTGGGAACTAGAAAGACAAGGGGAAGAGAGGGGAGTGTGGATAAGGTGGGGGGGTGGCGAGGGAAGAAGTCAGAGGAGTATGTCGTGGGGCGATGGAGGGAAGCTGTACAGGAAAGGGACAAATGAGACAGTTCGGTCTGCAAATTAGAATTAGCTTGGGGTACACGCCAATAGGTTTGTTCCCTAGTGCAGATCTTCAGCACACAAGACCCCCCTCCCAACGATCTCTCCCACTCACTGGTATTGTTTTCTTCAAAAATTTGGCCGCAAGGTTCCTTTCCAAGTAACCTTGGGCCCTATTCTTGTATTTCTGAGAGTCTGTTTTTCTCACCAGAATATCAGAATGTTATTTTCCAAAATGATAAGTATTACTGATTGCCAATGAAACACTGGTCCTTCCCTCCCCCTCAGCACTGAGGCCACAGGGCTGACTGCCCAGACCATGCAGTCTTGGAGCCACACAGGCCCTCCGTGCAGGTCACGCAGACGGTGGGGACTCTGAGATGGTCCCTGTAGTACCTGCAGCGCGCTCCTGCAGCTCTGAGCCCGCGTGCAGGACGATAGGAGCAGTGCTAACTGGCGATTCGGCAACCGCAGTGGGCGTCTTTCTGACCTCTGCTCCCCAGGGTGTGTACTGTGTCCAGGTCCAACAGGTGGTGCACTGGGAGCTGGTTACACGTTCTGGATCTCAGGTCCCATGGCAGACCTAGTAACCCCCAGGTAATTCTTGTGCACATTTCTTTCTGGGAATCACTGTTCTCTGCAATGCTTGAGCTACTGCCACTCAAAGCCCTGGCACAAAAGCAGTCTCTCGACAGACAAAGGCAGTGGCCCAGGAGAAGGAGTCTGACAGAAAGTTGAGAGCTGAGTCTTAAACAAACGTTAGCGGTTGTCCATGTGGTCCAGCTGTGTGAAGATGGACTTCCATGCGCTATAGCGTCCCATGTCTGTAAGGCTGGGGAGTGAACTACAATAAAATAAAGTTCACGGGGCCTGTCTGCATCTAAAATGCCAGGCCCACAGGTTTGCTCGAGAGCCTGTTGTCCTCTTTACACCGAAACTCTGCTTTGAATAAACAGCTTCAGTGTTTGATATCAACTGGCATATATCAGGGTTCAAAAGTGGTTGCCAAATGAAGTGATCCAGGTACACTTAAGCCTCACCTCAAAAATTGAAAATGGCCAGGCGTGGTGGTGCACGCCTTTAATCCTAGCACTCAGGAGGCAGAGAGGTAGGAGGATCATCGTGAGTTTGAGGCCACCCTGAGACTCCAGAGTAAATTCCAGGTCAGCCTGGGCTAGAGTGAGACCCTATCTTTAAAAACCAAAACCAAAGCCGGGCGTGGTAGCGCACGCCTTTAATCCCAGCACTCGGGAGGCAGAGGTAGGAGGATCGCCGTGAGTTCGAGGCCACCCTGAGACTCCATAGTGAATTCCAGGTCAGCCTGGGCTAGAGTGAGACCCTACCTCGAAAAACCAAAAAAAAACCAAACCAAACCAAAACAAAAACTGGAGAGATGGCTTAGCAGTTAAGGTGCTTGCTGGTGAAACCAAAGGACCCAGGTTCAATTTCCCAGGACCCATGTAAGCCAGATGCACAAAGTGGTGCATGTATCTGGAGTTCGTTTGCAGCGGCTGAAGCCCTGGTGCACCCATTCTCTCTATCTGCCTCTGTCTCTCTCTCCCTCAAAGCAAACAAAATAAAATAAAAAGTTTAAAAAAAAATTGAAAATGTTCCATGAGCTTCTGGGGCAATCAAGCATACTGGAGTGTGGCTCAGCTGTTAAAGGCTGCCCCAGGTTCAATTCCCCAACTGCCCACATAAAGCCACATGGGCTTTCGTTTGCACCAACAAGAGACCTCCCTGGTATGGGCGCACATGCACACAGACACACAAAAATTTAACTTGGAAAATAGAGTACCAGGTTTAAATGGCACTTGTGAGGGCAGAGAGACTCTAGAGGTAGGGTAGACATTGGTAAGCTTTAAGATCTCTCCGGCTGATTCTAACTATAGCCATGACCATCACTAATTACTGCTTGGAGTTAGAAACTTATCATTGTCATTGGCCAATACCAGCATGTGTTCATGGGAGCGGAGCAGGAATCCTAATAGGAGAAGTGACTAGGCAGAGTCAGTGGTGAAGTACAGAGAAATGGCCAGAAGCCAGCCAGCATGGTGCTGTATGCCTGTAATCCTGGTAGTCAAGGGGCTGAGGCAGAAGGACTGATACAAGTTTGAGGACACTCAGACCTCCACAGACAAATATTATCTCAGAATGACAGCTTCCCTCTACCAAAAAAAAAAATAAAAATTAAAAAATAAAAAAGAGCTGGAGAGATGGCTCAATGGTTAAGGTGCTTATTTTCAAAGCCTAATGACCAGAGTTTGATTCCCCAGTACTCATTTAAAGCCAGATGCACAAAGTGGCACATGTGTCTGGAGTTCGTTTGCAGCGGCTGAAGCCCTGGTGCACCCATTCTCTCTTCTCTCTGCCAGGTGTGGTAACACACGCCTATGATCCCAGCACTCAAGAGGCCAAGGTAGGAGGATTGCTGTGAGTTCGAGACCAGTCTCAGCCTAGACTAGAGTGAGACCCTACCTGGGGGAGGGGGGCGGGAAGGAAGAAGAAAGAAAAGAAGGAAGAAGAGAGATGGTCAGAGTCAGGTACACTAGCTCATGCCTGTAACGCCTGCAGTGAGGGTGCTGAAACAGGAAGACTGCTGTGAGTTTGAGATCAGCCTGGGCTACCAAGTGAGACCCTGCCTCTCAAAATGAAACAAAAACAAACAACATGCCTCCCCCTACCACCCCCTCCCCGACCAAAACAAGACCAAAAAAAAAAAAAAAAAATTAAAGCACAAAGGCCAGTACTTAACCTGTGGCTCACTGCAAGCAGGCAGGGTTATGGGTCTGCCACTGCCAAATTTTCTAGTCTTTTTAAAGAGCTGCAAATACTGATTTAATGCAAAATTTCCTCATCCATAAATGCAGGCAAGCAACTAAAACAAGATAAATGTAAATCTCATCCAAGCCAAAAAATAAAAAATATAAATAAAAAACAACAACAACAAACCACTTAGAGACCGATGGGGTCTGCACGGCCTGCTGCTTCTCCCTGTGGCTAAGACTGGACACTGTGCCTAGGCCCGGGTGGCACCCGAGAGCGCGCAGGGAAAGACGCCTTACCGAGCAGACACAGTGACAGGGGAAAGAAAGTTTGGTGCTCGCTGTGCTGTTGGAGTGGAAAGTTGAAAGCATGAAACTGGTCTCATATATACAGCTTGTCTCCACAGAAAAGGTTGATTTTCTGTTTTTGAAGGAAGGATCTTACTCTAGGCCAGGCTGTTATGAAACTCTGCAGCACCAGGCTAGCCTCAAACTCACTGGGGATCCTCCTACCTCAGCCTCCTGAGTGTGGGATTAAAGAAAGGCATGCACCACCATACCAGGCCTGATTTTCTTACCCTAAGGCTAATCTGAGACAAGTTAATTGATGATAAGCCAATAGTTTTACCCATAGCTTAACACAAAGTGAACCTTCCAAAGGTAAGTTTCCTAACTCCAATCTAAACAAACAAACAAAACAAACAAAAAATTTAGCTAAAATTTTTGTAGAGGTTTCCCATGAACTGTTGATAGAAAGAGGTAATGAAATTTCTCTTATGGAAGACAATATGGCAACTTCATAAAGGCCTGTAAACATTTTCATATCTCCCAGTAAATATATTTTACTGCTTGAAATAAAAATTAAGGCCACAATCCCAAATCTCACACATACATGCATACCATCATGCATACAAATACTTTTATTGGAACATTATTTATAACAGTAAAAAATGGAGCACAGATAAAGTAGACTTAAGGACTGATCATTTGGGTGACAGAGAATATGTTATCTTAGGCTGGAGAGATGGCTTAGCTATTAAGGTGCTTTGCCTGCAAAGCCAAAGGACCCAGGTTCAATTCCCCAGTACCCACATAAAGTCTGATGCACAAGGTGGCACATGCGTCTGGAGCTTGTTTGCAGTAGCTAGAGACCCTATGTTCTTACTTTTTTCTTTATTCCTTCCTCCCTTCCCTTCCCCTCTCCTCTCTTCTGTTTCTCTCTCCTCCCCTCTTCTCTTCTTTGAGACAGGTCTTGTTATATAGTCCAAGTTGGCTTGAACTTGGCAATGCTCCTGCCTTGGCCTCCCAAGTGCTAGGATTATGGGTTTGTGCCACCACATCTGGCTTAGTCCAGTAGGTTTTCGAAAAGGAACACCCAATGTACATTCACTCTTTTACAAGCAAAGGAGGTACTTGATAATATATTCACTTCTGAAAAAATTTAAGCCCAGTGTAATAGTTATTCCAACTCTATTTATTTATTTGAGGGAGGGAGGGAGGAAGGGAGGGAGAGAGAGAGAGAGAGAGAGAGAGACACAGAGAGAGAATGAGCGCACCAGGGCCTCCAGCCACTGCAAAAGAACTCCAGATGTGTGCAGCCCCCCCGTGCATGTGGCTTATGTGGGGCCTGGAGAGTCAAACCAGGATCCTTTGGCTTTGCAGGCAAGCGCCTTAACCACTAGGCAATCTCTCCAGCCTATTCCAACTCTTAACTAGATAAATATTCTGTTTCTCTTAGTCCTACTTGTCGGGGCAGGGTCTGTGATCCAGCTGGGACAACAGAGCTGGACCTTGCAGATAGGAAGGGGAGTCGACTGAGCCATCCTTGGGTCTGGGCTGTGTCCTCTTTCATGGAAAGCCCCGGCCAGCTTTTCCAGGCTAGTGGCTCACCCCTACTACTCTCCACTCTCTTGGCCTGGGCCAGCTAAGTTTTCCTCAGGAATTGGTCAGCTGCCTCAGCCCCCAAGAGAGAGACAGTAAACTGGGCTGAAGAGGGAAAATGGAGAAGGAAGGGACTTGAAGGATTAATGAGCTGATTTCCATAAAGGCTCTGACATCTTGGAATGAGAAGCAGCCTGTAAGAGCAGAAGCTCAGTCCTTTACGCATGCCGTGCTGCCAGCTGGCCATCCATCGCCTGAAGTTCCCCATCGACTCCAAGACTATTGCTCAGCCCCCTCCCAGCAACCCTTATTAAGCCTGCCAAGTCAAAACACGAACGTATAACACGGGTCTTTATGTGCCCTCAGTTTCAGAGCCCAAATTTTTTAAATGACTTAGTTATCCCTTGGTTCCAGTGCATCTTAAAAAAAAATCTTTGGGAACAAAAGGACAAATAACTACACCTCCTCTGAAGTTTTGTTCTTACTGGACTGAGGAATTCAGGCTAATGAACAAATAAATTATAGAAAGCAAAAAGGGCGTCGGTACTAAAATTTAAAACATTGTTTTTGCGAAACAATAATTTTTCATAGTTTACACTAAAAAGATACAGAGGATTCTTTAGTGAGCTCAATGGCACATTTGTCTTTCATGTGTAAATGACCAGGGACACAAAGGGGCCTCTTCAGTAGAATCTGGAATATTCTGCACTGTAACGCCTCATGGGAAAAAGCAAGGGAGGAAGTGAAGATGGGTTTGTTTTGAGAAAGGACCATCAGGATCCTGAGTAGGTTCATCTGAGCGTGGAGCTGACTGGTGCAGACAACGCCTCCCAGAGCAAGAAGGGAGCCTTCAGGGCTGCGGGGCACACTGCCGCTCGCCACCCCCCGCATGCTGCGGTGTCCCACTCGGGACCTGTGCACTCTCCCGCCATGGTGTAAATGCTGTAGAAGGGCTGCTGACGAGCACTGGAATGCAGTGTGCCTTGGCGACAGGTCTTCCTTCCAAACCCCAGGCTAGGCTCTGAACACACCCGGATTAATACTTATAAAAGTGTGTTGGGGAGCAGGAGGAAGCCTGGTGTTAGGGAACCACCCATAGGCCACCCAGCAAGTGGAAAGTTCACACTTGGATAATAGAGAGCTGACTGTATTGGAAAGAGAAAGTGGCTTTCCTGGACTCTGGGAAGGAAGGTAGGGAGCCAGTGGATTGCAGTGACTCGTGCCTCTATTTTCTAAGCTGGAGAAGAAGCAGAGAATGGGCCAGGGGCTGGGGATGATGATGATGAAAAGCCCGAGTTGTCAGCAGCAACAGGGACCTCGGGCGAGGTGAGAGAGGCCAGAAGGACTTCTCCAGCACACGAGCAAGTGCGAAGAGAAGAGCCGTGCCTGGCCAGCACCCTCAGGCACCGCACAGCCCAAGTCCACCAAGGGCTGGCCTGCGGCTCCATTTCCTCCTGTCCACCCGACAAGAAAGGAGCCGAAGGGCAAAGCTTCTTCCCTGAGCAGCTCAGGGCTAAGGGTTCCCAGGGTGGCTGTGGCTGGAAGCAGCATTTCCGCACAGTGATTTCTGGAATCTTCACTTCCTGATGCTCAGAAGAAAATAACTAGGAAGACCTGGCCCGAATTAACTGGTAAACAGCTGAGGTGTAAATGTGAATACAGGCTCTGTTCTCCCAGGAAATGTGCTGGGGAGCCCGCAAGCCTCACAGAAGGCAAATGGCACCAGACTTGGGGCATCATTTAGAGCCAAGCAGCTACTACCCTAGTCTAAATATGGAGGAAACAAAGCTAGATTAACAACGAGGGGCTCGCTCGTGGGCTGGGGAAATGCTCAGCGGGTAAGAGTACTTGCTAAGTCTGAAAGCTTCAGTTCGATCGCCAGCACCCATATAAAAAGCTGGGTGTGGCCATGCATGCCTCTAACCTGTCCTACCAGGATTTGGAGCCTCTAGCACAAATTTTGCATGCAGTGTTACAAAGGACACTCTACATATATTTAAATAGAAAATTACTTTATTCCTTCATCCTCTGTATTCTAAGTTCCAAAATAAACACTAGGAAAACAATCTGCACCCACTCCTCTCTGCCTTGTATTTCCCACTATGCCGCTGCCTACCTAACAAGTAGCTTTCTGGTCCCTATTCCTGTTCAAATCCCACCTTTCCCTTTGCATCCGTGCCTGTTCACATCTCCATCAATCTCTAATCTTTCTAGCTGCCATGCCATGATCCAGTCAGTTATTGTTGTTCACTGTTAGAATGTCTGTATAGGACCGACACTTGGTGGGTATCAAAGATTAGTTGAGGGCTGGAGAGATGGTTTAGTGGTTAAGGCATTTGCCTGTGAAGCCAAAGGACACAGGTTTGATTCCCCAGAATCCACATAAGCCAGATGCACACGGTGGTGCATGCGTCTGGAGTTTGTTTGCAGATGCTGGAGGTCCTGGTGTGCCCATTCTTTATCTGCCTTTCTCTCGCTCTCAAATAAATAATTAAAAAATTGGGCTGGAGAGATGCTTAGCGGTTAAGCGCTTGCCTGTGAAGCCTAAGGACCCCGGTTCAAAGCTCGATTCCCCAGGACCCACGTTAGCCAGATACACATGGGGGCGCACACGTCTGGAGTTCGTTTGCAGTGGCTGGAAGCCCTGGTGCGCCCATTCTCTCTTTCTCTTCCTCTGCCTCTTTCTCTCTCTGTCGCTCTCAAATAAACGAACAAAAATACAAAATAAAAAAAAAAATCTGTTAGTGGCCAGATGCCCCTTAGTAGTGCAGATGTTTAGAGAAACTGTTAAGAATTTTTTTTTCTTTACAATGCAAACTCATAAGAGGAAAAATACTCCATTAAGTTTGGAAAACTCATGCGAATGACTTTTAACACTCCCCACAACTAGAAATCCCTAAACGCACCGCAACCCCTGATAACTCCTTGCTCACAAGGGATGGGCTTTAACATACCTCTTGGCCAGCCAGAGTTTGGCTTTGGTACAAACAGTGATGTCAGTCAGTTCCTGCTGAAAGTCTGAATTCATTCTGTGCTTGGAGTCTGTATAGGCTTGTAACAAATGAAAAACCTAAACCAAAAATAGAGAAAAAGCAAGACTCTGCTGTGAAAACAACGCTTTTCATAAATGCTCAGTTCTTCCCTTTTAGATTTCTTCACGATTTTTCCACCCCCGCCCCCAGTGAAAGAGCCCCCTGCAGACTAAGGCTCTGGTCTCTACAGGAAAGCATGCTGGCTTGGGGGAGGGAGCACAGCTGCAAACCCATGGCCTGGCACCACACCAGTGTCCCCGGGGCCTTGGGCAATTCCTCTGCTTGAGAACTGCTCGGTGACCAAACAATCACCTGCTACAAGTGTGCTTATTATCACTTACTTGTCACTAGAAGTCTGTAGACTGATGCCAGCAAAGAGTTTCGATACCCACCTCCCCCAACTGAGGTAGAGTCTCGCTCTAGCCCAGGCTCACCTGGAACTCACTCTGTGGTCCCAGGTTGGCCTTGAACTTACAGCAATCCACCTATTTCTGACTCCTGAGTACTGGGATTAAGGGTGTGTGCCACCATGCCCTGGTGTGATTATCTTTATGGCAGGAATCTTACTCAAAAATAAAATGTGCCCTTATTTTAAAAAGTTTTTAACAATTGTTTTTGAAATTTTATTTATTTATTTATTTATTTGAGGCACAGAAAGGAGAGACAGAAACATATATAGAGAAAGAATGGGTGCACCAGGGCCTCCAGCCACTGCAAATGAACTCCACACACATGCGCCACCTTGTGCATCTGGCTTATGTGGGTCCTGGGGAATCGAGCCTGGGTCCTTTGGCTTTACAGGCAAGTGCCTCAACTGTTAAGCCACCTCTTCAGCCCTTAAAAAAGTTTTTTGCTTAGCAGTTAAGGCATTTTCCTGCAAAGCCTAAGGACCCAGGTTTGATTCCTCAGGACATATATAAGCCAGACGCACAAGGTGGCACACGTGTTTAGAGTTTGTTTGTAGTGGCTGGAGGCCCTGGTGCACCCATTCTATCTGCCTCTCTCTCTCTCTCTCCAATAAATAAATAAAAAAATTTTTTGGAGGCAGGGTCTCACTGTAGCCCAGGCTGACCAGAAACTCACTCTGTAGCCCCAGGATGGCCTTGAATTCGTGGTGCTCCTCCTAGCGCAGCATCCTGAGTGCTGGGACTACAAGATGTGCACTACCATGCCCAGCTAAAATGTGCCTTAAAAATTATTTATTTATTTGAGAGAGAGAGAGAGAGAGAGAGAGAGAGAAAGAATAGGTGCACCAGGGCTTCTAGCCACTGAAAATGAACTCCAGATGCGTGCACCCCCTTGTGCATCCAGTTTTATGTGAGTCCTGGGTCCTTTAGCTTTGCTGGCAAGCACCTTAACCGCTAAGTCATCTCTCCAGCCCTAAAATGTGCCTCTTAAGTCAAACCTTTGTACAGGAAACATAAAGTATGAGTCTATATTGGTTTGCATATCTGAGTTGGCTAGAATGATGTGGGCTAAGGAGGCAGGCACACCAAGGCCGCCTCTGCAAACAGTGGGAGGTGGTGTTTGTAACAGAGGGGAGTGATGACGAGCACACACACACAGCACCTCTCACACTTAGCTGAAGGGCAGCATACACCAGAATTAAACACAGAAAGGCAGGCCTGTTCGTTTTTTATATTTTATTTTTATTTATTTACTTGAGAGAAAGGGAAAGAGGTGGGAAAGAGAGAGAGAGAGAGAGAGAGAGAATGAGAATGAATGAGAATGGACACGCCAGGACTTCCAGCCACTGTAAATGAACTCTAGATGCATGTACCACTTTGTGCATCTGGCTTACATGGGTCCTGGGGAATTGGATCTGGGTCCTTAAGCTTCACAGGCAAGAGCCTTCACCACACTGAGCCAGCTTTCCAGCCCAGACCTGTCATCTTTCCAATGCCTATATACAGAAGGATGCCACGGCTCTAATAGAGGAGCAACACAAGCCATGTTGCCAGGGTGCGTTCCAGTTCACACTCAGTAATGGCACCCACACCACCTCTGTGTGAATGAAACACAATGGGGGGTCGACGAGAACCTTTGACCCTGAGCTTCCATCAAGGACAAAGATACATGTTGGAGAAATCCTTCGGTCTTTCCCTCATCTATATTAAGAGGGGAGGAGTTAGAAAGCTGGGCGTGGTGGCGCACACCTTTAATCCCAGCACTGGGGAGGCAGAGATAGGTGGATCACGGTGCGTTTGAGGCCACCTTGAGACTACATAGTGAATTCCAGGTCAGCCTGGGCTAGAGTAAGACCCTACCTCGAAAAAAAAAAAAAAAAAAAAAAAAAAAAAAAGAGGGGAGGAGTGAACGAATGAAAGTAAGTATAAACACACCAAGAACTTTCAATTCTATTTTCATATTAGTTTATTTCCATCGTATCCTCCACAGCTGCAGGGTCTTCCTAAGCAACCCGATTTTCAATATTTCGCCTCTTTCTCACCTGCCTAGGAGGAGCTAGTCTTACAGTAGCTGAGTTAGCCACAGAAGGACACGGTGAGGGAAAGTAAGAGTCAAGATGCTGAGTCACTAGGCTCTGAATGGGTGAGCTGGCAGGTTTTCCTGAGCCACACATCTGTAATCACTGTTAACGAATCCATGCTGAGCACCTTCTGTTTAGAGAATCACAAATCTGATCATTTGCTGATGTAATTGTATGTAAGGGTGCAGGTATGCACACGGAGGTCAGAGGAGCACCACAGGTGTGACACGGTCCTTCCCTTCCACCTTGTTTGGGGGAGGGTCTCTCGTCCACTGCTGTGTCCCCAGGCTACTTGGCCTGCAATTATCTGGGGGACCCTCCTGTACTCAACTCCCATATCTCACTGGTGCGCAGGGACTACAAACGCCCACCGCAGTGTCTGTGTTTTACATGAACTCCAGGGACCAGAACTAGGGCACACAGGTTTGTGCTTCACACATCAAGCCCTCTCTCCAGCCCTGACTGTTACTTGATTCTTTTTGACACACTGTCTCATACTGTAGCTCGGGTTGACCTTGAGCTTACAGCAATCCTCCTGCCTCAGTCTCCCAAGTACTGGGATTAAAGCTATGAGGTACCACATCCAGCTTCCTCTCCTCTTTAAAAAATATTTCTAGCAGGGCGTGGTGGCACACACCTTTAATCCCAGCACTCGGGAGGCAGAGGTAGGAGGATCACCGTGAGTTCGAGGCCACCCTGAGACTACACAGTGAATTCCAGGTCAGCCTGGGCCAGAGTGAGACCCTACCTTGAAACAAAAAATATTCTATTTGCAAACAGAGAGATAGAAGGGCGACAAAGAGAATGGGCATGCCAGGGACTCCAGCTGTAGCAAACAGACTCGAGATGCATGCACCACTTTGTGCATCTGGCTTTACATGGGTACTGAGGAACTGAACGTGGGTGCTTAGGTTTTGCCTGCAAGTGCCTTAACTGCTGAGCCATCTCTCCAGCCCCTTCTTTTTTTGAAATAAGGTCTCATCTGCATGAGTGGCAGAGGTTGGTCTTGAAGAGGAGCCTGATTCCACCTTCTGAGAGTTGGAATTACAGGCATGTACCACAGCACCCAGTGTAATTATTTTTTCTTAAGCAGTAGTGACTACAGCAGTGCACACAATTCCCACGTGGATGCTAAACTGCTTGCTCTAATAGAGGATCTGTTATTTCAGGAGAACCAGATCCGATGCTGCTCCCCCCCCCCCCACACCCCGCAGGGACCCAACCACCTAGCTTGGAGTGTGGAGAACTGGGTCTGGCTGGGGCTTCTGTTCTTGTGTGGTGACTGCCAGAGGGAAAAATACCTCCCTCGACCTCAATCCCCACTGTCCCGAAAGAGCTGGCAAAGTTGCTGGGCCTTGCTTTCTTTTCTCCACAGCTGCACAAAACCAACCACCAGGGCTTTCATGGTGTCACAGGACTGTAATTAATCAGCAGACACCAGCAAAATACATGACTCTGGAATTTACTTGTAAAGAAGGCTGTGAGATTTGCAAATACTTCTCATTTAGAAGCAATCACTTCAAAAATAATTCCTGATGGATGTTTAAAACCCAGTCCTATATTTGCTCACCTTGCTTGGCAAAAACAAGACTGTTTTTGAAACGCTTGGTGGCTCTGGTTTATGAACATCAGCCTACGTAAGGGTCCATCAATTCTGTCACCGTGGGTACAAGCCAGACAACAATTGAGACCCTGGTTGTTCACCGCGGACAGAGGGCGATCTGTTTACACGGGACAAATGGAAAGAGAAGTGCACTTAGAGAAGCCTGCGAGAAGAAAGCAAACGGAAGGGAGGGAGCAATACAAATAAAGCACAGGCTTAGAGAGTGCAGGAAAACAGAATGGGAAAGAGGAGGGAGAGACCAGAGAGGTGAGCAGGAGAGGAAAGAGGGAGGTAAGCAAGTTGACCACGACATGGATTAACGTTTTTGAGGTGACAGTTTTCTCACATGATACCTGGGGTGTTGGCCTCAAGGGTGAAACCCTCTTTTGGCGTGATGTTCATGCAGAAGGCTAGGAGACCCTGGGAAGGGCCAGCAGTTCCTCAGCCCCTAATGCTAGGAGAAGCAAGATGATGGCGCTCTCTTCCCCTTGCCTAAAGTGCTGAGCCAGACAAGTATCAGAGAATCTGAGGAGGAACAAGACTAACTGAACACACGTGAGGATTCTGAGAAGCGTAGTGTCATTTCAGGAGCCCCACGTTTATAACAGAATTCAAGCGTCCAGTCCACAAATATTTATTAAACTACTATTCTTACCAGACAGCTCAAGCACTCCAGCAGAGAGCAAACAGCCCTACTCTCTGGCAGCTTATGCTGTAGTCACAGATAGACGGAATGTCAACGGCTGGCTTCCCTGCCACTGCCTGCAGGGGCTGATCACCTGCACAGGTGCATCGTCACCACTGCCCAGTCATGCTTGACCTTGCCCACCTGAGCCCTGTGTACAGCGGGGACTCAAGGAGTGTGTGGCATCTTTTCCTACATCCATGTGTTCAGAACATACTTGCATGCATTTGGTGTTCGGCGTAGGTACTAACTTCTGTGTTCAGAGAGGAGACACAGGTCAGGCAAACACTGTGCCCCTCACTCCAGTGTGCTGATCCAACGGGGACGCAGCAAGGCTAGACACATGGCAGAGAATGGAGGGCACACACTTCGGAGCAAGGCAGACGAGGGTATAAACCAACTACTAGTAAAAGCTATGGCTTTTACTTAACCAATGTTTCCCAATGGTGGGGATGTGGGTGCCTGAAACCTCAGATTAATACTAAACCCTAATTATAGTATGCTTTTCCTATACATACAAAGCTATGATCAAGCTTACCTTATAAATCAGTCAGTTATAGAGAACTAATAATAAAATAAGATAAAACAATAAACAAATAAGTTATTTAAAACTGATGAATTGTTTTATTTCTGGAACTTTCTACGTAGTATCACTAGATTGCAGCTGATTTTAGCTAACTGAAACCGCAGAGTGCCATGAATGGAGGGAACCAGTAACAGAACCTTCCTTGTGTGACTACAAAGAATTAAACACTGTGCGTGCGTGCACACACACACTGCGTGGCACACACTAGACCCCTGATAAAATGTGGGTCCCCTTCTGTGTTGTTTGTACCCTCCTTTTCAGCCCCATTCCAAAAATCAACAGTCAGAGAAGGTTCCGCAGAAGGACTGATATTCCTATTTGGCCTTGAAAAGAAACTCACCAGAGTCAAGGGAGAGTGTGCAAGGGGAAAATGAACTGAAAAAGACTTGAAAGCGTATTAAACTACTGGTATTGCCAATAAGGAGCAGGCTCAATATAAATTATAGACCTTAGTTAATAACGGCTGGTCAATATTGGTTAATTAACTGTAACACTGTATAACACTAGTAAAGATATTGGTGGTACAAGAAAATTGGGGGAAGAAGAGAGGAATATATAGAAATTTTCTTCACTGCTGACTCAGTATTTTTTTTTTTTTTTTTTGAAGTAGGGTCTTGCTCTAGCCCAGGATGACCTGGAATTCACTGTGTAGTCTCAGGGTGGGCCTCAAACTCATGAGAATCCTCCTATCTTAGCCTCCTGAATGCTAGGCACCATGTCCGTCCTGACTCAGTATTTCTGTAAATCTAAAACTGTTCTTAAAAGCAATATTAATTTAATTTTATTTTTTTCTGAGGTAGGGTCTCACTCTAGACCAGGCTGACCTAGAATTCACTTTGTATTCTCAGGGTGGCCTTGAACTCACGGCAATCCTCCTACCTCTGCCTCCTGAGTGCTGGGATTAAAGGCGTGCGCCACCACGCCCAGCTTAGCAATATTAATTTTAAAAAGTAAGCTGGTACTCACCAGGAAAGAAGAAGTAGTGTGTGCGAGAAGAGCTCAGCCAGCATGGCCAGGGAGGTGGAGTCAGACTGAGAACTACCTTATAGGCAACTTGAGGGAACGGGTCTGCCCAGTGGCCAGCAGAAACAGGCAGAGGGGAGACTTCAGTGGAAGAAGACCACAACCTGGAGAGGGGTCAAGAGGGGCTGCAGAGGCTTGGCCCACACAGTACTGATGATTGAACACTTATGCACTTGGAGCTATCATGTCAAAATCATACACATTTCCAACTTCTGAAAAATCAGAAGATCTAGCTGTAGCGGACCCAGAGGGCAACAAGTCATTGGCTACAGCGGAGTGGCAGCAGCTGGCTAACAAGCTGAGAGGCCTGCACTCTGGTCCACCAGCATTTCTACGTACTGCCTATTTGGTTGCTTAGGGAGTATTAATATCATTCACCATTGCTCATGTACTCCGGCCCCCTCTTTAGACTCTTGGAAAATCAAGAAGAAATCGAGATATTTACTAAGTCCAAGTGTATCAAAGCTCTGAAAGCAAAGGATAGACAAAGAGGGCCCTGAGTTTATGTTACACCCGAGGTTCATTTACCTGCCTGGCAAGGACGGGATTCTGATGTTGTGCCACCCTCCAGGCCATCCCACCTGAACTCCAGAGGTAGTGCAAGGGAGAGGAAAGCACACAGCCGAGAACCCTTCTGGGGCTGCAGAGGCAGGGTGTGGCAACCGCTGTAGACAGGGAGCTGGGCATCCGGAAAGACTTCTACCTTATGCAGCTGGCGAGTGAAGGCCATATTTCAAGACCAGGATCATAAGGGAATCAATCCGCAGCGGATTTGAGAAAGAGGATTTAATGCATCTGAATTCAACATCTCCATTTACTGAGACGTGTGATGGGAACATGTATGTGATAGTTTCTCTACTCAGGGTAATGTAATATGTAAAATAGCAGTTCTTTTGAGACACAAGGGAACTTTATTAATCTCTTAATCACAACGGGACACACAGCGCATTCAGAGATGCCATTAACAAAAGAAGACGGAAGAAAGCTCACACAGCAGCAGCAGCAGCCGTGACTACCTCGGGCTGGGCCCATCCATCTTACACTGGGAAGGGACGGTCCCTTAAGGGACTGCACTGCAGAAGGGGCTAGGAAGCATTGCTTTTCTTGCCCTGAAGATCCAAGCCTTAATGAAACTCCATACCAGGAACCTGGAAGCAGTTACTGGCCCACCCATCCCCAAGTCAAACACAAAGACACTGGTGGGTGGGAGGAGGCTCAGGCATCTGTACAAAGCATGGGGTCCATTTGGGAAGCTCAAAATCTTAAAAGCAACTCCATAGCACAAACGTAATGCTCTCTGAATAAATGCCACGGGCCCAAAAAAGCCATGAAGTAGTTTCCTGAAAAAACTCGCACTGCAGCAGTAAAATATGTCTGGTTTATGCTGCTGGCCTAAAATAGTGACTTGTGTTAGACAAGATCAGGATGATAGATGGTTGTTTGGGAATGCAATGCTGAGATGGGTTTTCCTCTTCACCAAGCATGGCTTCCAGGCAAGTTTCCCCTTTTAAAGTCAACAACAGCTGAGCTCCAGAAGCCAGCAGGATCCAGCAATAACAGGCCAAGGTTAGGCAGGCCATGAAAAAGGCCAAGTCCAGTAAGAAAAGAGACGCTCGTTTCAAAGTCCAGATGTAACGGGGTGAATATATGGTACCCAGCAGCCATCCTAAATGCTGAGAATCAACTAACCTATGCCTTGTTTTTTTCTTTTTTTAATTTAGAGAGAGAGAGAGAGAGAGAGAGAGAGCGAGAGTGCGCATATGAAAACGGGCAGGCCTCCAGCCACTGCAAACAAACTCCAGATGCATACGCCACCTTTGTGCATCTGGCTTACATGGGACTTGGGAAATGGAACCTGGGTCCTTTGGCTTTGCAGGCAAGCGCCTTAACTGCTAATCCATCTCTCTAGCCCATAACCTTTGCCAATGGATTTTCTTAAAGATAAGTTCTATCTTTTCCCTTTTTGCCACATACAGACTGGGTGGACACTCGTGGTTCTATCACATTCTGGCCAGAATAAAACTTTTCTATCTGCTATTCTGCTGGCTTCTCTTAGCACAGCTCCAACCCTCCCCCCACCAAAGCTAAGCCAGTGCTGCCTTTTTCCAAGCTCCATGTTTACACAGGATTTTCTTTCGGCTGGTAAAACATCTGTATTTTTTCAGGGACTTAAATAAATGACCTATGCCGGGAATGTACAGTATAGGGTGATGTCAGGCTCCCTTCTCTTCTCGACTCACTGGGCAGAACAGGCAAACATTGTTTCAGCCTGTAGCTGGGAATGTGAATATTTATCCTGTCGACTTGATTCAGACAAACAGAACTAAAGGCAGGCAGGCAGGCAGAAGTATTTTATGGCTTTAAGTCAGACTGAAAAGGGGGGTGGGGAGGGGGATGGCTAAGGGAAGAATCTCAACTTTCTGATTCACAGAAACATGTCTCATCATAACTGCTGGGAAGCGGGCACAGCAAACATTTAATGGGCAGGTTGGGTTTACATGTGTGTAGGAGACGCGATGGGAAAGCAAGGAAGAAAAGCTCTCCAACTTCTATGTCAGCTCCCATCACTGCAGTGAGGGTTGCGGGGTCTGTTTCCTGCTTGAGGCATAGTAACCGGAACCCGAGGTAGACCACAGGATTCTCAGGAGCAGCCCTCTTGTTGTTTGAGCTTGTTGGGCACACGCTGAACCTGCTTATGTCCTGAGTACAGACAGTTCCATGAATTGTCTTATCGACAGTACAACTGTCCTGGGCTGGGCCCTGGAGGTCAGTGTGGTCTAGAGGCAGAGACTAAAAGACATCTGGGCTCCTGAGACAGGTCATCCACTAGATCAAGGGCTTAGTGGGCATGTGCCCACAATCACCCCACAATGGGACCCTATGCCAGACTGCAGGCTAGGAGCATTTCAAGTGGTTGTGCCCCCAAACCTCTCCTTGTGTCTGAGACGAGAACACAGCCCTGGGAGGCTCTTGGAAAGTTCCTGAAGGTGCTGCTGCCACCAGGGACGGAGCACTAATTACAGCGCAATGACCTCCTATCTGACTCACTTGGGAAGAGAGTCATGGGAAATGGGCCACAAATAGACTGAAGGACTAAAACATAAGAAGACACCAGGTCTGTGCAATGTGTAAAAATCCACTTTGTGTTGCACCTTTCCTTCTTTTCTGGAACATTCCACTGTCCTGGTCAGAAGCCTAAAGACTATACCTAGATGATGAAAATAACACAATTGTAATACTCTCCCTCCAATACCTAATGTTACGTCTAGCAGTCAGAAAGCTTTTAAAATCCAAGCTCTGAGGGAATCACTCTCAAGTTCAAAATCCATCAAAGACTTTCAGCTTCTTCAAGAACATACTGGACACAGACAGCTCAATGTGGCTTTCCCGTTTGAATTCCTACTTCCCCAGCTCATGAATGACTGCTCCCAGACCTTCTTCCCTCCCCTGACTTCCTCTACTGTAAGGATGGGTTCCTGTTCTTGACAGCTTAAATGCTTTTCTGTCCAGGATGGTCCTCTGATTTCTTCCTCTAGTCTCAAATCTAACCCCTAGGAGGTCAATATTGCCCTCCCTGCTCCAACAGCCACTTACCAAGCCTTCCGAGTTGCATCCACTGTGACCCACCTGCCCGAGACTCATTTCCTCCTTAGTGCTCCGGGAGCTCATTTCATCGTAGTTGTGAAAACTTTAACATTGTGGGTGGGGCTGGGGATTGAACCCAGACCCTTTTCATGACAGTACCCTTGCAAGAATAGAACTCTTTGAAGCAAAGCATCGTGTTTTGTTCTTCCTAGTTCCTTGGGGCTCCAAGGACATGGAGTTTCTTCTGGAGAGGAGAATATTCAGTAGAGGGATGTACTGATTTGGAATTCCATCACCCTCCCTTATGACAGGTGGCAGGAGGACTTCAGTTTGCAACAATAGCTGGGATGCTAAAAGCCACCTCTCTAGTCTCTTCCCACTCAACGAAGGCGGAGAAATGACAGTGTTAACACAACAGTGACTAGACATTCCTCTTGAAATCATCTTGGTACAGAGCTCCAAATTTTACATTGCAATCAGAAGTCTGTTCCCCCAAATCAGTGCCAAGGGCCCTGAGCTTTTAGGTAAAAGTAAGGTTAAAAAAGTATTGTATAAGTTGGGTATGGTGGCACATGCCTTTAATCCCAGCACTCGGGAGGCAGAGGAAGGAGGATCACAATGAGTTCGAGGCCACCCTGAGACTAATTGAATTCCAGGTCAGTCTGAGCTACAGTGAGATCCTACCTCGAAAAAAATAAATAAATAAAAATAAAAATAAGGTATGTGTAAACTGGGCTGGAGAGATTGCTTAGTGGTTAAGGCATTTGCCTGCAAAGCCTAAGGACCCAGGTTCAATTTTCCAGTACTCATGTGAGCGAGCTGCACAAGGTGGCGCATGCACCTGGAGTCCATTTGTATTGTCTTGAGGCCCTGGCATGCCCATTTTCTCTCTCTCTCTCAAATAAATAAACTTAAAAGAAAGTTTTTTTTTTTTTTTTTTAAAGTGATGTATCAGCTGGACAAATGGTTTAGTGGTTTAAGGCACTTGCCAGCAAAGCCAAAGGACCTAGGTTCAATTACCTAGGACCCACCTAAGCCAGATGCACAGGTAGTGCATGCATCTGGAGTTTATTTGCAGTGACTGGTGGCCCTGGAGTGCCCATTCTGTCTGTCTCTCCCTGCCTCTTTTTTCCTCTCTCAAATAAATAAAAAAATATAATATTAAAAGTGATGTATAATCAATCTTGATCCAACATAGAAAAAAAGGTTTGCACACAAAAATGTAAAGTTTGCTAAACACTGACAAAATATCTGTTATAACTAAAGAGTCATTTCTTTTTTTTCCAATTTTCATTTAAAAAATTTTTTTTTATCAGAGAGAGAGCAAGAACTGGTGCACCAGGCCTCCAGTCACTATAACTGAACTCCAACGGATGCGCCATTTTGCATGCATGTGCGACCTTGTGTTACATTGTGAGTCTGGCTTATGTGGGACCTGGAGAGTTGAACATGAGTCCTTTGGCTTTGCAGGCAAGTCCCATAAATGCTAAACCATCTCTCCAGGCCCACCAACTTTCATTTTTGGAAAGCTATGTATAAAAAAATTTAATTATACATAACATGTTTGTAAAATAAGTTTCTGTTTAAGTCTCCCTCTTTTAATTCTTTATATACATATATATTTGCTTAAGAGACAGAAAGAGGAGAAAGTGAGTATGGGCACATCTGGCTTCATGTGGGTACTGAGGAATCAAACCCAGGCCAGCAGGATTTTCAAGCAAGTGACTTTAACTCAGCATTTGGGAGGCAGACTTAGGAGGATCACTGTGAGTTCAGGTCAGCCTGAGACTACAGAGTGAATTCTAGGTCGGCCTGGGCTAGAGCGAAAGCGAAACCCTACCTTGAAAAAACAAAAACAAAAACAAAAAAAGTAAAGGCCAAACCAGAACAAAATATTTGCCAGGTCCTCTCTTACTAACATGACTGAAAGCAGTTGGATTAAAAACGGCACGGATTCTCAAACTTGCTTAAGTCACAGCATCTTCACTACCTCAATCATGTTTTCATTGTGCCCTCTAGGCAAAGAAAATGCCTAATAGTTCTAAGTTATTAAGTGGGTAGGTTAAAACAACCCAATTAGTATTTATGTCCTAACATAAGTACCGTGACTGTTTGCGAAATCATACCCCTAAGTTTAGAGAATGTCTGTGCATTACTTCCTTCTTAGCCACAACCTTCACTAACGGAATGTATGTTCCCATAACTCCCGAGTCTTGGAGTCACCGGGCTCTACCACTCTTATTTCTGTTCTGAGTGTGTTTCTTGTGGTACTTACTCTCTTTCACAGCAACTACCAAGTACTCAAAGATACAAAGACATAACATCATCCAATGAGATGTGCTATAAACTAATATAAGCTATACTGAGCTATTATTTCACATGAAGTCTGGCTGATGGCAAATATCACTGTGCATCCCCTGACATTTTAAAATATGCTTCCTCTGGCACACACCTTGAGAACTGCAAATATTTAGCAAGGACTATAAACAAACAACAAACAGCCAATAAACATATAAGAAATGGTTTCATTTCATTGTGGCTTCAAGAACATGTGTGTGTGTGTGTGTGTGTGTGTGTATTCCCCCCACCCCACTCAGGTAAGGTCTTGCTCTAGCCCAGACTGACCTGGAAATCAATATGTAATCCCAGGCTGACCTCAAAGTCACAGTGATCCTCCTACCTCTGCCTCCCTCAGTGCCGGGATTAAAGGTGTACCCCCACCACGCCCAGCAAGAATTACAATGTAGCAACGTAATTTTTCCTTTTAAATGTTTTTTTTTAAGTTAGCATTCAAAGTAATGTCACACACACGTGTGTGTATGAATATGTGATATGTATGTATGTAATTTTACTTTTTTCACTGCGGACATCCCCAATTCACCTTACTCTCCAAAGTATTTGCAACAACAAGAATTTGGCATAGAATTTTTTTTTGAAGAAGAGTCAGTTGGTAGTTGGCTAAGAAAATAAGCATTCTACTTCATCATTGAATTATAGATTGTCATAACATTTTTGGATAGCAACCAGCAGATCACACTGTTATGCACACAATGTATTTCCCATTACAATGGAGACCCGTGGAGCTAGGGAAACAGTTCTGCAGTTTAGCAGTTGGTATCAAAATGGAAACCACGTACTTTCTTCGGTCTCACAATGCCCATGTCTAGGAGTTTAACTTGCAGCCACACTTCCAGATGTGGGCGAAGATACAGATGTTCAGGGCCGATGTTTAGCAGTGTTGTTCCTGATAGTAACAACAGATGAGATCAGGCACGCCCAAGGTGCTGTGGCCACAGACCAACAGGAAATGTAGAAATGACCAATCCAGGGTGGTTGAAAAAATTATGGGGTATTCCTTTAAGTACAACCAAACTGTATAGTCATTAAAAAGAATTGTGGGTTTAGATGGACTTAACTAAAAACATTTCTAAGTCACATTGTTAAGTGAAGAAGGAAGCTATAAACATACTGTGATCGTATTTTCATTTGTATAAAGCTACTAAGAATAGGGGTTGGATTTTTATATTCAATGTTGTAAATTTATTTAATTCATAAAGCCTAAGAATAAGAATGTGTTACTGTTTTTAAGCTTTTTCTTTTGAAATAATTACCAATTCATTTTACTTATCCAAATAGTGGTTAATGTATCTTTTGCTCAACTTTCCCACCACCAACAGCTTATGTAACTGTAGACTTCTCTCAGATAACAGAATAAGCTGGGCATAGTAGTGTATATGGCCAATCCTAGCACTTGGGAGGAGCAGGCAGAAGAGTCAGGAGTTCTGGGTCACCCTTAGATACCTAGCATGGTCGGGACCAGCCCAGCTACATAAAACCCTGTCTTAATCAAAATAAAAGCCAGAAAATTCATATTATTCTTAACCACATGCCTTAATCAATTTTAATCTTTTATATGCAATTGAATATATGGAGGCCAATTTCAATCCCATGTGTGGATTTGCGTAACTGTCTCCACAACCAAGATATAGTATGGGCCTATCACCATAAAGGAAGAGTGCCTTACTTTCGGAATCACAAACAATGAAAATAAAAATATATTTTAAGAAATCATGTATTCCCTAATTCCGCACTCAAATGAAAACTCACACAGTAATTACTGAGGCAGGTCTGTGTGGGCATTTTCATCAAGAGACGGGACAGAAAGAAAAGGAACTTAAAAAAAATTTTTTTTTGTTTTATTTTATTTATTTGAGAATGAAAGACAGAGAAAGAGGCACAGATAGAGAGAGAGAGAGAGAATGGGCGTGCCAGGGCCTCCAGCCACTGCAAACGAACTCCAGACGCGTGCGCCCCCTTGTGCATCTGGCTTACGTGGGTCCTGGGGAAGCAAGCCTCGAACCAGGGTCCTTAGGCTTCACAGGCAAGTGCTTAACCGCTAAGCCATCTCTCCAGCCCCAGAAAGGATCTTTTCAAATCATCAGAACTGAAAGGATCCTGAGATAGTCCCAAGGCTCTTCCACGCCCCCCCTCCCACCGCAGTCAACAGTCACTTCAGCCTCCCGAGTGTTATGGTTCGCTGTGTGCCACCACAATGGACTTGTGTTCTTATCCTCTGACCAGTGGGGCTGTAAGGAGCAGGGCCATTTCCTGAGCCACTGAGGGAGAGACAGCAGCGTTTTTGAGACTTACAGTGGCACCCCAATATCTCTAGCAAGCAAGGCCAAAAGAAATGTAAAGATGCTGTGTTAATTTACACTTTACATATTTTAAATCAGCTATATAACATCTCTCGTAAAAAAAAAAAAAAAAAAAGCTTGAGCTGGGCATGGTGGCGCACGCCTTTAATCCCAGCATTCGGGAGGCAGAGGTAGGAGGATCGCCGTGAGTTCAAGACCACCCTGAGACTGCATAGTGAATTCTAGGTCAGCCTGGGCTAGAGTGAGACCCTACCTAAAAAAAGAAAAAAAAAAAAAAGTTTGACTCTCAGAAAATAGTGGCGCCCAGCCTCTGGTCTTTCAGGCTGGTCAGGCGCGTTACTTAGGCTACTAGGAGAGGGGGTTGAGGCACAAGGGAGTAGCCACTGCCCTGCAGCCCCGCCCACCTGCGCCTCAGGAGTCTGCTGGCTTCCCACGCACTGTGCTAACAGACCCGTTCCTCTTTTTGAAAAATGAATATGGCATGTTTTTCACTCTCAGTTACAGCTTATTTCAAAGGCCATCAAAGTAAACAAAAGGAAAAGACTGTGACTCTTTAAAAGTCAAAAAGTGACAACTGTTTATAAAGTGACTGTTTATATTTTCACATGGAGGAAGGGAAAATAAGATTTCTCTAAGGCCCTAGGAATGGAGATTTGGGTGGCTTCCCCTCCTCCACTCCCAGTTTGTTTGTTCATTTGCCACTCAGCACCTCCAGCAGCGATGACCAGAAACATCTGCTGCATTCATCTGTGCAGAATTATGAGTCTACTGGATGGCTGGGGCTTGCGGAATAAAGCAGGCAATGTCTCAGGTGAAGGCCTCTAGAACCCTTTTACTGATAACCGTACCTCCCATGGGCCTGCCCAAAGCCGTCCACGTAGGCGGCTCCAAATCCTGAGTGCAGCCTCCCTCCTCAGAGGTCACCTTTGTTCAGGGAACTGTAATTCCATGAGATCTCAACGAAATGAAGGGCCAGTGAAATTAATCCCTACGACTCTCCTCTGATCTCCAAGAGATCAAAACCCTTTCATTCATGAGTTTTCGTGGCTGAGCTGACAATGAACTCTGTACCATCAGCACGCATGGGCCTCAAACTGGATTTCGTATCTGTTACTAGGCATATCCCATGACAAGACCTAGACAATATTACAGTAACCATCTATCTAAAAGGCACTTTTTATAGGGCATGCTGCATGAATTAATTAAAATGTAATTCTCTGTCTATTTTAAAGACTTCCTATTATTTTTACTTGTCCATTAGGGCTCAGCTTATTAACTTGCTCTGTGAATTTCTCCCCATCCTCTCATCCCACACCATTTACTATCTGAACCACTCCTCTGGCACCTAACAAATGTTATCTTGGTTGCTTTTTATCTTTTTATGTAAACTATATGGTTTTATCTCTCATAGTGTTCCCAGAGTGCAAAAGTTTGTTGATTTCATTTAAATTTGAGGCAATTACCATGTGGGCTGAGATAACCGGTATTCCCAAGGAAACAGTGAACTGTGAAAGTAAACAGCAAGACTGCCTGCATTTGGGAGGCGGAGGGACTCATGAGATCGAGGCCTGCCTGGGCTACATATCGAGACCCTGCCTCAAAAAACAACAGGGAACCTGCTACTGTGGCAATGCTAAGCAGACAGCAGGTCAAACTGCCTTCTAAATACTTATACTTATTTCCGTAGATTACTACTGCTTAAGGCCTGGATCCCAGAGGTTTCTTTCTACACTGGGCAGTAGTTAATGCAGAGATGTGTAGCTCGCTAAACTGCTGAGAGTAAGTGACGACTATGTGCTCAGCTTCAAACAGAACATGCAAAGCAACCACTCCAAAGCGCAGGGAACCTTGTGTGTGGGGGTACAGGGGGGGAAGGCGGGGGAGAGAACGTCAGAGCAGAAGGCTGGGAAGGTGGACAGTGAAATGTGCTTTTGTGGATACGACACGGCTATTATACTCATGAACTCACAGAAGCTGTGGTTTCCTACACAAAACTAAGCCTATCAATACTTCACCATTGATGGGGGAAGGATACATGAGACCCCAGACCTTCCAGAGTAAACCAATGGTTTCTGGTAGATGGGAACCAGGTGTATCTGTGGTGTAGCCACTGGTAAGTTGCCCACTACAGAGCAAATAACCTTCCACCCATGACCATGCAAGGAGCCCTAATTTAATGCCATGGGTTTAAAAAAAAGGGGGGGGGGAGAGATGGCTTAGTAGTTAAGGTGCTTGCCCATGAAGCCTAAGGACCCATATTTGACTCCCCAGATCCCATGTAAGCCAGACACACAAGGTGACGCATGTGCACAAAGTGGCACATGCATCTGGAGTTTGATTGGATGTGGATGGATGGCCCAGGCATGCTAATTTTCTCTCTCTTATAAAAAAAGCTAATGCAACCAAAAAAAAAAAAAAAGGACATGAAAGTAAGATGAGTGCTGATGGGGAAAAGAAAGGTGCTAATGGGAGGGGAGAAGAGAGAATAATTGAGGGAAGAATAAGATCAAAATGCATTATATACACATATGAAAATAGAAAAAAAAACTAAAAGCATCAACAACAAAAAAGCCTACAAATGTTGCAAATGTTCAGGTGTGATAAGGCAAGATGACCAAGACCTCAGGACTGGAATATGCTTGTGTGATGGGCCATGTTATTTACAAGAATTCATTACCTCACACCCATTTTGAGGAGTTGGGACCACTCATGAGTGACTACTGAGACTGGGCCTGTTGACATTCCCCCAGAGAAAGAAGGGTGTGGGGGAGGTCATCAGACCGCAACCTGAGATCTCAGGTGCCCCTGTGCTAGCTGTACGCAATGATGCATGCGGTCTTGTGGCCTCAAGGGGAGACAGAATATACAGACGGTAAACGATCAAGGGACTGGCAGCTCCGTCTAAGTAGCTGTGGGAAGGTCCTCAACCATGCTGGGATTCTTGATGACACGGCTGCTTTGGGGCCTCCATGCTCTGTAAGTAGCCCTAGTAAACTTGATGGTTCACCAAAACTGGTTTTGGGATAATCATACTTTGGTCTGTCGTCTGTGCCCTATCTGGGGTGAACAGACCTGAGCTCACATCTCCCAGAGAAAAGTTTCATGCAACACGAGGAAGCTCATACTCTTCTAAGGCAGTGTCAAGCTCGGACACTCTTCAAGCTAGTTATTTGTTGAATGAACAGATGAATGAAGCAAAGACTTAGTTACCACCCACTCACCAAATGTAAGCCTCTTCTCCTTCTACTATATTGCTGGAAGGCTCTGAGGGTTATGTTTGGGAAGGTTCAGAGTTATTATGGGTTTCTGACTACAAATGAGCCACCCAGCCCATTACTGGGACAGAATGCACAGGGCAAGAGGACATTCCTCTTGGTTGCCACCATTCACTATTGAGAAACTTCTGGCATTCAATCAGTGGCCCTAAAGCCAGGAAGACTTTACCCATGGGCCATCTGGCAACATCTAGAACATTTCTGGTTGTCACAACCTAAAAGTAGGCACTACCAGTATCTAGTAGGTGTTGTTAGGTTATGCACGGTACAACCCTTCACAACACAGCGTCAACCAGACGAAAATGGAAGGAGTACTGACGTGAGATGCCCTGGACAGTGTCAGGTCCCAGACTAGGCTGATGACCTTCAGAAGTTATTTAACTTTTTTGAGCCTTACTTTCCTTATCTATAATGTGAAGCATTATAGTAAGACAATGCCAAAAGGGTGCCACGGAGTCTAAAAAGTAGTTGATGTGGAAAGTGCTTGGTGATTACTCTTTTTTTTTTTTTTTTCTAAACAAAAACAAATTAGTCTTTCTTATCAATGGATGATGTTCCCAGGTGTGGTTTTAATTTTGCCAGGCAATTTATGGCACCTCATGCTCTGTAGCAAAGAGGCAAACTCTTTTTAAAATAGGGTTAGTAAGTGCATTCACATTTTAAGTATTTCCCAAATAACCAAATCAGATATCACTTTAACAAATACTTTTAGGTCCCACTTGGATCATTTCCTGGGTGAATGTGACCAGTTTGCTTTTATTTTATACAAAGGAAGCAATGTCTTCCCTATGTATATATTTATATTGTACAGGCTTATGTTCTTATATCATAGTCTATTTTTAGGTTACAAATATGTGTGCATGCATCCATTATCTTTCTAAGAGAAAGAATCTTTAAATATATTTTAAAATTTATTTGTGAGAGGACGAAGAGGGAAAAGGAAAGGGGTGGAGGGAGGGAGGGAGGAGAGGAGAAGAGAGACTGGAATGCCAGGGCCTCCTGCCACTGCAAATGACCTCCAGATACATGTGTACTTTGTAAAGCTTGCTTTACATGGATATTGGAAATATCCAGGAAAGCAGGTTTTGCAAGCAAGCCCCTTTAACCACTAATCCATCTTTCCAGCCCCAGAGGAAAAATATTTTTTTTATTTTTAAAAAATATTTTATTTATTTATTTGAGAGAGAGAGAGAGAGAGAGAGAGAAAGGGAATGAAAGAATGGGTGTGCCAGGGCCTCCAACCACTGCAAACAAACTCCAGATGCATGGACCACTTTCTGCATTTGGCTTACGTAGGTCCTGGGGAATTGAACCATGGTCCTTTGGTTTTGCAGGCAAGCACTTTAACTTCTAAGCCATTTCTCCAGCCCTGGAGGAAGAATCTTGAAACACTTGTTTACTCAGACACAGTGAAGGGGCAAGAAGAGCAAGGAAGGGATTTCTGACCTGACTCAAAGGGATGCCTTAGACGTTGGCAGCAGCGAGTCAGTCACTTGACACTGGAGTGACAAGCACAGCAACTGAGCTCAGCTGACACTATGAGGAAGTGAGCAAGAGTCTTCCTCTTAGGGGAACCTTGGTTCATACATGTGTGGACATGGGCCTCTTACACACTAATGCAGTCTGTTAGGATGGGAGTCGTCTTCTGAGGACTCATTTTCCTAGTAGGTAAGTGAGCTTTGCAGGCAATGCGTCAGAGGTGAAGGCCCAGCAGAGCTGTTAAGAATGACTCCCCCCACCTCAACTTTTTCCAGCCTCAGCAGTACTCACATGCAAGGGCAGATAATTCCTTGTTGTGGGGATACCTCGAGCATTAGAGCATGCCCACCAGCCTGGGCCTCTATGCACTGCACGCTGACACATACCTGTGGTGGTTTGAATGTCCACGGCCCCATAGCCTCAGGTATTTTTGACTAAGTTTCCTACTTAGTCTCCCGCGGGTGGGGCCTGCTGGAGGAGGTGTGTCGGGGGGGGTGGACCTTGAGTCCAGCTCTAAGATGTGTGTCCAGTCAGCTCGCGCTTGCGGGTGCCAGCTGTCGTCTCTCTGCTGTGGGTGTGTGACGAAGTCAGCCTTCCCTCTCTGCCATGGTGAAGCTTCCCCTAGAACCTGTCAGCCTGGAACAACCCTTTCCTTTCATAAGCTGCTTCTGGTTGGCTGTTTGGTCCAACAACACACCACTGGTAACTGCAACACACCACTGACTGTGACCACCAATAATCTCCAGATGCTTCCAGTGGGGAAAAATGGCCCCTGGTTGAGAACCACTGCTCCAGGCATTCCAGTCGAAATACTGGTGCTACACATTTTATCTACTTTCAGTAGTAGGGTTCATGCCCTTCTAAGGCTCCCGGCTACGTAAGCAGAAGGAACTACAAGTGTTAAGGGCCTGGGGTGGAAAGGCCCAGGCACAGAGGAAGGCGTGCAGGTTAGGGCTGAGTAGCACAAGGACAGCCGCACACCATGAAGCTGGAGTCGCGGGCTGGCTCAGGCCTCGGGTTTACAAACCATGCTGAGAAAGTTAGATTATTTTATGTGTGATGATAAATGACCAAAGGTTTTAAGCAGTAAATTAAGTTTATCTCATCTGTTTTACAAAGGTCCTTCATCCCTATACAGCAAAATGACTGAAGTGCAAGAGACTAAGCAGAGGCCAGACGTGAGACAAATGCAGCCTTCCAAGAAAAACACGAGGATGGCTTAGACAGGAACGGAAGTGTAGAGGTCAGGAGCACAGAGCAGAGGACGCTGGTGGACTGCTTGGAAACCAAGCCAGAGAAAAGGTAGGGATGAAAACGTGTCCTCCACATTTCCTCTTGAAAACTGGGTGGATGGTGGTGCTCTTTATGGAGAACAGGAAGGTTAGTGAAGGACCAGGATTCAAGGCAAGCCAGGAGTAAAATTAAACTAGCTTGCATTTGCTCACACGGAAAGATGCTGTCTTCTGACTGAACAGGGGCACAAGAAAGAAAATGTTCAGGCCAGTAACTTTATGATTTATCTAAGGGCAGAGTCACACCCCATGGGATTAGGGTCTAAAGGCAGTGGGTAAGGTCAATATTGCATGTGCTAAACATCACCACTGAACCATATTCAGTGCAACCAGGAACGCTAACAGGACAGTACATCCCCAACTCTCACCTCCTTACTCTCCCCAGAGCCCTGGCATGCCAAAGGAGAAAGCAAATTTTAAGCTGCTAATATTTTTCTTTTGTTTCTTAAAAATTTATTTATTTATTTGCAAGCGGAGAGAGATAAAAGAGAGACAGACAGACAGAATGGACATGCCAGGAACACTAGCCACTGCAAAGGAACTCCAAATGCATACACCACTTTGGGCATCTGGTTTTACATTGGTCCTGGGGAACTGAACCCCAGTAGTTAGGCTTTGCAGACAAGCACCTTAACCACTGAGTCATCTCTCCAGCCTCAAGCTCATGGTGATCCTCCTACCTCTGCCTCCACAGTGCTGGGATTAAAGGCGTGCACCACCACGCCCATCTAAAAGGGAGGAAATTCTGACATATGAAACAATCTATTTGTGAAGTAAAGACAAATGCTGTATTGATGTCATCCATATATTTAAATGTTTAAAATATTTAAAAGTCGTCAAACTCATACACAAAGAAAGTAGAATGGAGGGTATGAGAAGTTGAGAGCAAAAAGAAAGTGGGAGTTGTTTAATGGATACAGAGTTTCAGTACTGCACAAAAGAAAAAAAAACTTATAAAAGAGTGGATGCACAACAGTATGAATATATTTAACACAATTGTACTATGCTCTTAAAAACAGGTGTTATATGGGCTGGAGAGATGGCTTAGCGGTTAAGTGCTTGCCTGTGAAGCCTAAGAACCCTGGTTTGAGGCTCAATTCCCCAGGACCCACGTTAGCCAGATGCACAAGGGGGTGCACGTGTCTGGAGTTCGTTTGCAGTGGCTAGAGGCCCTAGCATGCCCATTCGTTCTCTCTTTCTCTCTCTCTGTTGCTCTCAAATAAATAAATAAATAAATAAAATAAACAAAAAAATTAAAAAAAATAGGTGTTATGTGTGCTGGAGAGATGGCTCAGTGGTTTAGGCACTTGCAAAGCCTGATGACTCAAGTTCAATTCCCCAGTACCCATGTAAAGACAGATGCCAGATACACAGTGGTACAAGTGTCTGGAGTTTATTTGCATTGGCTGGAGGCCCTGGAACACCCATTCATTCTCTCTCTCTTTTGTTTGCAAATAAGTAAATAAAAATATATTTTAAAAAATACGTATTATAGGCTGGAGAGATGACTCACCAGTTAAAGGCACTTGCTTGCAAAGTCTGATGGCCTGGGTGTGACTCCGCAGTGCCCGTCTAATGCTAGATGCACACAAAGTGGTGCACGCATCTGGAGTTTGTTTGCAGTGGCAAGAGGCTCTGGTGCATCCATTATCCCTCTCCTTGCAAAAAAAAATAAAAATTATATAATGGTACGTTTTGTTACGGGTGTAACTTTTTAACTTTCAAAATTATTTCCTACATTCAAGTCAGTAATACTCAACACTGTAATATTTTATCCAGCATTACTTCTGGGACATGTTCTGAATTCTACTTATAGAAGTCCTCATGCATTAAAAAGCCTATGAGTAAATAACATTTATTTCAGGTGATAACTGGTGCTGTGAGCCTGTACTAATTAAATGCTCTTAGAACATCATTTTGGCTTAATTCTTTACCAAAAGTGTGTGTGTGTATGTGTGTGTGGGTGACACCTAGCATCAGATGCTAATTATAAAAACAAAGTGTATCACGAAAGACAAGCTATCAGACAGCAGTAACTTTTGGGAGGAACAAGTCTGAAGGGACACTGGGATACTGGAATGTCTGAGTGATGCTGCTTTTCCTGACTTACAATATTTTCTCTACTATTATCTTGAGGACAAAACCTACAGGTCAACATCTTAGGAAAGGTTTAATTTTTTTAAAAAGTTCTAAAAGGCTGGGGAGATGGCTCAGTGGTTAAGAGCACTTGCCACTTAAGCATGAATGTCTCTCAGGCTGGAGACTGTGAAGTTTGACTCCTGAGAGCCCTCATGCAAAGCTAGGCATGGCCACACAGTCTGTAACCCCAGTTTGAAGGGGGTGGAAACTGGAGAATTGCTGGGACTTGATGACTGCTGACCAACAGCAGCTCTGGGATGAGGGACAGAGACCACATCCCAAATACACTGACTAGTGAGAAGAGAAGGCCACCTAACACTTCCTCTGGCCTCTGCATGCATGCGCATGGCAGGCATGCATCTGCCCACACGTGCGCATTCTTGATTGCATGCCTCCCCCTTCCCCAGTGTAGACTTCTAAAAAGTATTATGCTTGGGCTGGAGAGATGGCTTAGCGGTTAAGGTGCTTACCTGCAAAACCAAAGGACCCAGGTTGGATTCCCCAGGACCCACATAAGCCAGATGCACAAGGGGGCACATGCGTCTGCAGTGACTGGAGGCCCTGGTGCACCCATTCTCTCTCTCCCTCTCTCTGCTGCTTTCTCTCTGTCTCTTAAATAAAGGTTTTTTTTTTAATTTTTTTTAAGTATTACGCTTATCACAGAAGTTCTGGTTCAAACTATCATGATCCATGTGTGACCTATAAGCCATTGTTGAGAGGTATGGCAGCTCCTGCTTATTCCGTGCCGAGCCATCAATTTTACTTGACGTATGCTAGTGCACCTTCTCTTTGCTCACAGGAAAAAGCCCTAATTAACATTTTCAACCCTTTCCTTATCTCTGTCATCCTCACTCCACAATGCTCCCCACACTGGCTGGTCGTCTTTTCTCCCCCAATTTACTTGTGCTGAAATGTGCCCGAAGGTCTCTACCTAAACTTGCTAGTCCTCTTCTCTTCTTCCTGACACTCATTCAACCTCGCACCACAGGTCGGAAAGCCTATCGGCTCCAGTCCTCTTCTCCAGAGACAACCTTCCTACAACGCGTAAACCTCGGAGGCTCTAGCTCTGAAAGTGAAATGATCCCATCAATCCTGCTCAAGCTCTCAGGATGAGGAGATCATAGGACTTTGCACTCCTCCATCCTTAGAAGATGTGTCCCACGCAGTTATAATTATCAATGCTATCGCTGCCCTCATTTCCCACAACTCTTACTTCATGCCCCTTGATCTTGACCATCAAACAGTGTGTTACTAAACGGCTCAGTCTCCTGCTTCCTCCACTCCTGCCAGCTGCCCTTTAAACTTGGAAGAGTCTTTCCTTGCATCTGCCAAGTTAATACCAGGAGCGATTTCAAAAGCCTGCTCCTGACTCATGTCTCCCTGCCTGCTTTCCACATGAATGATCAGGAACACCCTCCCTTCAGTGGAACAGGTCCGGGGTAGAAAATATGTGATGAAATAAAATCTGGAAAAATTTCTTGTCTGCACAATTGTTTGAGCTTAGAAATTTAAGGATTTTCTTATTGCTCTTTGTGACTTTTAAAAATGTTATTTATTTAGTTATGAGAGAGAGAGAAAGAGAGAGGAGACAGGAAGAGAGAGATTGGGTGTACCAAGGCCTCTAGCCACTGTAAACAAACCCCAGACACTTGCACCACCTTGTGCATCCAGCTTTACGTGGGTACTGAGGAATCAAACCTGGGTCCTTTGGCTTTGCTGACAAATGCCTTAACTGCCAAGCCATCTCTCCAGCCCTCTTTGTGACTTTTTAAAACCAAAGAGAAATTACCTACTGATAAGCAGTATCTGTAACTTGGGAGAATGGATTCAACATAAGAATCGTGTGTCTCTTACATTAACTCAGATTTACACAGAGTCCCTTTCTTTAACATTAACATAACTCACTGATTTTCAAACCTGGAAGGTGACAAGCATCAACTAAGTTGCTCATTCAAAGAGCAGCCTTGGGGTTTTCCCACAAACTGACAGGATCAAAACCACTAGGATAGGGCTGGAGAGATAGCTTAGCGGTTAAGCGCTTGCCTATAAAGCCTAAGGACCCTGGTTCGAAGCTCCATTCCCCAGGACCCACGTTAGCCAGATGCACAAGGGGGCGCATGCGTCTGGAGTTCGTTTGCAATGGCTGGAGGCCCTGGCGTGCCCATTCTCTTCCTCTCTCTCTCTCTCTCTCCCTCTCTGCCTCCTTCTCTCTGTCACTCTCAAATAAATAAAAATAAACAAAAAAATTAAAAAAAAACCCCACTAGGACAGTGACTTGGAATTTGTACCTTAAACAAAGTCCCAGGTAACCATGTGTTAGTGATGCTTGGGAAACACTGACAGCCTATAGCTCTTTCAGTTCTTGTCTGTGTCCTAACATATTAGAGGTCTGAAGACATCTTAACAAATATGGCCTCAATTATTTATGTCATAAAGAGTTTACCTACTTTAGCCATGCTAAGTGTGGAATTACAAGTAATTAGGACTTAAAATTATAATTATATTATTACTTTTTTGTTTTTTTAAGTATATTTTATTTATTTATTTGAGAGAGAGAGAGAGAGAGAGAGAGAGAGAATGGACATGCCAGGGCCTCCAGCCACTGCAAACGAACTCTAGATGCATGTGCCCCTTTGTGCATCTGGCTTACATGGATCTTGGAGAGTTGAACCACACACACATGCGAAACCCTAAAAACTACATGACTTTGTGTGTGTATTGCTGGAGATCGCATCTGATGCCTCTAGAATGCTAGATAAGAACTCTACCTGTACTGCCTGTCCTTGACTCTGAACCTAAAAGCCCACCTGAACATCACTGAATCCAACCCCTACCATCAGTTTATGAGAATAAAAACTTTGGGCTTGTGTCCTGGCCTGAAAGAAGAAAGCAATTATTTAGTGGTCTGGCTAGATTTCTAGAAACTTCTACTGTTTCAACTGCCTATGCATCTCATAATAGAATCAACTTTTTGCATCCCTCATGGATTGCTGCTTTGATGATATTCTTTCTCCGTCATCATGCTGAGAGAGGGAAGTTCAGAGTTAATGATCTATACCAGACAACAGCACACTCTCAAAATCCAAAAAGCAGAAGCCGGGCGTGGTGGCGCACGCCTTTAGTCCCAGCACTCGGGAGGCAGGGGTAGGAGGATCACTGTGAGCTTGAGGCCACCCTGAGACTACAGAGTGAATTCCAGGTCAGCCGGGGCTAGAGTGAGACCCTACCTCAAAAATAACAACAACAACATTCAAGCTGCAGGCTTGCTTTCGGGCAAGGACACTCTTGTTAGAAATGAGCAGAAGTTTCATGTTGAGTGCTGCAAATGTTCAAGGATGCTTATTTGAAAGTATATTTATTGAAAACATGAAGATCATTCTAGATTACAAATGAATTCCATTAAATAGAAAAGACTGTAGCCCCTTTCTTAAGAAGTGAATGATCATCTTTCTATAATATCCAAAATATAAAGTTAAGAAAATGAGAGTAGAATACTGAAAACAGAGTTTTAATGGGGTGCATCACAGTTATGTTCAATACTATATTTTTTAAAAGGATGAAAAGCTTCAAATGTAAATAATGAATAGTCTGAAATATGAGATTCAACCCTGAAATTCAGCAGACTGCAAAATCAATGCATAGCCAAGGCTATTTATAAACTCTACTTCCCATCAACCTTAGCACAATGTCAACTAACAATAACAAGTTGATGTTTTCCAGTAATCTTCACTGTGCTATTTAATTGCCAGCACTCAGGCCAAGGCAAACGCCACGGCAACAAAGAGCTGCATCGCCCTCAAAGAACAAGATGCATGAGCACTACGCTTGTGCTTTGAAGTGCGTGCTGAAAGTGTGCCCACAGCATTTTCCTTTTCAGCTGCTGCTGCTGCACTTCTAATTGTGACAATTGTGATTTTGTGTGTGTGTGTGTATATATATATGTATGTATGGATTTGGTTTTTTATGAGGTAGGCTCTCACTCTAGCCCAGGCTGACATGGACTCTATAGCTCCAGGCTGGCCTCTAACTCAGTGACCCTCCTTCCTCTGTCTCCCAAGTGCTAGGGTTAAAGGGGTGCACCACCACACCCATCTTGTGCCAAATATTTTAACACAGTAATGTGAAGGCAGATTCAAAAATATTCTCTTTGTTTTAATTCACATTAGCTTCATTCCTTAAGAAACCTGTAAGATAAAGAACATTTTCATAGTATTATAATATATACAATCTCCCAAATTATCAAACACAGTTGTTTAGCCCGGACCACCATTCCCGCAGGATTTTATTACTGAAATACGACTTAAATTGTCAACTTTGAAGTGCACACACAACCTGATGTGCTTTCACATGCACAATTAACACTTATACTAATAGAACTTAACATATAGTTCCATCACATCACATTTGTTTAAAAGCACACTATCACATTCCTTGTCAGCTGATAGCTAAATACTACAAACCCCACACTGACATCCAATGTTAACAGTGGGTCCAGATGGTTTGTAATATAAGACACAGCAATGATCCCTTATTTGTAAGGGGCAGGGATGTAATTTTCTCCATACTGAAAATGGTCCAGGAAGAAAGAATTGTTATAGAAACGAAAAACAGGGCTGGAGGGATGGCTTAGCAGCTAAGCTTGCCTGCAAAGCCAAAGGACCCAGGTGCGATTCCCCAGGACCCACGTTAGCCACATGTAACAAGGTGGCGCATGCGTCTGGAGTTTGTTTGAGGTGGCTGAAGGTCCTGGTGCACCTATTCTCTCTCTCAAATAAATAAATAAAAATAAAAAAGTTTTTTTTTAAATGAAGAACAAAGAATAGAAAACAAAATGTAACTCTTTTGATATGAAGGGGTAGGTCATTAACTCTGTCATCAAACTCTTTGATTGTTTTGTTAACTCGCCCTTCAACATATCAACTCCTCAACAAACAAAATAAATTAGACCTTCACAGTTTCTCTAACTCTAGAACTGTTTTACTGTCCATTGACTGAATTACTTCCGTCTGTTTGCCAGACCTCCATATACAATTTGGTCACTTAACTGCCGGGAGAGTTTGCCGTTTCCCCTTTCTAGAGTGCTGAGCAATCACTTGTCCTCTTGCAGCTGCCTAGGTGCTAACTGCTCCTATTGCTTAACTGTCTCCCCCAGGACGGGCCGGGGAGGATTATAAAAGCCAGGCCCAGCATATACAACTCACCCCGCCTTTCTGATGCTTGAGATAACCTGACCCCAGTGTTGAGTTTTTGTCACCCCTCATCCAAACACATCCTCCCATCCTCTGGATGCTGGCTGTCATTGTCTCACAAACTCCGGAATGTCCCTGGAAGGCTATGTCCATGGCGAATACCTAAGAAATAGCAACACCTCCTGGTTCCAACAAGATAATGGGCAAAGTCAACCTGGGTGCATAAGAAATCTATCTAAACAAAACATGAAAGTCTTAAAGAGCTGTTGGTTTACTATTTAGATATCACCAGTAACACACACTAAAACAAACTGTGGGGCTGGAGGTATAGCTCAGAGGGAAAACATGTACTTAGTACAAGTGAGGCTCAGTCCCAGCACCACACAACAAACCCAAGCTGAAAAACCTGAAATGAGTATTTCTTTCTTGAACCTGAAGACATTCAGATGATTCATCAGTAATGGAGACCACTGGGGAAGGTACATTTTTTTGTTTGTTTGTTTGTTTTCGAGGTAGGGTCTCACTCTAGCTCAGGCTGACCTGGAATTCACTATGGCGTCTCAGGGTGGCCTCGAACTCACGGCAATCCTCCTACCTCTGCCTCCCGAGTGCTGGGATTAAAGGCGTGCGCCACCACGCCTGGCTTGGAAGGTACATTTTAATGCAGTTCCAGTGTCAGAATCACAAAATAAATTCCGAAAGTGGTAAAATTTACATGAAGATTTCTTCTTCCATCTAGAACAATCTTAAGTCTTAAATATTTTAGTTTATTTATTTGACAGAGAAAGAGGGGGAGAGAGAGAGATAGAGAGAATGAGAATGGGGGCGCCAGAGTCTCCAGCCACTGCAGACTTCAGACGTGTGTGGCCCCTTGTGCACCTGGCTAACATGGATCCTGGGGAATGGAGCCTGGGTCCTTTAGCTTTGCAGGCAAACGCCTTAACCGCTAAGCAATCCCTCCAGCCCTCTTAAGTCTTTTTAATGATATAACAGCTGAAGTGATCATTAAAGATGAAGTTCTAGGTCAGAAGTCTCTACTAGTTGAATAATTTCAATGGCAGAGAGTAAAGGTCTCCAAGACTGTACTCCACCCATCCAAAGTTAACACAGGGCAATCTCTCCAGCTTGAGTTTTCTTATTCTGTTGTTTTGATGTCACCGAGAAGGAGACAGGCATGTAAACTGTATTTCAATGCAGCAGAGAGACCAGCCATCAATGTAATAATGGAAGAACATAAGTCATAACAGCACTTAAACCCCCTACTCTATTACCTTAGAAATACTTATTTCCAAATCTTCCAAACACACGGGAGCATATCACAACCTTAAATTACTTGAAAACCACATTAATCTAATTCACTCATTCACTAGGCCAGTGTTGAGTGTTTATAGTTAAATGTTATTGGAGTGCACAAAATAATTAAAATTCATATTACTTAAAATCAATATATAACATAGTTTAAATCATAAATAATGACTCAAGAACTAAAACAAAATGCCAATGGCTTCAGAATCCCTATGAACACTGTTAGCTTTAAAAAGACTAAAGGAGGCTGAGTGAGGTGGCACATGCCTTTAATCCAGTACCTGGGAGGCAGAGGTAGGAGGACTGCACTGAGTTTGAGGACAGCCTGGGACTACAGAGTGAGTTCCAGGTCAGCCTGAGCTAGAGTGAGACTGTACGTTGAAAAAACAAAGCAACAACAGCAAGAATAAGAACACTAAAGGAGTCTGGGAGCCTAGCTCAGTGTAGAGTGGCCCCCAGCATGCCCATGGCCCTGGGTTTGATCCCTAGGACTAACTACCAGCTTTTCCTTTTCAAGATGTTTTTTTTCCTAGACATAAAACACCTTTTAAAACATTAGCAAACTTAATTCACTAATTAGTAAAGAAGATACTGTATTAAAAGATATGGTAAGTCCATTTTTGACTGGCCTTGTTATATTGAACATATAGAGTAATTTGGAAATAGTCAATACTTTTAAGGTCTGATTTTCATATAAGTAAAAACACTGCTCTTCGATAAATATAAAATGAACAGGTGTAAAAGATTTCATCTAATTCACTAGTAAGGGAACCAAGTAAGATGCAACTAAGGTTGATTCAGCATTCAAAGATAATGCAATTCACCAAACCACTGCAGTAAAAGAAAAGACTGCCACAGTGGTGGCGCACGCCTTTCATCCCAGCACTCGCAAGGCAGAGGTAGGAGGATCGCCATGAGTTTGAGGTCATTCTGAGACTCCATAGTGAATTCCATGTCAGCCTGGGCTAGAGTGAGACCCTACCTCAAAAAATCAAAACCAGAAAAAAGACAAGACTAATGGGGGCCAGAGAGGCGGCACAGCAGCACGGTGTCTGCTCCCGTAGCACAGCACAGCAGAGCAAGGCAGGGGGCCGCGGAGCTGGCTGGGCGGTAAGCGCAAGTGTGAGGACCCGAGTTCCAGCCGGCTCCATGTCAAAGAGCTGCGAACGGCCACTCACACCTGCAGCCGCACACGGGAGGAGGGCCGGGGCCCCTGGTCTGCCAGTCTCCCTGAAAAATGAGCTCCAGGTTCAGCAAGAAACTCTGTCTCTGGAAAATAAGGCAAAAGAGGAAACTAGGAGGACAACCCACGTCTTCTTCTGGCCTCTGCAAATGTACGCATGGCGCACACTCATCTGTTAACACACATGTGCATATACTACATGCACACTACCCATACACCAAAACCAAATAAAATGAAAAATCAAAAGCATTTGATAATGTTCAACATCTATTCATAATGAAAATTCACAATGAACTATAGAGTAAAATGAGAATTCTTCATGTTGATAAATTGCATCTAAGGAGAACATACAGCTATTATTATATGTAGTGATGAAAGATGGAACTCTCTCTCATGACTGACAAAACAAAGCCTGGTCGTTATTACTAACTACTGCTATTCAACATTATACCGGAAGTCCAAAACACTGTAATAAGATAAGAACAGGAAATAAAAGGCATGTCAATTATTAAAAAAATCCTTTTATTCACAGATGATATTATTTTCTTTTTGTTTTGTTTTATTTATTTATTTGACAGCGACAGAGAGAAGGAGGCAGAGAGAGAGAGAGAGAGAGAGAATGGGTGCGCCAGAACTTCCAGCCTCTGTAAACGAACTCCAGAGGCGTGTGCCCCCTTGTGCATCTGGCTAACGTGGGTCCTGGGGAATTGAGCCTAGAACTGGGGTCCTTAGGCTTCACAGGCAAGCGCTTAACCTGCTAAGCCATCTCTCCAGCCCAACAGATGATATTATTATGTGGTAAAACTTCAAAGAATCTATTTTAGAATGATGCTGGAACCAATAAGTTAGCTGGTCACAATACAAGGTCAATATATGAAAATCAGCTATATTCTCTTTATGTAAGCCATGAATACTTGGGATTTAAAATTTAAAAACAGCATCTTTCCAATACTACTTAAAAAACATAAATTAGCATGAGAAAATTATAACAAAATAAGTATATATAAGACACGTCATGCAAGGATTCTCAGCCAGCAATCAGCAAATGTTTTCTGTAATGGGCTAGAGTATAAATACAAAATGAACTGTGGGTCATATGGTCTTTCTTACAAGTACCCAACACTGCCATCATAGAGTATAAGCAGCCACAGAAAATATGCAAACAAACAGGCATGGCTATGTTTGAATAAAACTTAAAAATAAAACTCAAAAATAAGAGACAAGCTGGATTTGACTTACAGACCACAGTTTGCCAACCCTGTTGCAGAGAAATGCACTTCTTGTTTATTACTGACTAAAAGTACTAGACCTAGTGGAGTTACCTACAAACTTACAGACTTTTGTGAGGTAGAGATGGAAAGGACTTCTACCCAGTGCAACAAATGACTCTAAAGAGTTATCATCTGTGGACCAATAGATGGTTTTATATCTAACTCATCAATCTTATGCTGACACTTCTGTTAAACTGCCTTTAGATGCCTTTCTCAGATCTTCTTTGAACTGATCATAACATCCTTCTGGTTCCATTATTAACTAATGAATTAAACAAAACCTTGTACATATGGTCATTTTGTATTTTTCTGAGTGATGATTTTAGTATCCATGTTTTTATTTAATTTATTGGTTTTTCGATGTAGGGTCTCACTCTGGCCCAGGTTGACCTGGAATTCACTATGTAGTAGTCTCACGGTGGCCTTGAACTCACGGCAATCCTCCTACCTTTGCCTCCCGGGTGCTGGGATTAAAGGCCTGTGCCACCACACATGATATATATATATATATATATTTTTTTTTTGAGGTAGGGTTTCAGTGTAGCCCTGGCTGACCTGGAATTTACTATGTCATTTCAGGGGTGGCCTTGAACTCATGGCGATACTCCTACCTCTACCTTCTGAGTGCTGGGATTAAGGTGTGTGCCACCATGCCAGGCTTGTTTTTATTTTTTAATTCCTCTTTTGTAGTGGTTTGAATGTAAAATGTCCCCCACAGACCAAAGTGTTTGAATACTTAATCCCCACTTGGTGGCTCTTTTCAGAAAGGACGTGGAACCTTTAGGAGGTGGAGCCCTGCTGCAGAAAATACATCACTGGAGTGTTACAGCCTAATCCTGCTACTGATGTGAAGATAGAATGTCAGTGTCCTGCTCCTGCCATGTATTTCCATCCATGACAGATTAACCCTTGAAACTATAAGCTGAAAATAAATGCTTTCCTTGCTTAAGCTACATCTGATGGGGTATCTGATTTATCTCAGCAATGAAAAAGTAACTGATACAGAAAACTGGCACCAAAGAAGTGGGGCTGTCTCTCTGATAAACCTGACCAGTTTTGGAATAGGTTTGTGGGAGGAAGGTGGAAGGATTTGGAACCTTGGACTAGCGAAACCTTCGATGTTGTAGCTGAGCGTAATGGGACATTGTGGTGGGAGTTTTAAAGACCAGAGGGCTGAGAGAATGTGAACTTGGAAGCTCAGGTTATAAGGCTCCTGAGGGGAACAAAGAGTACCGGTAACTGAGCTAGAGGTCCTTCATGTGATATCCTGATGGAGAATCTGGCTGCATTCTGTCCAGGTCCTGAGAATTTAAGCATAGTTGAGCTAAAAAGTAAAGAACTATCATGTGTGGCAGAGGAAATTTCAAGGCAGAAGGACACTGAATAGGTGGTATGGATTCTTTCTGCTATTCTGATTCAGCTCTACAACAAAAGATAGAAAAATACAGGACACAAAGCAAAAAAATGAAAAATAAAACATTTGGCACAGAAAGAAATGTAGCAAAGTTTGGTATGAATATGAATATTTTTGAAAGGAAATGGCCTGAAGGAAGAATGGAGGTCTCTGCTTCCCAAGGTCTACATAGAGAAACTGTTACAACTGACACCAAAGGCTACAGTTCATCCTGATCTGATAGCAAAACTTGGCAGCACTGTTGACCTAGTACTGGTTCTGAGAAAATGAAAGATGCAAGAGATGTAGGGGTATTTTAATACGGTTCTAGAGCAACACTGAGACTAAACAATGTGAGGCAAGTCAATGTCCTAAAAGAGGCCCCGTGAGACCACTGTGTTAAGCTGTGAAGGTGAACTTAAGTTGCAATAGAGACCCAAGGATTTTGGAGATGCCAGTACTATGGATAGCCACCAGGGAAAGTGGTGGGATCTGGGTGGGTCTGCCCAAGAGAGAGGCTACGGGCAGCACAGCTGCAGGGTTGGAGCTATCGAAGCCTTTAAGAGCACAAACAATTTCATCACAAGTCCGAGATACTGGACACGGAGCTGCAGGACTTGGTGTTTACTCTGCTTTGGTTTTGCTTTGTTTCCATCTTTCCTTGCTGTGCCTCCATTTCTACCTTTTGGAATGGGAATATTTATTCTGTGCTATTATATGTTGCATGTGCCTTGTATTTTAATTTTATAGGGCTCACACTTGAGAGACTGTGTCAATTCTCAGATGAGACTTTGAGCTTTTGAACATAGTAAAGACTGATAGAGACTATGGGAACTTAAAAATTGGACTGGGGGCTGGAGATGGCTTAGTGGTTAAGGCACTTGCCAGCAAAGCCAAAAGACCCATGTTCGATTTCCCAGTACCCTTGTAAAGCCAGATGTACAAGGTGGCACATGCAGCTGGAGATCATTTGCAGTGGCTGGAGGCTCTGGTGCACCCATTCTCTCTATCTGCCTCTCCTCCTCCTCTCAAATGAATGGAGAAATAAATAAATAAATAAAATATTTTTATAAGTTTGACTGTATGTATTTTGCATTATGAGATTGTCATGAGCCTAGGAGGATAAGGGGTGAAAAGTTATGGCTTAAAAGTATTAAGTTCGAGTGCCAAGTTGATCAAAGATAGACTTGTGATGGCTAATCTCTGGCTGTCAACTTGATAGGATTTAGAATCACAATGGGAACAAATTTCTTGTTATGTCTTTAGGGGAATTTTTAGATATAACTGATTGAGATAGGAAGACCTCTTTTAACTGTGGGCAGCATTATTCCATGGGCATGGGGTTCTGAACTATATAAAAAGGAGAAAGCAGGCTGGAGGGATGGCTCAGTGATTAAAGGCACTTGCTTGCAAAGCCTAACTTCCCAGGTTCCGTTTCCCAGTGCCCACATCAAGCCAGATGCACAAAGTGGCATATGCAGCTGGAGTTGATTTGCAGTGGCAAGAGGTCCTGATGTGTCCATTCTCTCTCTCCTGGCAAATAAATTTTAAAAAGTATTTTAAAAATGAGAAAGCTGGCAGAACACTAGCATTTACAGCTCTGCTCCTCTCTGCTGACGTAACAGTGTGAACCAGCTTCCTGTTCCTGCCACACTTTCCCTGCCACGCTTGACTTCCTGCAAGCTGAGAAGACAGCCTTTTCTTCCCGAAGCTGCTGCTGGAGAGGCATTCTGTCCTAGCAATGAGAAAGTAACTGATATACCTCTGCAGTAAGCAATTTTTCATAATGAACTTTTAAATCAAACATTATCGCCATCATAATTACAAGTGATAATACCAAGGAACTGCGCTAAGATAGCCACAAAGGTGGAAATTTGTACATACAACTTTGTGAATGGTACGTTGTCTTTATTTCATAAAGGGTTAGCTGTAGTTCAGGGTTTGAGTGACTTGTTCTAAGTCAAACATCTAAAAAGAGGAGGAAGACAGTATCAGGACCAGGCCTGCTTGGACAAATAACTTCCTTCCATTATACCATCATCTATCCACGAAGCAAACCAGTTTGTGAATGTAGCTCTACAATGGAGCAATAAAAACAGCGCTGCATCTCAATTACAAGCTACACACAGGTGAAGTGGCTATAATAAAGCACACCATTTTCTTTCTATGCTTTACCACTTGAAACTAGTACACTGAGGTACCTGTTTGATTTATACTTTATCCTGGTAGCTTCTTGGCACTTCAGTTATTGAACGACATTCCAGATGAATCTACCTCATATGAAATTCTTTCCAGAAGACCGTTCATGTGATGCTTGCATAAATTCCAACAGAATTTTATATGAAGGAAAAAATCTGTGACTGTTTTCATTTTCCTATATACAAGGTCCCAGTGTGGGACACTAAAATCTGTATGCCAAAAGAATATAATGCTGGTTACTCTGTCTTCCCACTGCTGGGCAGTAAACCTCTTGAACTTCTATTTTTGGAAACTCAGAGAGCCCTTTAATCCTGTTTCAGAAATGCTGACAGTACTAAGACAGCAAAGGAAAAAGTGGCAGAGAGCCTGTACCAGCAAGGTCTCTGAGAAATGGAATAAAACAATGCAGAAGCCAGCAAATCATTTTGTAAGAGAATTTTGTGAGCCTGTTGTCAGTGTTCACAACCCAACAGAAGAAACGACACCCAAGTGCAAGCTACTTTGGACTACCAGAGGCCCCTGAGGAGGCCAACGCTGTGAAGCCCTCGGAGCCACTGTTTACAACACGGTGAAAGCTGCACGTGTAGAAAACAGAACAGCCCTTCTCTACCTCTCCAGAGATTGTGAACGAAACCAGAAAACCCTCTCTGTTCGGTGTGTGAAGACATACAGTTCACAAAGCACGTGTCTTTCTCTGCCCTGCTGGGTTTAAGCTTCCGGGGCGCACACACTCTCTGCATATCCTTTTGAACTAAGCTTCTCACCAAGCACCCGACACAAGTGAGCTATCATTCAAAAACTGTATCACTTGCTCTTCAAAACTGGTCTCCAGTTAGCTCAATTCTCTGATTCTGGATTTAAAACATACAAAATAATATCCCTTTCCCAAACAAATTTTGGCACTAGAGATTTACTAGGTTGCCCTCATACTATAATAAAGCTCAGTATTTTAGATGCTCAGCTTTCATTTCTGAAGACCACATGGTAAGTGACAGCCCGATTCTGTCCCACTTTGAAGCAAAACAGCATGGCACTTGTTTGGAGTCAACGGGGAGGACTCTGCTGGTACTTTTGTGACGGAAGCCCAAGTACCACACTAGAACGAAGTCAGACACCGGAAACTGTGGGCATCAGAAAGACCTTTGCTGAGGTTATGGCAGCCTGAACACAAACAAGCCTTCATTGAGAAAGAAAACCTGTTCCTCTAAGTGCAAGGACCGGCAAGTAGGGTGGACTAGAAAGAGCTTGATTAAGATTTAAATGGCTACCTGAGGTCATATTTAGCAAGCCCTGTGGGAGCCCCTACTATGCACCAGATGCTGTAGTTTAAGTGAATAAGGCAAAGTGTATGGCCTCAAGGATGTCTGGTCTCCTCTGCAGGCCCATTTTCTCAATTGTGGAGTCCACAGCAGAAAGGTCACCTACAAGGTCTTTCCTATTACTGAATACCATCTTTTCTTGAGCAGAACATAACTTCTGGAGAGATACAGCATGGTGGATGAAGAAGTTGGCATTGTTGAGTTAGCATAGATACTCCTTTGAGAGGCTGGAGGGGGAACTTAAAAGTGTGTCTGGCAAAACTGTGATTTGCTTAGAACCAGGTTAGGGTTTGTGAAATGGCCCACTGCTACCTAAATATTCAATGTGTTTTCAATATTCCATTACCACAGGCCTGAAGCTGGAAACAACCTAATGACTTCACTCATATGGAAGGATATGAAAATCAGTCAGTAATGCCAAACTAGGGTAACATGAAATTTCCTTCTACTGCTTTAAATATAAATCGATTACAGCTTTTTTTTTTTTTCTTTTTGTTGGTTTTTTTGAGGTAGGGTCTCACTCTAGCCCAGGCTGACCTGGAATTCACTAAGGAGTCACAGGGTGGCCTCAAACTCACGGCGATCCTCCTACCTCTGCCTCCCGGCGATCCTCCTACCTCTGCCTCCCGAGTGCTGGGATTAAATAGCTTTTTTTTTTTTTTTAAAGAGACAAGAACATTTTAAATTTATGCAGTTCAAAGATGATTAAGAAAGGAAATCTTTTTTTTTTTTTTTTTTTTGAGGTAGGGTTTCACTTAGCCCAGGCTGACCTGGAATTCACTATATAGTCTCAGGGTGGTCTTGAACTCACAGCAATCCACCTACCTCTGCCTCCTGAGTGCTGGGATTAAAGGTGTGCACCACCACGCCTGGCTTTGAGAAAAAAATCTTGAAATTCCAGATACTTTGGCACTTGGTAGCCAGAACAGTGATTGATTGATGTTAGAATGCCCCATGGGGGTATTAGATCCACTCAAACTAAAGCCATGAAATATTGTCCCTTTCAGTAGAAAACACCATCAACTGACCAGGGGATATGGCAAGGAGTCCAGTTACCCATGGGCTGGAAACAGAAAATTAGTTCCTCATGAACAACCAGAATTCTAAGTATGAGAGGGCAGAATACAGTCTGGAACAATAAATTAGCCTAACAAAGGGCCATGGCTTCTCAAACCTAAAGACAAGGCCCTGAAGGTTGAACCCAACATTGGCACAGAGAACAGCTTCCATGGAGTGCCTAAGAGACTGCCAGGACAAACGGCCCTGGAGATGAGCTAAAGACCAGTACCCTGGGGGAGGCAGCAGCCCCAGCAACAAGCAGAATTCACAGAAAACCAACCAGCGGGAAAAGGCCAAAGCAAGTGTGCTAGGACCTAGCCGAAGGACTGCAGAAGGAATACAAGCCATCACATTGCAGGGGCGGGGGGGCGGGGAGGGAGGGAGCAAAATCCACGCCTGGAAAAAAAGAATCCCTTCATTGGGGTAGAAAAGCCCATGGCAAAGTGAGACATTTTACCATCTCACTACATAGATAGGTGCAAACAGTAAGTGAAGTGGATAATACATGTGAGGAAAGAAACAATAACAAATAAGCTGTGTGAAAGAACATTCCAGAGGCATGGATAGATTAAAAACAGACAAACCTAGAGGGCTGGGAAGGGCAGGAGGAAGAGGAGGCAGGGAGAAACTCAGTAAGGGGCACCAAACCCCATTAAGAGAACAAGAAGAAGACATGGTTTTCTATAGCACACTGGGTGAACTACCAGTTAAAATGATCTATGCTATATATTCAAATGACCACAAAAGAAGAGCACAAAATCCCAACCCACAAATGGTTCATATTTGTAAAGACAGAAATGCTTATTCTCATGATTAATTAACAAATGTATCAAATTATAATGTACTCCACAAAGACGCAGATATTACAGCTCAATAAATTGATTGAAGAAATAAAGTGAATAAATTTCATGAAGTTAAAAAAAGTCCCAGTCCCTGAAAGCAGAACAGCGTAACGGCCTCAGAGACACAGAGATGGACACATCCCTGCAGTTAAATAAAGGCCTGAGTTCATATTAAAAAAGCTCACCAAGGCTGGGGAGAGGGCGCCAGTGGTTAAAGGCGCTTGCTTGAAACCCTGCTGGTCCGGGGCTCAGTTCTCCAGCACCCACACAAGGCCAGCTGCACAAAGCGCTGCATGTGGCAGGCGTCTGCAGTGAAAAGAAGCCCTCGCACGCCCACATTCATTCACTCTCTTTTTCCCTCTCTCTCAAGTACATAAATAAAATATTGAAGAAAAACAGAATGAAAGGGCTCACCAAATCCTGAAAATAATAAGTAGAACTAACGAACACCAAGGATCATAATAAAACTGCGAATTATCGATAAAAAAACATCTGAAAAGCCACCAAAAGTAGGTAACTTATAAAGGAATGGCAAGTTCACGAGAGCTGTCACACAACACTATGTCACAGACCACACAGTATCTTCAAAATGTTAAGGGAAATCATGCATCAAACCAAAATGCTACCCCTTGAGCTTATTATTCAAAAGTAAGGGTAAAACATTTTCAGAATTACAAAGACTAAAAATTTATGTTTGCCTAAATTTTAATAGAGAATTTATTTCCATGAGATGAAAGTTAAAATTAGAAGGGAGGAGTGGGGTATAGAAAATAGCAAACTAAGAAGGGCGTGGTGGTGCACGCCTTTAATCTCAGCACTTGGGAGCAGAGGTGGGAGGAGCCCTGTGAGTTCGCTACATAGTGAATTCCAGGTCAGCCTGAACTAGAGCGAGACCCTACCTTGAAAAACAAACAAAAAAAGAATCTGGCAAACTCTTAAATATGTTGGCAGTATAAATAGCACAATATAAAATAAATGTCTGAAGAGCTGGGCGTGGTGGCACATATCTTTAATCCCAGCACTGGAGAGGCAGAGGTAGGAGGATCACTGTGAGTTTGAAGCCACCCTGAGACTACATAGTGAATTGCAGGTCAGCCTGGGCTAGAGGGAGACCCTACCTCAAAAACCAAACCAAACCAAACCAAACAAAACAAAAAAAGTCTGAGTAATTTTTGAAAATATGGGTCCCTAAATCACAATAATATGCAAGACAGGGAAAGGAAATTCAGAGCTACAGATAATATTGTAAAAATTTCAGGCTACTTTCTTGAAAAGATAAATATAAAATATGTAACTTTCGAAAGAATGCATGTGTTCACGTGTGGTTACATGTGTATAAGTGCATGAGAATATGTGTGCACATGCATGTGAAGGCTGCAGAGGGATATCAGGTATCTTCCTCAACTGCTCTCCACCTTGTTTTTTGAGACAAGGTCTCTCACTAAACCTGGAGTTTACCAATTTGGTTAGATTATCTGACCCAGGGTATATGCCACCACACCAGCTTTTTATTCTTGTGTCGGTGTGCAGTATATGTGGTGCATGCACATGTGTGTGCAGATGCACACGTCCGTGCACATGTCAGGAGTCTCCTTCCATTGTTCACCTGCGTGTTTCCTTGAGATAGTTTCTCACTGATTCTGGAGCTTGCTGGGTTTTTTGTTTGTTGTTGTTTGTTTGTTTTGTTTTTTTTGTTTTTTTGAGGTAGGGTCTCACTCTAGCCCCAGGCTGACCTGGAGTTCACTATGTGGTCTCAGGGTGGCCTTGAACTCACGGCGATCCTCCTACCCCTGCCTCCCGAGTGCTGGGATTAAAGGCGTGCGCCACCACGCCCGTCTGGAGCTTGCTGTTGTTGTGAGCCTCAGCAACTTTCTGGTCAGCATTCCCCATAGGACTAGGGATGACAGATGTGTGAAGACACCCAGCTGTTTATGTGGGCACTGGGGAATCAAACTCGGGCTCTACCTCAGGCCTTCACATGTGCAGAGGAAGCACTCTTACTTGCTGACCCATCAGTCTACCTCTCACACCTGGACTTTTTTTTAAAGGGAAGCATTTTAAAAAAATTTTTTGTTTATATTTATTTATTTACTTGAGAGCAAGAGACAGAGAGAGAAAGAGAGATAGATAGATAGAAAGAGGGGGGGGGGGGAGAGAGAGAGAGAGAATGAGCGCACCAGGACCTCCAGCCACTACGAACGAACTCCAGATGCGTGCGCCCCTGGGTTTTTATGTGGAGATCGGAACGCAGTGCCTCATGCTTGTGTGGCAAGTACGCAGCTCATGCATATCTTGCTAGTATAGCTTGGAATTGTCTGTACAAGCATACCAACGTTGAAGAAATAGCTAGAAATAAATGGGTAGTAGGTGATGAGAGTTAGGTGTCTCACTGTTGGGTAGAGAGGCTGCAGAAAAGCAAGGAAGTGAAGTAGAAGGGTCTGGGCAGTATTGGGCTAGAATCACAGATAGCAGCATGAACTCATGTGTAGCTTAATACACATCAGAGAGATGCAGACAGAAATTACGTTTACGTGTGTACAAACAGGTTAGTAGTATGTATGTATGTGCATCTCCTAACTATGCTCACTGAGAAGTCCTAGACGCAACGACACTCCAGCAGCAACGAGTTCACGCTGTTCTTGTTTCATTACCCAATGACAGGAGCCAGGGTCTCCTTGGGGAAATGACGGTGTAGATCTGGGTGAGCCTAAAACATTCTGTAATACCAGAAAGGAAGAAAACAACCAACCAAACTAAAAGGATACAGGCATGTCAAAGGGACACAGGAGCCAAACTGAAAGAGCTCCCTGCCAATGGCTGATCTCAAAGGATGGACTACTGGATTATAACCCAAAGTAAAAGGTACAAGCTTATAAGTCTATAGTGACATAACTAAATCAATGTCTGGGCTGGAGAGATGGCTTAGCGGTTAAGGTGCTTGCTTCCAAAGCCAAAAGACCCAGGTTTCCCAGTATCCATGTAAAACCAGATGCACAAGGTGGCACATGCGTGTGGAGTGCATTGGCAGTGGCTAGAGGACCTGGTGTCCCCGCCCACTCTCAATCGGCCTCTTTTCTTTTTTTTTCCGAGGTAGGGTCTCACTCTAGCTCAGGCTGACCTGGAATTCACTCTGTAGTCTCAGGGTGGCCTCGAACTCATGGCAATCCTCCTACATCTGCCTCCCGAGTGCTGGGATTAAAGGCGTGCGCCACCACGCCTGGCTCTTTCTTAAATAAGTAAATAAGTGAAATATTTTAAATCAATGCCTGAAAATGTACATCAGTGGAGAAGAGATACATCTTCCACCCAGAGTTTCAAACTAGGAAGATACTCCCTCCCTGTTGGAGGTGAAACTTAACTTCTCTCCCTCTACCTCTTCAGTATCTTCTGCATTTAGTAACTTCCCTCTAAAGAGCAGAGTGTATGTTGCAATCAGGTTCGCACTGCTGGTAGAAATCACCCAACCAAGAGCAGCTTCCGGGAAAAAGAGGTTTATTTTGGATTACAGGCTCAAGGGGAAGCTCCATGATGGCAGGGGAAACGACGGCATGAGCAGAGGGTGGACATCGCCCCCTGACCAACATCAGATGGACAATAGCAACAGGAGAGGGTGCCAAACACTGGCATGGGGACACTGGCTATAACACCCATAAGCCCGTCCCAACAATACACTGCCTCCAGGAGGCGTTAATTCCCAAATCTCCATCAGCTGGGAACCTAGCATCAGAACACCTGAGTTTATGAGGGGCACCTGAATCAAACCACCACAGTGTGCAAAGCAGGGTGGGGTGGGAAGGAAAGCGAGTAGCAGTGGATAAACCTGATAAAGATGGTTCGATCCAGGTGTCCCCCATAAACTCAGGTGTTCTGAATGCTAGGTTCCCCAGCTGATGGTAATTGGAAATTAACACATCCTGGAGGGAGTGTACCGTTGGGGGCGGGCTTATGGGTGTTGTAGCCAGTTTCCCCTTGCCAGTGTTTGGCACCCTCTCCTGTTGCTATGGTCCATCTGATGTTGGTCAGGGGGCGATGTCCACCCTCTGCTCATGCCACGTTTTCCCCTGCCATCGTGGAGCTTCCCCTTGAGCCTATAAGCTGAAATAAACCTCTTTTTCCCAGAAGCTGCTCTTGGTTGGGAGATTTCTACCAGCGATGCGAACTGGACTGCAACACCATGTGATCAAGGTTACAGTGCGATCTACGCTGACAGCAAGTGACAGATAGCCTGTACCACTGACACGAGGAGAAGGGCACCTCTATGTTCTCTAAGCTACCAAATTCTAGTTTAGCCATTAAAAAAACATCAGAGAAACTCAAACTGAGTGAATCTTTGCAGAATATCTGGCTAGTAGTCTTTAATGCTATCTATTTCATCAAAAACAAGGAAAATACTTGAGAAACTGTGACAGACTAGAGGAGTCTAAGGGGACTATGACAACTAAATGTACTGTGGCAACCTGGCTAGGATTCTTGACCAGAAATCGGACATCAGGTGGGAAGTAGAGAAAGCTGCTGGTTGCAGTTAATAGTAAAATGTCAACTGCTTCCTCGGCTGTGGCAAATGCCACAGTAATGTAAGATGGGAATGGTAGCGAAAACTGGGTGAGGGTGTGTGGAAACCTTCACAACCTTTTGGTATACCCAACACGACCCTAAGAAAAAAAACTATTTAAAAAGAAACAGTGATGATCAGACTGTATATAAAAATTAAATCAGATATATACTGTTCATAAAGACAACTAAAACTGTAACTTAATGAGATGGAAGGAATGAACATAAAAAGATCAAAATACATATGAAAAAGTATTGGGCAAAAGAGAGTTGGTTTAGCCATGGTCACTATAGACAAAAATAGAATTTAAGCTAAAAGGCATTAATAGGGATAAAGAAGGAAGTTATTTAGTGATAAAAGAACAATTCCCTAAAAGAGATAATAATCATGAAAATTTCAGCACTTTAAGAACTTACTTTAAGATACTACACTAAAAATTATACAATTAAAGAACACACAAATTCAGGGCTGGAGAGATGGCTTAGTGGTTAAGCGCTTGCCTGTGAAGCCTAAGGACATCAGTTTGAGGCTCGATTCCCCAGGACCCATGTAAGTCAGATGCACAAGGTAGCACATGTGTCTGGAGTTCGTTTGCAGTGGCTGGAGGCCCTGGCGCTGCCCATTCTCTATCTATGCCTCTTTCTCTATCTGTCTGTCAACTTCAAATAAGTAAAAAATAAACAAAAAAAATAAAAGAATACACAAATTCATGGATAGCAGTTGTTAACACACTGCTTATAAACTCATAGGTTGAACAGATGAAAAAATTATCAAGAATATATCATATTTAAAGAATACAACATGGTTTTTAAAGACACAATTCAGGGCTGGAGAAATGGCTTAGTGGTTAAGGTGCTTGCCTGCAGAAGCCTAAGGACCCAGGTTGAATTCCCCAGAAGCCACACAAGCCAGATACTCAAGGCGGCACATGCGCCTGAAGTTTGTCTGCAGTGGCCAGAAGCCCTGGCATGCCCATTCTCTATCTGCCTCTTTCTCTACCTCTCTCCAAATAAATAAATGTATATTTAAAGACACAATTCACAAATAATCACATTAACATACCACAAACAAATTTCAACAAAAGAAATATCATGGGCTGGAGAGATGGCTTAGCAGTTAAGCGCTTGCCTATGAAGCCTAAGGATCCCCATTCGAGGCTTGATTCCACAGGACCCACGTTAGCCAGATGCACAAGGGGATGCACGTGTCTGGAGTTCGTTTACAGTGGCTGGAGGTCCTGGCATGCCCATTCTCTCTCTATCTGCCTCTTTCTCTCAGTGTATGTCACTCTCAAATAAATAAATAAATGAACAACAAAAAAATTAAGAAATATCATTATTGATACCTTTTGACCAAAATAAAATATTTTAAGAAAACTTAACAGCAAAACCTCTATGTAAATGTCTAAACTTTAAAAAAAAAATAAGCAATGAGTTAAAGAATAAATCATAACAAAAATTTCCCAATTAAAGCTCTTGCCTACAATGCCTAACAAACCCTGGGTTTGATTCCTCAGTACCCACAAAAAGCCAGCTGCACAAAGTGGTGCATGTATCTGGAGTTAGTATGCAATAGCTAGAGGTCCTGGCACACCCATTTGCGCTCTCTCTCTCTCTCTCTCTCTCTCCTTGCAAATATGTAAATAAAATAAATTTAAAAATAGAAATACAAAACATCAATAAAAGAGCTATCTAACAACTCAAAAATTTAAGAAGCACAGAAAGAAGCTGGGGAGATATGCCTCAGTTGGGAAAGTGCTTGCCCTATGAGAATGAAGGCCTGAGTTTGGACCCCTGAACACAAGTAAAAAAAAGCCAGGCATAATGGCATGTGCCCATCATCCCAGGGCTGGGGAGGCACAGACAGGGAATCCCCAGGCCTCACTGGCTAGCTCGTGTGGCCAAACAAATGAGCTCCAGGTTCAGCGAGGGACCTGCCTAAAGAACAGGCCAGAGAGTGAGTGAGGAAGAACCTCCTGCAAAGTTGACCTCCGGCCTCCACAATGCGTGTGTGCGTACACACACACACACACACACATTCACACCACGTACACATACAAAAACCCCACCCAGGTGTGGTTTGTGCTGGGAAGGCAGAAACAAACAAATCCTTGGGACTTAATGACTTGTGGAATGCTAGACCACACAGGTATGATCAATAATACCAAAATTGGCCTTAGAACAGTGATAAATCAAATGACTACATGTTTGTTTAGAAACACAAGCACAACTCTGGCCCTCTATAAACTCAAATTTTTCTTGGTGAAATCAAGAACTTAGGTGGTCGCTAGGCTGTGACAACGTATGACTGATATTACTAGCCTCAAGACCTTCCTGGCATTTGAAGCTAACGTTAAGTCCATCTGTAACATAGCCAGCTGATGGCCACAGAGACAAAGGCATGGTCACCCCATGGGGGTTCAGTGAGGTAAGTAAACAGGTAGCAGCGAACTTGGCCTCCGGAATAACATCACGGAAAAGGCACGCCAGGGCCAGTACTTAAATTCTAACAAACAAGTTCGTCTGGGAATCTCACGAAAGTGCAGGCTTTGGTTCAAGAGGGCTAAGGAGGCCCAGGGATGGTACTGCTAACAGTTCTAGGTGACGTCCAGTACTGTGGTCTCCCACCACACTGTGGAGGCAACGATCTCGAGACTGCCTGGCCTTAGGGAGCGAATGTTCGGCACCATACCCACTCAACCCACGACCACTATAAGAGGACAACGAGGAAAGAAACAGGAAGTGAACGTGTAGCCACTCCTCACATCCGTACCAAAATTCTGAAAAAGCGTTAGGAGATAGCTCAGTTAGCAAAGCAAACAGGAGGACCTAAATTCAATCTCCAAAACCTATGTAGATGCGAGGTGTTGCGGTGTGTGCCCCTGATCCCAGCTCTGAGAAGGTGGGGCTCATCGGTCCACTGCTGGTCAATGCGGGTGGCATTCCTGAGGGTGACCCCTCAAGTTGTGCTCTGGCTTCCACATGCAGTGTGCACACATGCACACTTGAACACACATTTAAACAAATACTCCAGGGCTGGGGAGATGTCACACACAGGTAAAGTGCTCACAAGCATCAGGACTTGAGTTCAGTGTCTAGTGCCCACATAAAATGCTAGATAGGATGGTGTGTCTGCAATCCCGGCACTGGGCAGGGGGAGACAAGCAGATTCCTGGGGCTCACTAGCCAGTCTGTCTAGCCTAACTGGTGAGCTCTAGGACAATTTCAAACCTTGTCTTGACGGATGTGAATAAAGTTCCTGAAGGAAAAGACACCCAACTGTCCTCTGGCCTCTAGCACACCCACACACAAACATGTATCTGCACACTTATGAACATGCATACGCACACGCATGCATACCACACACACATGAAATTAAAAAAACCTGAAAAAATGCTCAAACTCTGAGGTAAATTCTGTGATGTTTATTTGTTTAAAAAGTTTAAATTGGGTCTTTAATTTTTCAACCAACACACAACACCATCCACCCTCACTTTCTTTATGAATTAAAAACGACCAAATTCAGTGTCAATAATGTACTGATAGCTAAGATTAATAACAAATGGAAATCTCTGCTCGTTTTATGCTTTTCTTGGGAGAAAGTAAAAATTCAACAACCAATAAAAGAGAAAAAGTGACAACAGGGAAGAACAAAGAAGCCACACACCGAAGCAGAGGTGGCAAAGCCGTGACCATGAGGACACCTCAGTCCTCCATCATCTTTAGGAGAAGCTGAAAGTCCTAGGAGGCGGAGGACACGGGCAAGGACACCCCAGTGGTGGGGACCCGAGCAGAGGGGACTCGTATGACTTTCTCTAGGAGGCGGAGGACACGGGCAAGGACACCCCAGTGCTGGGGACCCGAGCAGAGGGGACGCGTATGACTTTCTCTAGGAGGCGGAGGACACGGGCAGGGACACCCCAGTGCTGGGGACTCGAGCAGAGGGGACTCGTATGACTTTCTCTAGGAGGCGGAGGACACGGGCAAGGACACCCCAGTGCTGGGGACTCGAGCAGAGGGGACTCGTATGACTTTCTCTAGGAGGCGGAGGACACGGGCAGGGACACCCCAGTGCTGGGGACCCGAGCAGAGGGGACTCGTATGACTTTCTCTAGGAGGCGGAGGACACGGGCAAGGACACCCCAGTGCTGGGGACCCGAGCAGAGGGGACGCGTATGACTTTCTCTAGGAGGCGGAGGACACGGGCAGGGACACCCCAGTGCTGGGGACCCGAGCAGAGGGGACTCGCATGACTTTCTCTAGGAGGCGGAGGACACGGGCAAGGACACCCCAGTGCTGGGGACCCGAGCAGAGGGGACTCGTATGACTTTCTCTAGGAGGCGGAGGACACGGGCAAGGACACCCCAGTGCTGGGGACCCGAGCAGAGGGGACTCGTATGACTTTCTCTAGGAGGCGGAGGACACGGGCAGGGACACCCCAGTGCTGGGGACCCGAGCAGAGGGGACGCGTATGACTTTCTCTAGGAGGCGGAGGACACGGGCAGGGACACCCCAGTGCTGGGGACTCGAGCAGAGGGGACGCGTATGACTTTCTCTAGGAGGCGGAGGACACGGGCAAGGACACCCCAGTGCTGGGGACCCGAGCAGAGGGGACACGTATGACTTTCTCTAGGAGGCGGAGGACACGGGCAGGGACACCCCAGTGCTGGGGACCCGAGCAGAGGGGACGCGTATGACTTTCTCTAGGAGGCGGAGGACACGGGCAGGGACACCCCAGTGCTGGGGACCCGAGCAGAGGGGACGCGTATGACTTTCTCTAGGAGGCGGAGGACACGGGCAAGGACACCCCAGTGCTGGGGACCCAAGCAGAGGGACGCGTATGACTTTTTCCAGACACCTACCACCTGTTTCTTTTGGGTTGGTGGGCATGGTTTATAGTGCATCTCTACTTCATTCTCAGACTGTGCTTTGGAGAACATAGGCTCAAATATGTAGAACCTTAATCCTTAATGTGTATACACACACAGTTTGCACATTCAACCATGAATTTTAAAATAAACTATTGGCCCCTAAATATACCTCTGAAAATCAGACCTGATGACTATTAAAATGATATCTTAAACTGATGAATGAATACTGTTTTCCAGGATTAGAACTGTAATTTGGTAATTGAATCTATCTCACATATTTGAATATAATAAAATTTAAAGTAAGAAACTGATACTACATTTCAGAAGCATGTTTTGATATTTAAGTGCTATATTTCCTGCAATCAAAGAAGAAAGGAGAAGTATAAAGTTTGCCATAAATGAACATGAATGTAGATGTAAAACCTGTCTTATGGTCTTTAAGAAATACAGGCTTTTTATAGGCTCGAATAGAGAATATGGGGGGAAAAAATCAAATAGCACATGTAAGATGTTAATTAAGTTGATTTCTTTGAAGATTAACAAAGGTAATGGGATATTCTGGCACTTGTAAACTCTTCAAAGTCACAATAAAAACCCCTTTAAATCCATTTAATATAAAAGTAACTCCAATCAAACAATTTTAGAGTCATATTTACAAATATGATTCTTAGGAAGTTAATGAAGAATGCCCCGTCTAAATAGAAATTTCACAGAGACTTAAAAGGCAGCCCAAATAGGAATAAGACCAAGATCCTAGTGCAAAAAGAAAAAAGATTACCAATTCAACATGTATGTGTTCAAGTAACGTAGCATCCAGATGCCCCGCACACCTACCAGCTGCCTCCGAGCGCCACCAGAGCAAGCATGCAACACACATTCGCTCCCTGATAACAGTGACAAACAACACCATCAATAAGAACAACAAGTGTGTGTGGGGGGAAGCAGGAAGGCAACCATCATTTGGCAAAACCCACAAATCTTCACAAGTACAAACTCTAAGCACAGTTATCAACCCTATTCATAGCAAGTGACATTTAGTTCACTATGTTTCCCAAAATACAAGTTTATTTAAAACAAGGAATTCATTGTAACACATGTAGTTCTCTGTCTTCCACTCTATGGTGTAGCCCTGTGGCCCCCCTCTCCAATATGCATACTGCTGGGTATAGAACCAAGGGCCACATACATGCTGGCAGATGCTGTACCACTGAGCCACATGGCCAGCCTCATCCAACTCTTTAAAACAGACCTAAATAAATAAGTAAATAAATAAATAAATAATAAAAACTATGCACAAGAATTACTTGACGAATTCTAAAAGAGGTATTAAGGATGTGCTTGGACTTCTGTGTGAGTAGGAAGAAAACTCAGGAGCAGAGGCCAGTAAGCTAGAAAAGAGATGTAAAGGGAAGAGAAAGGAAGGGAGGAGGGTACTTAATAGGATGCTATTGTATATATGTAAGTATAAGAACAGATTACTGGGGGTGAAAAGGCCCAAGTGAGGTCAGGGGAAGAGATTGAGTAAAGGAAAGGTGAAGGGAGGGCTAATCAAAATCTAAGAGGATATAAATCATATGGAAACCTACATTTTTGGATAATGGAACACTCAGGAGCTGTGGATTGTTACTAGAAAATTTTCAGTGCCAGGGATGGGATACCTTCCAGTGGGTTGTTGGCCAGAGTGGTCCCTGATGCCCCCAAAACATTATAGGGCATTGCCGAGGCCCTTGGTTTCCCACCAGGAATAGATGGTAAGACCCTATTGCTGAAGATTCCACATACTTGGGCTGCAAGGTCACTGAGAAATCCTGCTGGAGCTGAGCTGAAAACTTCCTCCATGTAGAGCAGCTGACAGAAAGCTGGAAAAAGCCATGCTGCATGCAGTTCAATGGGAGAGAGAGAAATCACCAGTGGAGATGCTCTACAGTGGACATTGCAAGCCTTATATTTGGCCAGCCAGGGCAAATGAGCCAACAGGTGCAATATGGCACGTCTGTCATGGTGGAAACCAACTGTCCTCTAAATGGACTGGAGGCCCGCTCCATGGGAGGGAACACATTCCTGATACTGAAAACCTACAACAGGGGTAGTCATGAGCCCTAGGGGTGTAACATCTGCTGCTATCTGGCTAAATGTATATACCTATGCTCATCAAATTGCCCAGTAAGCACTTCTCTTAATATTCATGCCCTTATATTAATGCTACTCTCACTTTTAGTAGAGAACCTTCTCTTTTCAGATGGCAGTGACCTTGGGATGACTCAGAAGGCATCATGGTGCTGGAAAGAAGTGACAGGAGTGCTCAGCACTGCAATATCTCTATCACACCTTCCAAGGCTCAGGGTCCATTGATTGCGAACGGAAAGAATGTAAGAGCCAGAGGAAAGGTAGGACTCCTTACAACGTGCTCCTCCAGATACAAAATGGCCTGGATACCCATGCCTCACAGTGCCTGACACTACCTATACAAGACCATCATAATAGGAGGAAAAGATCATGACATCCAAATAAAAGAGAGACTGATTGAGAGGGGGAGGGGATATGATGGAGAATGGAGTTTCAAAGGGGAAAGTGGGGGGAGGGAGGGCATTACCATGGGATATTGTTTATAATCATGGAAGTTGTTAATAAAAAAAAACTAAAAACAAACACAAAAAATATAACATTTTTGAGAAGGTACTTGGCAGTGGCTTTCTATACACATAAAGCTCATATAATATTTAGCATTTATCATGTTGTTTTTGAAGTCTACATCTGGGAATCTGGAGAAGGCTTTTTTTGTTGTTTGTTTGTGTTTCGAGGTAGGGTCTCACTCTAGTTCAGGCTGACCTGGAATTCACTATGCAGTCTCAGGGTGGCCTCTAACCCCAGCAATTCTCCTACGTCTGCCTCCCGAGTGCTGGGATTAAAGGCGTGCACCACCACGCCTGGCTGAGAAGGCTTTAACTCAAAGTTAAAATTTTGATATACTGGGCTGTTTGTAGACCTCAGTTCTCAGAGATTTATTCACACAGCCTCCTGTCTCCCATCTAGGAGAGGCTCAATGAAACAGATGGTAATTGTATCTAGATGCACTCATGCTTTGAGGACAATATGTGAGAAAACTGTAATTATGTGTTATTTTCCAAAGCTCTCCTAAGTAAATAGAACTTAGGATTGGACTCTGATCCCTGAGTCTGAGGAAGGCAGATTTAAGTTTCAACTATACATTGTGCAAGTGGATCAAGGGCAGGTTGGGACAGGACAAGAAGCAAATATTAAGCAGCCAGGATTTTAAAAGTGGGCTGGCTTCCATGTTCACAGTACTTTTCAGGGTAGGGTGAGGAGAGGAGGAGGGAGGGAAGGAGGGAAAGAGGAAGCTCCTGCTGGGATTTCCGGGTGAGTTCTGCATCCCCATTTTGTTTATTTATTTACATACACAGCTCATTGTAGTCTGTTGAGCTAACATAGTCTAGCTTAGGGTTTTTTTTTTTGTTGTTGTTGTTTGTTTTTAGGATGGCTTTCAGTCTAGCCCAGGCTGGCCTTAAACTCAGCAATCCTCTTCCTTCAGCTTCCCAAGTGCTGGGATTATAGTCCTGAGCCACCACACCCAGTTTATCATGAGTATTTAAAAGAACTCTATCTCTCCATCTCATCTCATGCTATAGTAAGATGGAGAAAAGCCAAGGTACCATGGAACAAAAATTCTAAACGAGAGGCAAATGACAGGATGGAGGGGATGACAACCATAGGTTTTAAAATGGGAAATGAGTTTTATTTCTTTTATAAATATTTCTTTGTGTCCATCAGCTCGTTTTACTTTTTAGGCCTCCAGGCTGACTAATTATCTGGGGATTTTCAATCATATTACTTTTAAAAGGCCAATTAATTCCTTGCTAACTGAAATAAATTGGATGTCCCAAATGAATCCAAGGTCTGTGGAATAACTATGCATGTTCTGTAATCCCCAAAATGTTGTGCCAACCCAAACAATGAGGGATGACTTTCTGCCTACGAGACTGGCATCTGCTAAAAACAAACAACAAACAATACTATTTTCATTGGACGGGGAAACATCAAAACAACTTCCACCACATGAAGGAACCGTGCACCACCAGACATGAGCTAGGAATTCTAGGAAACAGAAGCCTGACGGTGTACACACAGTGCCACGCTTTGTTCTTGGGGCTTTTTACCAGTATACTTGGAATTATCTTGAGTCATAACCAGTCTCAAGGAACAAGAATGGAAGGGCAGGAGGGGATGAGAAGCATGCCTTCTGAGGGAGGACACAAACTTAGAGACGTGCTGGGTTATTCTGTCGAGGTGGGCCCTGTATCTCCTTTCACTTTCTGAGCTTCAACTTTCCCCTTGGAACTTGGGACGGGCGCCAGTGCTCCAGCCCTCATTCATCAAGTTTCTGGTGGGGGCTGAGGGAAAGCACGCAATTCCAAAGAAAACAGGTGCACCGAAAACCAGCCTAACAGGCAGGGACTCTACAATTACAGATCTCAGCGAACATTAGCACAAGGTCTTGAAGGGAGGAAGGGAGGCAGGGGACCAGTGGCTGGCCCAAGGAAGCTCTGTTAGCATCACTGGACACAGAGCCAAAGCTGACCTTTCTCTCTATGTTCACACCAACCTAGTGAAAGGAGCCTTGACATATGCAGTCTTGTTTCAATACAACATTCACTTTCCTAAAGCGCAGCTTTTTTTTTTTTTTTTTTTTTTTTGGTTTTTCGAGGTAGGGTCTCACTCTGGTCCAGGCTGACCTGGAATTCACTATGGAGTCTCAGGGTGGCCTCGAACTCATGGTGATCCTCCTACCTCTGCCTCCCAAGTGCTGGGATTAAAGGCGTGCGCCACCACGCCCGGCTAAGAGCAGCTTCTTTAGCTCAAAATCTCTTACTGCATCAGGATCTTTACATGTTTTCACTATAAACCCCTTCACATCAGTGGCAGAGGTGACAGCCGTAGAAGTAGTGGCACTTGGGATTTTGTTCTGCTAAGTACCTCCCATGTGTTAATTTACCTAATCCTCTCACGTACTCTATTAAGTTTCATTTTCTAGTTAACAGAGGAAGAGGAAGAACCAAAAAACCTCAGTAACCAACCTGAAAGAGAACTATCACGTAGCAGAGCCTGGGTCTAGACAAGATAAGCTGACTGCAGCATCTGCCCACACTCATTTCAAGAAATGACTTCTTCAAGCCAGCTGTGGTGGCACAGTCTTAGAATGTAGCACTCAAAGGAATATGACAGAGGCAAGTTCAGTGTTTGCCTGGGCTATGTAGAGAACTCAAGGCTAGCCTGGGCTACATTATCCAGACTGTTCCAAAAAAAAACAAACCCAAAGCAACAAAAAGAACAAAATGAATGACCACTTTGAGCATATTTGCACACTGTTTATCTTGGAAATAAGACTCTATCAACAGGTACAAACATGCTACATGTAAAGTATCAGTTATTAGTGTAAAATAAGAAATAGCACACTAACATAGTCTTTTATACACACATCCATCCGGCACACCCTACTCTGGAGGCTCAATGTGGGAGGAACTGGACAGTGTGGCCTGTGTGTCTGGTCTCATGTGCATGCCTTCAGTCACCTCCCAAAGCCAACACACTGGCAAATACTTTCTGACGTCGGTTTACCCCAAGACCCAATGTCCCCATGAAGCCTTCTTTGCTTACTCTAGCCCATCCTGGCCTTGCCTCAGATGAGTGACTGTGGCCGTGAGTTTAGCACACATCATGTACTGCCACTGTGTAGCTGCTTGTGGTGTCTTCCATGGTACCTAACAGCTTTATGCATTTAAAAACTACCCAGTAAATATATGCTAATTAAAAACATACCAGTCTCAGCTGGGCATGGTGGTGCATGCCTTTAATCCCAGCGCTCGGGAGGCAGAGGTAGGAGGAGAGCTGTGAGTTCAGGCCACTCTGAGACTACATAGTGAATTCCACGTCAGCCTGGGCTAGAACACGACCCTAGTTCATAAAAACCAATAAATAAATAAATAAAATAAAACATACCAGTCCCAACTTCACTCTACATCTATGTCACAGGCACAGGCATAGAGAGTGTAAGTACAGGTCATATAGTAGGAGGCAGAGGGGGAATGTGAGGGTCTTTGTTTGAACTTATCGGAATATGGCAGGCTGACTCAATGCTCTACAATCCTAGAGGGACAGGGTTTCAGAGAGGCCCCAGGGATTCTGGTCGCCACAGCATGGGGGCCTCATTCATCCACTACTCTCATTTGGTTGACCCTTCTCTGTGAGGTGAAAGTGGTCTGGAACATAAACTCGCCAAGCCTGCTTACAATGTATTTAACCAGTGTAATCTCAGAAAGAAGAGAAAAGATACATCTACTTTCTAGTGCCTCCCTCCAGCCCTTCCATGTCTTCTGGTGGCATCCGTCTGTTCACACACTTTTTTTAATGCTTAAAATTTTAATTTTATTTTTATTTGAGACAGAGAAAAAGGGAGGGAGAGAGAGAGAATGGGCACACCAGGGCCTCTAGCCACCACAAACAAACTCCAGATGCATGTGCCACCTTGTGCATCTGGCTTATGAGTTTACACATTTTCTTTTAACAGTAACTGTTATGATTCTTCGCTTAGTGCTGCCAATGTCTCTCCTCTCCTCCCACTCACTCCTGACTCCTCTTCCTATTCTCCTTGTCATTGTGGCCCACAGCAATTATTAACTAAGAAACTGCGCAGCTGTCTACTGTGGTGATCACCTGCCTGTCCCCCAGGGTGCGTCAGCCCCATAACAGCAGTGGTCTCTGTCCGCGAGGACCTGTCTCTGCGTGTAGGTATTGCACACACCTAGAACAATACTTGGCACAAAGGGCCTATCAAACAATAGCTGTTGAACACCAAACAGATGATATCAACTTCCATTATACCCATGTTGGGACCTTGAAGGCCCCAGGGGAAGTCATTTTTCCCTGAAAAGATTCCTTTCCTCATGAAGAGAAGCAATGGAGCATAGCATAGCACTAAGCTTCCAACAGTCCTAGGATTGACTCTCACCTCTAATGGTTACCATTTTTATCCTTGTTTAACTTTGGTGACATCCTATAATCTCCGTCACCTCGGTTTTCTTTTTCTTTAGATTAAAAAAGAATTTATTTTAATTTATTTAGTTATTTTTTGGGGGGGGGTGAGGGAGAGGCATAGAATGGGTGCATGAGGGCCTCCAGTCACTGCAAACAAACTCCAGATGCATGTTCCACCTTGTGCATCTGGCTTACATGGGTACTAGGGAATCAAATCTAGGTCCTTAGGCTTTGCAGGCAAGTGCCTTAACCACTAAGCCATGTCTCCAGCCCACCCTCATTTTTCTTATTAGTAGAATGAGAGTGACAATCACCTTCCAGAAGGACCTCTATAGGTACTTAATAACTGGTTTTCCATCCAACATATATATTATACAACTAATGGAAATATATGCACATAATAGTTTTACATATGGATTACATATGTTATATATAAGATATACTATTTATTACATACGTAAATATCGGCCATTACTTCTACTTTCATCCTGAACAGTAACAAACACTGGGGAAACATCGGCTGGCTATCGTCTCGGTTCGCCATACCCTTGGCTGCCACTCTGCCGTGTGAAGCATTACAAACTTAAAAGAGCGCTGCCTGTGAACGGTGACCCTGTGTGACAGCCAGGACCTGGGAAGCTGGCAGCTAGGAGCTGCCTCCAACACCCAGAGAAAGCTCCCGAAGTAACACACACCAAATAAAAGTTTCTGGATGTTTATAAGGAAGGGATTAATTTATCTTCAGAAGTAGCATTTTAATTAAAAATGACTTTTCTGGGCTTATATCCAGAAAGGAATCCACTGCCAACAGGTAAGATTTAGTTCGTTAATTTTTTAAGAAAGAGCCCAGTGCTTTCCAGTCTTTTCATATCGGGACAAGAGAAAATGAGCTTTGTTTGGCTGTCTGGGTAACAGCGTTGCTGCTTGTGGCCGCGGGGCAGCGCCCAGCACCTCCAGCCTTCTAGGCCACACTCAGGTTCTCTGAGAACAACAAGATCACGAAACACCCTGGTACATCTACAGTCACAGCCCAGCAGAAGCTCGCCTTAGCCTTCCTCAGACTGGGGGCCTTCCTGGCAACACACATGTTTCAGACGAACGTGGTCCTCAAAAAGGAAGAACGAATCTGACCTGTGACAAGAATGAGCGCTGTCATTAAAGTATGACTCACTCCTGAAAGAGCGTTCTGACAAGCAGTCCGTTTGTAACTTACGACACCAACGTAACTGCATGCTTTTGATTTTGATTTTTCTATTCTCAAATTATATTATTGGGCCATAAAATAAACAACAATGGACGTGGGCCAACATCTTAGGTCACCGGATTGAATGCATCAAGAAATGTTTCATTTCTGGACAATTTGAATGTTTTACTTTATATTTCACAATTTTGTACTATGAAGAAATATGGGAAAGATACTGAAATTCTTAAAGTGCATGGTGTCTTCTACGGTTACACTTTTTAAGGATGGAAATGATTCTTTTAAGTTATATTTAATTACACATACTGATGCAACAATATTACTAAAAACATATTTTTAATAAACAAACACTTGTTTAGAGAACTCCCTGTGGCTGAATCTTCTGTCCCTGGTTTTTGACTTGCTTCCAGTCCATGGGTGGATGGCCGACAGTGGACGATAGGTGTCCAGTCCCCACCTCCTGGACAGTCCTACTTTACATAATTCCTTGACCATATTCATCTACTTTTACTTCTTTCCATGCTTCTGCTTTTCTTCCCACAAAAGCAGTGTCAAGAGAGTCCTCTATTTCCATCCTCATGCTGCCTTTGTCAGCTGGCTCTGCTGGTCCCCGGACCCCATGTGCAGAGGCCCTGACTCCAGCCCTCCCATGCACGGAGCACCTGAGCTTGTTGCGGAATGCAGCAGAAAGAGCCAGAAAGAGCCTGAGGAGCCCTGCTGGCTGTGCTATCTTTCCCCTCAGCTTCGTTTCTGTTACTCTGAGACGCTCAGGCCACAGGGGGCTCCCTTGGCTTCAGAGGGCCTTCGGGGCAAACTCCTGTTGTTCCAACAGCACCTACAATGGAGTATGGATGCTGTCTGCTGATTTAACTCACCCTTGACCACAGTCTCATGATCCCAACAGCTCCTAGACCTGAATCCAAAATTCCTATGGCTACCCTAATTTGAGAAGTTTAGCCAAGCCCTCAGGGACGACAGATAATGTGGGAATTGTGACTTGTCTATAGTCTGGGTTCCATGGGAGGCTCCTGTTTTTCCAGCTAGGAGTCTCACATGGAAGACCACAGAGACAGAGGGGAAGAGATGTGCAGAGGGAGGGAGGGTCTCCACTGGGGTTTGGGACTTCCTCCTACAATCTCCTCGAACACAGTGTTGATAGTATCATTTCATACTGGATTAAGAACACAAATCAAGTGATAAAAGATAAAACCAGAAAAGAGATAGATTCTTGGCTTAATTTCCCTAGCCATAAAAAAGTCACTCCTCCCACCAACCATCACGGAAGCAGCATGTTTTACAGAGAAAACAACCCAGGCTGCAGAGTGGGCTATCTCATCTCTACTGACTCTCTTTGATTTTATGCAAGTAAGCCTCCTCGGGCTAGCTTCAACTGAGAGGGGAGGGAGGGAGGGAAACTTGACATAGATGCCAAGTCATCTTACTTCTCTCATGGTAGACTAGCCAGAGCGGGCCTGGAGGCCTGAAGCCCATCTCCTGCTAAAATCCATGCCAGCCAAGCAGGCAAGAATGCTCCTCAACGCCACTGCTCCAAAACAGGAACGTTTTTACTCAGAATTACCCAAGTACAGAAATACAGCCTCCAAATCGGGAGAAAAATAGGAGGTGCTGGACATGTTCTGTTGGTAAAAATGAGAAATGTAATGATAGCATTGGGAGGGAAGCACAGCTTACTTGTACTGGTAACATCACATATGTCAATGGGGCGAATATTTGGATTAATTGAAGAAAAAAAAAAGGACACTCCTGCCTAGAATATCCAGATAAATGCAAAAGGAGTTTTCCAACAAATTTTCAACAAGCTAAATCATTTCAACTGCTTACCTTTGTCAAAGCTTCCTTACACAAAGAGCAGGAATTACATTTGATTTTTATTTTTTTGTTTGTTTGTTTTTCGAGGTAGGGTCTCACTCTGGCTGAGACTGACCTGGAATTCACTATGTAGTCTCAGAATGGCCTCGAACGCTCGGTGATCCTCCTACCTCTGCCTCCCGAGTGCTGGGATTAAAGACATGCGCCACCACGCCCGGCTTTTGATTTTTATTTATTTATTTTTAAATATTTTTGTTTATTTTTATTTATTTATTTGAGAGCGACAGAGAGAGAGAGAGAGAGAGAGAATGGGCACGGCAGGGCTTCCAGCCACTGCAAACAAACTCCAGATGCGTGCGCCCCTCTGTGCATCTGGCTAATGTGGGTCCTGGAGAATCGAGCCTCGAACCAGGGTCCTTAGGCTTCACAGGCAAGTGCTTAACCGCTAAGCCATCTCTCCAGCCTCTTTGATTTTCATTTTTGAGGCAGGGTCTCACTCTAGCCCAGGCTGACCTAAAATCAGTCTGTAATCCCAGAATGCCCTTGAACTCACAGCAATCCTCCTACTTCAGCCTCTAGAGTGCTGGGATTCTAGGCATGAGCCACCATTCCTGGTCTATATTTTATATTTCTTTCTTTCTTTTATTAAAAAATTATATACTTATTAGAGAGAATGAGACAGAGAGAACAGGTTCATTAGGACCTCTAGCCACTGCAAACGAACTCCAGATGCATGTGCCACCTTGTGCATCTGGCTTAGGTGAGTTCTGGGGAATTGCACCTAGGTCCTTAGGCTTTGCGGGCAAGCACCTTAACTGATGAGCCATCCCTCCAGCCCTACATTTTATTTTTCTATGCCATCAAATGAAAAAAAAAAAAAAAAGACCAAAAAGAGACATAAAATGAACAAGCCCAAAATTCCAACAGTATATAGTTCTTTATGAAACAACAAAGTGTTAGTTAAGTATATAGAATCAGAATAAATATTTTCTCAGAGTTGTTGGCTAAATTCTTCCTCAACAAGAGAATTTTCTGAACGCTAATGTGACTCGTTAGGGAGTGGTAAGTACCTGCTAATAATGCTAATTTCCCAACAGTAAGAACTGGCAGTAAGGAGACGCAGGGAGGCCCGGCGTGGCTTCCAGTGAGGAAGTGACAAGGAGTCACACAGTGCGTGGCTCTGCTCCTGCCTTCGCCGGGGTTCCGCGCCCCGCGCCTTCTCCACTTTCCCAACGTGCACTACACTTCCATCCATTCTGGCACTGCCATTAGCAGCCTCTGGTTTTGTGATGACCAAGAAATGAATCCCACATGTTCTTTTTCTGCCTGTCCTATAACTTGAGTCTTTCTTCCATAGTCTCAGAAAACTCAAGAGGTCAGCACATTTCTGTTTTTAAGGTCTACTAAAGAAATACTCCGAGGCTTGATATATTTATGTAAACATTTTCACAGAAGTCAAATGTATAATTCAAGAAAATGTTCTGTGAAAGAATTTGTTTTCTGATTACAAAATAGTTTCCTGCTCTTGAAAAACTAACAATTTCGTATTTACTTAGCTGGCTCTGAAGGTCCCATGGAGATTACCGCTCCTCTCAGTTCCTCACATGTCTTGTCCAAGGGCAGGCAGGTCTTTGCTGCTTTCAAAGGTAGCTTTTTGCTGAGAAGAACCGTAAGCGGAAAGTTCCTCTCCACCTTAACCCCTTAGACTTTGCCCACAAGGAGCCATTACAACACAGTCATGATACCCTGAAGGGTTTTGCATACCTCTGGCTTCCTTTTTCAACCAGGGTGAAACAGCCTTAAGAAAGACAAGGTTTGACAAACACAAACACACACCCAGCATCTATACTTTGCTCCCCCCCCCCGCCCAACAAGCCCTTCATCCTGTCAACAGGAACCAAGCGACGGCCACACAGCTCCGGGAGTGTCAGTGCTTTTACCTCTCTGGAGAATTTCACATGACAGCCAACAAAGTAAACTTGAGAATATCAAAGGGTTGAAGACCTGTCTGGTTGCTACGCCAACTGGAGAAACACCCAGAACGCCAGTGGGTTGGCAGAGGTGGGGATCTAGATGGAGAGGCCCACCGAGAAGACCCGTGAAGAGCGCAGAAGGAACTGTGAGCACGTGGCGAGCAGTGCCCACGGATGGGGAGCGGGCCGGTCCGGCCCTGCTGACGGCCTTCAGTGCAGGCTTTGAAAGCCTGCTTTGCTCCCCTCATGCCCACCAGTGAGTGCCAGGCTCAAGGGGTCTAACTTGTTCCAAGGAGCCTGTGAGAATCTTTGGGTCTGTAGCCTCCCTCTACAACCAAGGTCAGAGCCCTGCTTCTCTTTGCCAAAAGGACATGGTGGAGCGTGTGTGTGTGTGTGTGTGTGTGTGTGCGTGTGCGTGTGCTGTGTGTGTGTGTGTGTTAGAGTTTGTGATGAGAAAGCACAGAGGGGCACTGGGGAGACGGCTCAGAGGTGAACAGTGCTGGCTTACAAACCTGGTCACGTTTGATTCCCCAGCACCCACCTAAAGCTGATGCAAAATGGTGCAAGTGTCTGTGAGTCCAAGGAGCCTATGACGGTGGGAAGCCACGCGAGTCTGACGCCCGCAGGCCAGCGGCACCTGGGGCGCTCCTCTGCAGCGGCGGGAGAGCCTGGACAGGACTCAGGGGAGACAGAACAGACACCTGGAGGCTGTCCCCTGTCCTCCACGCACAAGCTGTGGCATGCGCTCATCCCTGCCCACCATGCACACACACAAATCAATTAATACTTAAAAAAGGACAAAGAAACCACACAAGGCCTGTAGTGCATATAGCATGGCGAGGTGTGTGTGTGTGTGTGTGTGTGTGTGTGTGTGTGTAAGATTTTAGGAGATTCTCAAGATCCAACTACATTCAAGATGTCATGAAGACCATAGTTTCTTCCTTTACTGATTCCCTCGGGATGTGAAAATGTTCTCACTATGAGTAATGGTGTGTGTGCTGTGGGTTCCTGTGTCTTAATATTTCCTCAGTTTTATTTTCTAATTAAATATCGAGAGGCAAAGGCAGTGTGAGGCCTGAATAGCTTTCAAGTGTGTAAAGACGGACTGAGAACAAGTGACAGCCACCAGCCCAGAGCTTCGATTCAACCCAACCTTGCAGTTGGCTGGGCTGACTTCTCCCCACCCAGAGCCTTACTCTACAGCCTTCTCTCTGCATGGGACACTCTTGGTTGCCTGATTTCAGTGTCCGCTTCAGTGTCGCCTTCTCTGGGATGCCTGCTGTGTTCTGCCCAACAGCCGAACAAGGCAGGCAGGCAGGCAAGAAGACAAGTGTGTCCTACATTCCCACCTAGGAAATGAGCTTTCATTATAGGACAGGGTCATTAAATTTATGATCATAACTATATACCTTATTACAGACCAGGTATGTAAGCACTTCATATGCACTAGTTAGTCTTTACAAAATCCTAAGAAATATACGGTACTATTACCTTGGTGTCCAAACTGAAGAGACAGATGTACGGCTAGTGAAGGGTGGATATTTTATTCAGACCCAGGCAGTCTATCTCCATAGTCCTATGCTGTGAACCAGTTTACACAGTCAGCAGTGTCGACCTCAGCCTTATAAAATGTTTTATATGGCTAACTCTCATTCTGTTCAGAGACCAGAAATATGACCTGGCATTTAAAATCCCACCTTTAGCCTTGTCCTTGTGTGAGGACCACAACAGTCATGTGAATAGAAGGTTTCCCCAACACCACTTGTCCCCAGGTTAGCGTATACATAGGACAGTTTCAGTAAGAAGTCTATTCTCGTCTGTCTGCTGTGCTTCTATATTCACTCACACTGGGAATGTTCTACAGCCCTGAGGCAGGAGAGAAAGGCACGTGCTCTTTCCATCCCCCTGTGCCTGTGGCTGTGGGAATTCCGCTCTGCTGTGGCTAACTCTCCATCATACCACTTACAGCACCTCTCAATGTTGACAGCTTCACCCGAAACAGAGACTGCAATGCTCAGAATGTCCCACAGGCATATCTGATGGAAAAGTATGTCGTAGCCGGGCGTGGTGGCGCACGCCTTTAATCCCAGCACTCGGGAGGCAGAGGTAGGAGGATCGCCGTGAGTTCAAGGCCACCCTGAGACTACAGAATGTGTCTCAAGTTAGCCTGGGCTAGAGTGAGACCCTACCTCAAAAATTAAAAAAAAAAAAAAGTATATTGTATAAAACAGGGTTTAATGCAAAGGATAATCTGCCAGAATCATCATGTAACAGAAAATTCACACTTGAGAGATGCTTGGTCTATTCAAAGTAGAAATAAGTTCTGCACATAATCTTAAGAGACCGTATATCAAGTCTTCGCCTGGAACAGTGCACGAGAACCCAAGGTTCATCTCTGAAGTACGCAGAGTCACTTTGCTTACCTGAAGAAGTGTCCCGTGAATATGATTCTGCCGGAAACACTGGTCAGTGCTACTGGGGAGCGTGGCCAGCAGAGCTCGGATGGTGCTGGGAATCTGGTCTCTCATAAGGAAAGGGACCAAGGCGCGAGCTGCCATTTCGCGAGAGCGGTAGATAGGTGAGCGGCCACACCTGGGAGACAAAGCAAGACCATTCAGCGCCTGTCTCCACACCTGCAGCCCTGGACATCCGTGCGGACCTTCCACCTCGCTCAGGCTCGTGCAGCAGGGGTAGGTGGTATAGGCGCAGCTCTTCATTCCAAATGAAGAGTTTATTCTTCCCTTATGCCTAATGATGCTTTCTTTTGTGCTTGCATTTTTTCAGAGGTGACTTCTCTTTTGTAAAAGTAGCATACTGGTTGGGTGTGGTGGCACACGCCTTTAATCCCAGCACTTGGGAGGCAGAGGCCACCCTGAGAAGACAGAGCGAATTTCAGGTCAGCCTGGGCTAGAGTGAGACCCTACCTTGAAAAATTGGGGAGGGGGGAGCTGCAGAGATGGCTCAGCGGCTAAAGGCACTTGCTTACAAAGGTTTGACTACCAGGTTTGACTCCCCAGTACCCACATACAGCCTGATGCACAAAGTAGTGAATCTGTGTGGAGTTTGTCTGTAGTGGTACCAGGCCCTGGCATACCCATATTCATCCCCTCCCTCTCTCCCACCCCTAAAAATAAATAAATAATGAATAAATAAAATGTTCAGAAATAGCATACTAGGTATGGAATCAGTGGTATAGTGGTGAGTATAGCTGACTCCCCAAAACAGCACTAACATCTATAATTACATCACAGGGATTAAACAGGTAGGCTTTGGAGAAAAGACTTTAAGCAGGCAGTAACAAAAGGTGGTTTGTTCTTCAACAGTGAGAGAAAAACTGACGGGACGCCTACAATGCACGAAAAGCACGGTATCAGTGCGGTGAGGAGACGGGCATACCGTTTCTAAGGAGCCACACTCTGCTTTGGCAAGATGACACGTACATTCACAAAGTTGACAAGCTAGCGTGGGGAAAGTGGTCACTGATACCGACCTCATGGCTATAAGAGAGGTAAAAAAGATGTGAGCCAGGAAAGTGGAGGTCTAGCAGGGCTGGGAGGTGGGTCAGGCCGCACTAAGGAGTGTGACATGTGGCAGGCTACATGCTCGGAGGATGTGGGATGAACCCTGAGTCTCCAAGTCCTTGCCTTGGGGGAGGGAGGCTGACTCACACTTAAAAAGCTGAAATAAAAGTTGTCTGAGAAGGGACAGCCACGGATAAGTGGTATGTCGAGATTCTATAGCGGGCACTGGAAAGGGCACCTGAAGGCCCCTTCACTGGGAAAACACTTGGGTCCTGAGAGGACAAAGCCACGTGGGTGTCGCTGTGCAGCTGAGAGCGTTCTGCGACGCGACGCTGGAGGGAGAAAGCCAGCCTGACAGCCTCAGCTTCACTAAGTCCGCCACTCTTATTTCTAGACTTTATGATCTTTCATCTACGCTAAGAGGCAACTGAACTCACAGAGATGTCAAGACTAAAGACCATAGGAAGGCTCTGAATAGAAAAACGACGGCACCTCAGCTCTTCTCAAAGTCGGTGTTTGGAGAAGGAAGTACATGCAGACGTGGTTGGCTGTGAGCATGACCACGCAGGCCGAAGACAGAGAAGGGCAGAGCTCAGGGATGGAATGTTCCTAATACTTCCAAGGTACCACTGAAACGTATTTAATAGGACAATAAAAATATGTACAAGTTCCACACAAACAGAATGAGCTATGCAGAATGTCGCCATGGGGACAGTAGGGTGCAAGACAGAGAGAGGAGAGGAGCACAGGGCGAGAAGGCGCATGAGCATAGGCCACGGGCGCAGGAGTGCTCATTACGCATCCTGGCAGGGGAGGACACTAGGGAGTTCCTGCAGGGCTTTAATTAGGTTCTGACAACTCACCCATTCTCTCACTTTTCCTTGAAAATGATTAAATGTTTAATCTGTAATTGGCAAACACAATAAAAGGTTTGTTTTGGAATATGGGGAGAGGGAGAGAGTTCACTGGACAAAGAAAGTACTTTGACAAATGCTATGAGATTTCATTAGCAAATGACCTCACTCAACAAAGCACGCTCATCTTCCAGAAGATTCCCAGGCTGTCCTCCATGCTCCCCTTCCCCACCCCCAACCCACACTGTGTTATAGTGTGTTTTATGTTACCAAAAGGGCTCTTGTGTATAAATGTTTCCTTTCAAATACAAATAAATCTGACATGGTTACAGATGTTTAGTTTTCAATCAGCAGTGACCCTAACTAACTAAAGAACTTTCCTCCTTTGCTTCTGACCTTTTGCAAATGATGATTCTCCCCAAATCTGGCAGCCATACAGGAGAAAGAAGGAAACGTGGGAAAAGTGCCAGAATGTTCTGCTTTGGGTACTCTGCTTTAGGGTACTTACTAAAAACCACATAACCAGGTTAAAAAGCAATACCAAATGTCTCCTCAAAAAAGAAAATACAATTGCTAAAGAAGAGAGAGGGCAATTTGTAAAGTAATATCAAACTAAATAACATTCGTTATAAAACAATGATTAAATGTAATTTAAAACTCCTTTTTTAGTGTGAACTGTTTAAACAAAAGGTTAGATTACAGTTGAACTTATACATACTTATATATGTATACACAACTATATATAAACACTAATGAAAACACATTTCCAGAGGTTGCAGAGACGGCTCAGTCCGTGAAATGCTCACTGTGCAAGCATGAGGACCTGAGTTTGGATCCCCAGCACCCATGTAACAGATGAGTGTGGTGGTGCATGCCCACAATCCCAGTGCCAGGGATAGAGAGGTAAGGGAAGCCCTGGACTTGTTAGCTAGCTAGTCTTACTGAGTCAGTGAGCTCCAGGCTTGGTGAGAGACCTTGTTTGAAGAACTAAGGTGAAGAGTGATTGCGAGACACCCAATGTCAATCTCTGGCCTCCACATGTATGAACGCACATACATGCATGCGCATCCACACATACACACGAAGCCCGTAACAACATGCACACACACAATGTCCACACATACACAAGAGTGCAAAATAACACTTTCAGGTTATTGTTTTGATAGTTGCTGGGGAAAAGGTTAAGGAGTGAGTGCGCTGAACCCAGAGGCTACCGGGGTAGAGTACCAGAGCACCGGGGTGCTTTCTTTGCACAGCTTGGACAGGTTAGAGAAACCTCTCCCGAGTCTCAACCCAGCCAAGAGTGGTGTTAAGAGCTTATACCTTGTACTCTCGATGAGAGCATTCCTGAAGAAGGTGCACCGGAACTAGGAAGCTGTTCCCTGGCACTGGTCTGTGTCTAGCTTAATCCCAGGGCAGTCCAGAACTGCAGGCCTCCTCATGAGAGAGCTAGGACCTGGAGGCACATTCCGCACCTATGGTGAACAGACAGCCAGGCTCTTTTGGCTTGCAGCAATGAGGAAGGGTCTCTAGGGCTCCTGAAAGGCGTGGGACAATTTCCCAACTTTTCTGTTTCTTCTGTCAGTGCTGCAGAAGAATCAGGGCCCTGGAAGATGCTTTCTGCTTTTCATACCTTTTACAAATCATTTCCTCAGCAGCCCTACCTATGCTCTAGGTCCCCTCAGACCCTAGACGCAGATGCTACTTGTTTGGGACTTCTTTATTTTAATGTTTTGGACAAGTTTTTGTTATGTTATCAAACTCACCATGTAGTCCATGTTGGCCTTGAACTGACAGCATTCCTCCCACCTGAGCCTCCTGAGAGCTGGGATCACAGGTGAGCACCATCACGCCTGGCTCCATGGTAACTTTAATCACACGTGTACTGCTGGTCTATTATGTCCTTGGCATTGTGCAATATAAGAAAATGACATATTTGGCCAGATGTGGAGGTGCTCGCCTTTAATTCCAGTATTTGGGAGGCAGGGATAGTAGGATCACTATGAGTTAGAGGCCAGCCTGGGCTATAGAGTGAGTTCCTGGGTTACAGTGTGACCCTACCATAAAAAGAAAAAAAAAAAAAAGACTCATTTGTAACAGCAATCCTTGCATCCTGCAATTGTTGAGCTCTCTGTTTATGAGTTACCCACACGCCTGTGATCTCTTCACTGCGCGACACCCCTGCAGGATAAGAGCACTGCGCGTCTCCATGAGCGGGTGAGACGCATGGTGGGGCGCAGGAAGGCCGGGCTCCCCTGCAGTGTGTGTGGAGAGCAGCGCGTGGGCCCACGCTGACGGCGGTCTTGTCACGGGCCGCTCTGGCTTCTCAAGCTGCCGCTCCACTCCGCTCACCCCTGGGGACCGAGTGAGCATGCAGGAAACACAGACGCACACTCACGCCCCAGACCATGGAAAGTATCTACATTTTAAAATTGGGTTCATTTTTTTTGAGGGGGTCTCGCTCTAGCCCAGGTGGTCCTGGATTTCACTATGTAGTCTCAGGCGGGCCTCAAACTCATGGTGATCCTACTTCTGCCTCCTGGGTGCTGAGACTAAAGGTATGTGCCACCACGCCTGGCCTCTGCTGTTGTTTTTATTAACATATTTTGGATAATGACAATATCGGAATCTAATATAAACTGTGGACTTTGCCACAAGAGACTTATGAACATATACACATAATTTCCCATACAGCTTCAGGAGGGTTATGGCACATGCCCAAACCCCTGGCCTGCTTCCTGGTTCCAGGTCAAGAACCTCCCATGGTCCCCTTGCACATACTACAGGACCACACAGTGTGACAATCAAACGTTGCTGTCTCCACGTGCCACCCCAATGGAGAAGTAGCATTCTGCTCACAGAGAGCCACCAGCTTAGAAGGATGTACGTGAACCATACGTCAGTGGGTCCTTCAGATTCACCGCTGTGGAATGATTCCAGAAAGGAATGTGAAGGGAGAATTAGAATGGCCTTCTGGAGGAGATAAAAGACCTTCCAATAAGAGCAACATACACCTTTGGCCCTAATGCTTCAGAAACCAAGAGAGCGTGGAGTGCGGTACGCTGGCCAAGGCGGACTCATTGTGTCGGACCACTACGCCGTCACCTCCTGTCCCAGGTGGTGCTGAGCATCTTCTAGACCATCTTCTTATGTGTTTGTACTCTGAATGTGTTGATTTGCCTGAAAGGCATCAGAGGTTAAGCGGCTGGGTATTACCAAAACTGTCTTTGCCCACTCACACCTCTCGGGATATCTCCCGAGTACCCAGTCAGCACAGCACACACGGGGTCAGGTTCCAGCCGGGGCCACTATGGCGCAGGGTGGGAAACAGGGAAAGTCAGCCAGCGATTCTCAGCATGAGACGTGAATGCGAAACAGCTGTAGGTAGGACACACAAAGCGGGGGTCCGGGACACCGTGCCCAGCTATGCCTAAGTGGGGTTACCTGGGTTTCTTAAGAGAGAAGTACTTCCTCAGGCCTGCATTTTTTTCCTAATTGTCCCTCAGTGTCCCCGACAAAAAGAAGTGAGGATCATTAGGTTACTGTGTAGAGAACTGGCCATATGCTTTAGAGAGACCGTTCCATTTACTTCACTCATCTTTAAGGTCACTGTCAATATTACCCCCATTTCAGGATGAGAAAAGCAAGGTTTCCTAACTTATCTTGGGTTCATACAATGAGCAAGTGGCAAATCCTGCATTCTAATTAGGGTTTGTTTGCCTGCAAAAGTTAAGTCTCTCTGAGACTACAATGACATAGCCTCAGCATTTCCAGAGCCTTAGAAAAGCCAGATGTTTCTAAAGCAGCCTGTGTAACCCAAGCACACGTAGGCAGGGTGACTTCTAGAACTGACCAGGCTCACGGTGGAAGGAGTCAGCCTGTGTAACCCAAGCACACGTACGTAGGCAGAGTGACTTCTAGAACTGACCAGGCTCATGGTGGAAGGAAACAGCTGTTAATATGATGAAACCTGTAACTGCTAATGTTTCTGATCACTTACGGACTTGACAGTATTAAAGGCTCCTCTTCTCCTTACCCCCCCCCCCATTCTTTCCCTTCCTTTAAAGCTCTTTGACCCTTGCTGCTTGAAGTGCTGGGGACTAAGCACTGACCTCACATATGCTAGGAAAGCACTCTACCACTGAGCTACACTTCCAGTCTTTGCTGCTGTGTTTTTGTTCTCATTACTCAACCCAGGCTGGCTTCTAAGTTAGGACCCTCCTGCCTCTTCCCCTGGAGCACTGAGACTGCAGCATTCACCACACACCTGCGGTGCTGCAGCATTTCAATCTTACAAGCTAGCATAGCTGAGAGAAGACGTTTCTAATGGAGGAGGCATTCTTAAACTGAGGACTTCAAAGGCTCAGCCTTGAGTGAGTCCCACGCTTTCCCAGGAACCCGTGTCCGAAAGTCTCAGGACGCCTTGGGCATCAGCCAGTACCCACGTGCCTGCTTCCTCACTAGCTTAGCTGTTGCTGGTCCGCAGTGCCTCCTCATCACACTCCCTGTCCTCTAGTCCTGATCCTGGATTTTCGGTCCAGCTGTACCACCTATGAAGCAGAGGTCCCAAAATCTGCTAAAGAGGAAATGGACCAGCCATGTGCTTGAGATGGCTCCACTTGACCAAAGGAAGCATGCTGGGAGCTGCGCTGTCAGAGCAGGCGACATCTCAGTCACCCTCCTCAGAGCAGCTCTTGGCCACCAGTGTGCTGAATGGACGGAAATGATCTTGAGGCAGAAACTGCACCACACAGCACATCTGACAGGAGTTAAGAACATGTTCTACAATCCAGCAGACCTAAGTGTATTGCCAAGTATCAGTGTGGGACCTGGGGCAAGCCACTAATTCCTCACTTTTACTCTGCTTATAGGACAATTTTGTGAAAGTTACATGAGGTAATACGCATAAACACAGAGCCCATCAGACAGAGGTGACTGATCCAGAAAGGTGGCACAGTCTCTTCTGCCGAAACACCTGGCTCAGGTGCTTGCCAAGGCCCACTCCCCGCTATCCTGGTGAGCTTCTCTGGGGCTTGCTGACTCTCCGCTCTCGTTCCTTCATTCTCCAGGCTCAGGGCTCTGGTTGATTTTCTACTGACTCTACTGCTATTACACCAAGGATTTCTTGTTCTTTTTTTGGTGTGTGGTTTCAAATGTTGCCTTTAGAAAAACAATTACATGTATTGGTATGTGTGCATGCATAAAAGAGAGAAACACTAAGAAAATAAGTTTGTACCCAGTGAATTTGAAAAAGCAGGCATTTCAGTGTTTCATGACTATTAAGCATGTTTTTGTTAAAAATATGGCATTCCTGAAGCCTTTCTTCACACTCTCAGTGAGTTCAGAGATGGTCAAGGTTGCCAGGTTCCTACTTGTCGCTCTTAGCTCCATTTTTAATTCAAGGGACCTACCACCACCGAATTCCTGCACTTTTCCTGCAACTCAAAGTGCCAGCACTAAAAGGCACATTCCCAGTGGCTGTGCCCGCTGCACACTCATGAATGTCTTTATTCAAATATATTTCTTGGAGGAGTTTATGGGTTCAGGACTTTTGAAGTTTGTTTTTTAAAAAAATCCTCTATTTGGGTAAGTGAGGAGGAAATAAGAGCAGTAGACAGTGGCTAAGCTAAAAAACTGTACATTTCTACATCTGATGAGCAAAACAAAACAAACAAAAAGTATTATGCATCTGCAGTTTGAGTGTTCAGTTTAAATGTACATACACAACACACACACACACACACAATATACACATATACTGGGCAGCTCAAAGCAGTAATTATTTTTTGCAAATTAACTCTAGTTAACAGATTAAAACCTGTAAAATAGTTTTATGAAGACATGCTGCCAATACACTCTAAGAGGACACTGGAAAACTGCAGTGTGACCACTCGGGAGCAAAGCCAACCACAGAGTCTGGGCTCGGAAGATGCGTGCTTCTGAGGTTACCTCCACTCTGCCTCCAGCTACCAGGCTCTACCAGGCTCGCTGCTCTCGGGTGGTTACTTCTATACCTGTCCTGCAACGATGGCACAACACTCAGCACATCATGTGGCAAGGACACGGGGTCGCAGAGACAATGACAATGGCTACATGCATTCATTTTAGTACTAGAAAATAAAGCAAAAGAATTTCTCAGCAAGGGAGATACACGGTATGGCAGTTACGTTAAAAACCTCTTGGGACAGCATGCTTCAGTTATTCAGAATTATAAATATTTCTTTAATAAATGAAAGACTGCATGACTTTTGAATGCTAGTCTTTGATTCCTTGTGCTTATCAAAATATGGAGATAAAAAATAAAATTCTATTTCATCAGAAATTTCATTTAAATATTTCAATTTTTAAAAATTTTGTCTAGACAACAAATATGATCTGAAACTAATTTTTGAGATACCAGCTAAGCATTTTAGACAGCTGGAAAGGAGATTTTTTTTTTTTCCTCTGGATCTCTGAAATCTGGACTACCTTAGCAAGAATTCTTTCCGAACTCTAGGGAAACATGAGAAAGGCTTTATAGCCACATACATACAAAGATACTGGGAACCTTAGGGATTAAAGAAAATTCATTAATTTTGGTTCTCACGCAAAGTAAAATGGAGTGTAGTAACGTGAAAACAAAAAAAAAGCAGCCACTAGTATGAGACTGAAACCTGGCACCATCTGGAGGTTTCTCCCCAGCTCCGGAGCAAGGAACTAATAAAGCTTGGTCTAGGGTCTCCAGCAGAAGCAGCAGGAAAAGCATTTCCGGGTCTATCCTGGGGGCTGGCAGACTGGGAGGAGCCCACGCAGAGGAGGCACTGAGAGCAGGCATTCCCTGCAGTGGTGAAGGACCAGAAATGGCACCACCAGGCAGCCCGACGCTCTCAGGGGCCCAACGTAACACTGGTCTCTGGCTGTCTTCCTTCCTCGCAGCAAGTGAACCAAATGAAAAAATGAGCCAAATAAGCTGGCTCTCTTTTTGGGGTGGTACTCCCCAGAGCCCCAGTTCTCACCATGACTCAGAACACTTGGAAACGGCCTCAATGCACAGAAGGTGGTTGCAGGCTTAGAGTGAGTGGTTTTCAGCTCACAAACACAGGGCCACTCGAGCAGTCAATTAAGAAACTACACAAAGGAATCGAGGGCATTTATACTCCTCTTTGTAACCCAATCATGGATCTGGGGGTAGTGTAGATAGAAATGATTTTATTCCCATTTGAAACATTTTTAATAGGTTTCAATTATTCTAAAACCTATGATACCTCCCTATTGGCATGTTATCACAAACTTATTATTCTGGTATCCAGAGTTCTCTAAATGTAGCTCAAAACTGGTTAGAGAAGACACAGGCACTGTGTGAACTTTTCTTTAACCAACTTAACTTTTTGGGTGCCTATTGATTGTTGAAAGGATTTTAAAACCAAAGCATCACATAAGTCAAGTGTTCAAAACACTGGCAAGTTAAAAAATATTTTTAAATTAAAAAAATCTAAGTATTTTTTATTTATTTACTAAAGTGAGAGAGAGACAGAGAGAAAGTAAGGAAGAACATGGGTACACCAGGGTCTCTATCCACTGCAAACAAACCCCAGACACATGTGCCATCATACACATCTGGCTTATATAGGTTCTAGGGAGTTGAACGTGGGTCCTTAGGCTTCACAGTCAAGTGCCTTAACTGCTAAGCTATTTCTCCAGTCCTGAAAAATACTTTTAAACATGAACAGTTTCATTAGATTCTCTTATGAGAAGCACCTGTTAACACTGCTGATTCTTTCTTTCTTTTTGGTTTTTCGAGGTAGGGTCTCGCTCTAGCTCAGGCTGACCTGGAATTCACTATGTCGTCTCAAGGTGGCCTTGAACTCACAGTAATCCTCCTACCTCTGCCTCCCAAGTGCTGGGATTGAAGGCGTGCGCCAACATGCCTGGCCCAACACCGCTGATACTTCTGTGAAAGGAAGGCAGGAATAGCTCCCGGGTGTCTGCTGAAGGCAGGTCTCATCACCCTAGGTACTTGGGAGTACTTCATCCCGATTTTTTTTGTAGTAGGATAAGCCCTTTGCAGTGCATATACAATATTACACACACACAAACACACACACACACACAGAGTTTTCATTCTTCTAGAAGATCTGGTGGGAACATGTACAGAACCAGTTACCAAATAAAATGTAACCACAACCAAATAAAACGCCTTGTGCCAAGTTCCTTCTGAAGCAATTTATCCACCTAATTCCAATGGTTAGAACTCATGTTTGCAGGACTCATTCACAATAAGCTGGCAGCTTATATTTTCTGCTACTCTAACTAGTGTTTATCAAAGCCTAAACTCTTACGTTACTCTTCAGGGAGGCATATTAGTTAGAAGGCTTCGACTCCAAATGTTCTACCAAACTGTAGACTTGTCCACATGTCAACCAGCAGTTTATGGAGAGCCCACATCAGATCAAGGCACGTTCCACAGAGGAGGTCGAGATGTCCTCTATCATTACTATTATTTTTGGTTTTGGGGTGTGTGTGTGTGTGTGCATGTGTGTGCATGTATGACGTGTGGGTGTGTTCCTATGTGTTAGCACAGGTATGTAGAAGTCGGATGACAACTCTGGCTGTCAATGCTCTCCTTCCACCTTACTTGAGGAAGAAGGGCATTTTTAGTGTTCACTGCTCCGTTTGCCAGGCTGCCTGGCCCACAAGCTTCTGGAAGGTCTTCTGTCTCTGCCTCTCTTCTCACTGTAGAAGTGCTGGGGTGACAGACACTTGTGCTATAGCATTGGCTTTAAGTGGGTTTTGGGGTTCAAAACTCAGGTACTCATGCTTGTTTAGCAAGCCCTTTATCCACTGAGCCAGCTCCTTGGACCTGTGTATGACTATTGGTAACCACAGGTAAACCCACCATTCAAAATATTGTATTTGCAGGGTGTGGTGGCACACGCCTTCAGTCCCAGCACTTGGGAGGCAGAGGTAAAGAGGATCACTGTGAGTCCAAGGCCACCCTGAGACTACCTAGTGAATTCCAGCTTAGCCTGGGCTAGAGGAAGACCCTACCTCCAAAATTTCAAAACAAAAAAATTCAAAACAAAACACAATATTGTATTTATGTGGAAATATTTTCCGAATGCCAAGAATAAGAATCTAAGATTTCATTGACAGGTAGAGACACACACAGGTCCACCCACTGGCAGACCCTTCACAGGCGCAGAAGTAAAATAACACACACTGCCATCAGCTTCAAGTGACTGGTTTGGTGAAGTGGAGCCTACCAGTGCAACAGGAACACACGGTTTCTTCTGTGCCTTACGTAAGACAGCAATTAAAACACACGTTTCTTTACTAATAATGTGGCCACAGACAGGTTACATAACGTTCTTTCACATCCTCATCTGTAAAAGCAATTAGAAGTAATCTCTAAAGTCCCCTCAATAATAAAATCCTATAAATCAAGGGGCATTTAAACACTCAAGGTAGATAACTATCTTTTTTTTTTATTTTAACCTATCTTTATGATCTCTCTTGATTTGTTCCATTGCTTAACTTCAAAACAATATTGATACTGATAATAAAACTTTTATGCCTAACACTAACCATGCTTGATGCTCTACAGGCAAAGCCAGTTTTCTCTAGCTTGAGCCTCTATGGAGTAGGAGACAAATGGCCAGTGTTTTCTCCACACAGGAAAGCCCTTCATTAACTATTGGAATCCTATTATTAGAGCACCCCTCAGTCTTTCCTTCCGAGGTCACAACAAGCCCAACTCCTTTAATCATTCGGATTCTCCAGGACCTAATTATTTTGCCTTTGCAGAGTGAGTGAATCTACCTAATGACATCAGCTGGCAGAGTGGCTGTGGCTGCTGCTGCTGGATACAGGAAAGTGGGGCACTTCTATTAATATGATTATTGCCCTGTAGAGATTGCAATTTGTTTCTGCTATAGCTAATTAATGCCCCTGAATGACCTTCCTCATGTTTCCTAGCAACACTCCAAACTAAAATCATGGAGCATGAATCTTTAAAAACCATAAAGTGCATGGAAAGTCTTGAAAAATTCCAAGAAGTTCCACTTTTTTGGCTTGCAAAAATAATACAAAACAGGAAGAGATATTGAGATGTTAGCAACAGACCCACGCCAGAGAAGGACTTCTTTGCAATTAGGTAAACTGAGTTACATTCCAGCATTCCTACAGCATCCCAAATAGACTACTGCCAGCCAGCTGTTTTTCAATTCTTGCAGAGAAAGCATTCACCCTCCTTTGGCTGCCCCACAGCCAGTCTAAAAATTCTTCCTTCACAATAATTACACTCTTGCTTCAGTTTAATTTCATTTTTCTGGTTCTACATGCCAGGGAAATCAATGATTTTTCTGCTTAAAAGAGTTGCGTCCAGAATATATTTAGAATAAGAAGAAAACAAACAACTCAATTAAAAAAAAAATAGGTCAAAGCTTTGAACACACCCTTCAGCAAAGAAGATAAATAGATGGGAAAAAAAAAAACCACATGTAAAGATGCTTAACATCAAGTCATTTGGGAAGTTCAAAGTACATTATATATTTTTGAAAACGTTCTCATGTAGCCCAGTGCCATGTAGAATGAACATTCACTAATGAAATGAATACATTTATGTACGCACAGAGAGATTCCCCATGAGAGACCACTACACAATCACTAGAAAGGCTAAGAGAGAGAGAGAGAGAGAGAGAGAGAGGGAGAAAGACTGAGCGTATTAAGTGTCATCTAGAATGCAGAACGAACGACTGAAGCTCTCATACTCTGCTGGTGCGAATGTAAAATGCTAAAATCACTTGGGAAGACAAGTTGGCAGTTTCTTAAAAAGCTTAGCACACATCTGTTATATAGTCCACTCTTATGTGTTTAACTCAAGAGAAATGAAAGTAAAGTGAACAAACTGTGGTAGATCAGTATAGTGAAACAATATGCTGTGATAAAAGGCAGCAGGCTAGTGATACACAAAACATGATGGAATCTCAAAGTATGCTGAGAAAAATGCCAGATAAAACGTAATGTATGCTGTACAATTCTTTTTAAAGCCATTGATTTATTTATGAGAGAAAAAGAGGCTAATAGAGAAAGAGAAAATGGAGGCACCAGGGCCACTGTAAACAAACTCTACATGCATGTGCCACCTTGTGCATCTGATTGTACATGAGTCCTGGGGAATTGAACCTGGGTCCTTCAGCTTTGCAGGCAAGATCCTTAACCACTGAGCCATCTCTCCAACCCCCCCAATTCTCTTTTCACAAAACCCTGGGGAAAGGGCATGGAATCTGACTTGTTGCTTAAGAGTAAGGGCCTCTCACCCAAGAATACCAAATTCCAGTAAGAAGTTGAGTGTAATAACAGTAGGGTGGAGGCGAGGGAACACAGCCATACCAGGCTTGGGCTCACTGATGGACCAACGCTCCTAGTTAGGAAGAAACCCCTCAAGAAAATACTCAGATGAGCACTGATGAGAGAAGGACACCCTACCTGCCATCCTCCCCTGGTCTCTGCACACATGCATGAGGGGCGCATACATCTGCACACACACGTGCGTACACCACACATCACGCACACAATGCCCATACACATAGGCAAAAAAAACAAGTCTAAGCAAGTTAATCTACAGTGACAGAGCATGGAGCAGCCACTGCCAGGCAGGTGGGTGAGGGCGGGATAAGGACAACAATATGTTCACTGTCTTGGTCATGGTGGTGGTGGTTATATGGGCATACAAATTTATTGAACTGCACATTTGGACAGCTTGTCAGCCAAATCTTAGGTTGTTTTTTAAAATACAACTTCTCACATACATTCCAGGTTACATTATAATCTTGTCTTGCTTTCCCTTCTTAACCTCTCATTTCTAGATCATCCTAAGTGTTCCTTCAGATCAAACATGCCTAGAAACTTCTTTAAACTTTAATGGCCGTAATTAACTTTCCCTTGTGTTCTCTTAAAATCAAATCAGGGCTGGAGAGATGGCTTAGTGGTTAAGGCAGCATTTGCCTATGAAACTGAAGGATCCAGGTTTGATTCCTCAGTACCTACGTAAGCCAGATGCACAAGGTGACACATGCGTCTGGAGTTCATAAAACCAAATCAATCAATACTTAACTCTTATAACAATAATGTTCTGAATCTTCAACATACTCTAGACAAGCTGAGAGGGTTAGTTTGCTCAGATTCACACAGGAAGTGAATGGACAAGCTGAGATTCAAGGTCAGATGCGTCTAAAGCCAAAACCTATGCTGTCAGAACCAGTGCACCTCAGCTCTAAAGTATGAATGTTTGCTTTGTTGTTGGTGGGTTTTTGTTTGGTTTTTCCTTGCTTGTTTTTGAAATGGTGTCTTACTATGTAGCCTAGGCTGACCTTGTACTTGTGATCCTCCTGCCTCAGCCTCCCAGGGCTGGGATATTATAGGTAATTGTCAACCTATCCAGCCTAAAGTCCACGTATAAGCACAGAAATGAACAAGAAGGGCACATATTAAAAAAACCTAAATTCTGTTCCTTTCAAGCATGCATGAGAACTCAAACTATCTGACCATGTGATGTCAATCTGTTGGGATACCTTTAATCAACTCACCTGCATTTAGCAGTACAGTTGTCCATGGAATTATTAAGGGAAAGCAGATTTTTATTCCTACTTTGGGTAGGTTAAGCCTTCTTTCTAATATCCTGAATATCCAAAAACTTGATTTGTACAATAGTAGAAAGGTAATTGTTCAATTAATCACAATTTGAATCAATATAAATTCTATAAAAACAGAAGCCAGGGCAGTGCCTTATTACTTAATATAGACTAAAGGAATGCACAATGGAGACTGCTGTGCCAAGTCTCAAGAAGCAAAACTGATTATACATACGCACGCCCTGGCACTAATTAAAACTGCACTAGGGTTACAAGGATACAGTTTCTGTGGTGGTGTCATCTTTGTTCGGGAGCTACATTCCTACAGAGCTGAGGCTCACTATCATTTAATTAGGTTGCTAATTATCAGAAGAATCACATTACCAGCAAGTCTTTCCTGGATGGTGACTGTGGCTTAACACGCTGACTACCTGGTGACTGTGTTCTAAGATGGGGGAACATGACCATAAGGAAGACTGGCTGTACCCTCCAAAATGCCCATGAGGCACTCGAGAAAAATATCTTGACTCCTGCTGACCCCACTGCTAGTTTTCACAATCTGGGGGTATTTTATACTATTAAGCACAAGGAGCGTTCAAGAAATCTTCACAGAACACGTATACATGAATGTAAACAGAAACAAAAATATCATTTCCATTTGAGTTCAATCGACTAATAAATGTAGTCTCAATTCAGTATCATCTTACTTGCTAGTTTCCCTCTTTGCCTATCAAAACTAAATAAGTCAGCGCAGAATACATGAGTCATTCTTCAATCATGCCAAGGACATAACCTTCAAGCTAAGATTAAAAATAAAGTGCTATGTGTGAAATTCAATGCTGCTTAACTGTTGGGTGCTGAGGCCTAATAAATACAACATTTCAAAAAAAAAAAAATTAAACAATCTGGATCACTTCCACTAATTTTCATGACTTCATCAATAGATTCTATGGCTTTGGCTACATTTGCTAGTGTTTGGATCCTAAGAAAACTGGTGGAATTTGGCTTCATTTAGTTTATAATCAGTATCACCAGTTCGTACAAGGCACAGAAATTTCTCTACTCCCTTATGTACTTCAAAGTACTTCATTTATTATCCAAATAGTTATTCTGACAAAACCATTAGTCACCAAGAAAGCAAAGAAATCTTATTTTTTACAAGGAAGCACCTTTCATACCAGACTGTCTTAACCACCCATTTTATTTCTGGCAAAGTCTTTGTTTTCTAAAGAGTGCATTTATTTTTAAATATATTTTTTAAGATTTTTTTTTCAGTATTTTTTTGTTAGTTTTATTTATTTATTTGAGAGCGACAGACAGAGAAAGAGGCAGATAGAGAGGGAGAGAGAATGGGCGCGCCAGGGCCTCCAGCCACTGCAAACGAACTCCAGATGCGTGCGCCCCCTTGTGCATCTGGCTAACGTGGGTCCTGGGGAGTGGAGCCTCGAACCAGGGTCCTTAGGCTTCACAGGCAAGCGCTTAACCGCTAAGCCATCTCTCCACCCCAAGAGTGCATTTTTTGAGCCTGGTGTGGTGGCATATGCCTATAATCCCAGCACTTAGGAAGTGGAGGCAGGAGGGTTGTGAGTCTGGGGCTACTTGGTCTACACAGTAAGTCCCAGGTCAGCCTGGGCAATACAGAATAAATATATTTAACCTCAATTTCCTTTTTACTTACCTGCAAGAAGATCAGGGTATTTTTTTTTTACACTGGTTTTCATCTAATGCACTTACATACTTTATATTTAACTTCTTTTAAGTCCATATATTTTTTCTAGGCTTCTCTAAGAAAAATACTGAATTTAAGTGTAAAAAAATCATTGCTAAAATCCTGGTGAAGCTTTTGTAGCTACCTTGAAATGATGACAAGGACACGTGCGGAGACAGCCATGGAAAGAAGAGACATCTTTCAGTCAGAGCTTGCAGCGCGAGGCTTTCGGGGTTAATAAGAACAAAAGTTTCAGGACTGGAAACAGGGGTAAACCCATTGTTTCTGTTTTTCCTTTCTAAAGTCCCTATTGTAGCTCTGCTTGCAGGGTCTAGTCTTCAGAAGCCCCGTCCCCAATGAAGCTGAGTGGGCTGCTTGAATCATGTTAGTAGTCTTACCACCAAAACTGGCTTGGGTGACAGGCAGAACCTAGCAAGACACCTAAGGTGTTTGGTTATTCAATGGCTGAAAGGTTCCACAGATGAGGTTAACTATCTAATACTGCTCAAGTCACGGAGCGCGTCATTGCCACTATTTCATGATCAGAGCAACAGACACTATTTCTACAGAGATAGGTGAGAGGGGAAAGGAGGGAGGAAGGGAGGAAAGAGAGAATATACACATGTATGACAGAGTACCTATTTTTCTCATCTCTGGTTCATTTGCAGGAGAGTGGCTATCATGGTTTCAAGATAGATAGTCATTTTCAAGACAGAAAAGTCTCTTCCAATCCCAAACTGTACCTATGTAGTAGAGGCAAAATGGTCTCACTTTGTTGGGTTTCTTAAGGTATTTATAAAAAAATATATATATATTATTTATTTGAGAGAGAATGAATGGGCATGCCAGGGCCTCTAGCCACTGTGGGGGTGGGGAACTCCAAACGCATGTACTACCTTATGCATTTGGCCTATGTGGGTTCTGGGGAGTTGAACCTGGGTCCTTAGGCTCTGCAGATAAGTGCCTTAACTGCTAAGCCATTTCTCCAGCCCTCCTTAAGGCATTTTATAGCTATGGTTCTATCTTAAAGGATTAACAGTTTCATAGATGCAACAACAATCCCATTCAAAATAAGGCAGGCCATGAAGTCCAACCCACTGTGATCAAGGTAGTGGAACTCTCAGAAGGTAGGTATTATTTATTTTCTGCTGTGGTGAAATACACATAACATATATCTTAACATTGTGGCCATTTTTAAGTACATGGATCAGTGGTGTCAGGTGCATTTACCAGGACATTTTATTTTAATTCTTCATTTAATTTATGCACAAGCAGAGACAGAGAGAGAGAGAGGGAGAGAGAGAGAGAGAGAAGAGAGACAGACAGAGAATGGGCGCGCCAGGGCCTCCAGCCACTGTAAATGAACTACAGACGTGTGCGCCCCTTGTGCATCTGGCTTACGTGCATCCTGGGGAATCAACCTGGGTCCTTTGGCTTCATAGGCAAACGCCTTAACCGCTAAGCCATTTCTCTAGCCCAGGACATTTTATTTTAGATGCAACTGGATTCCGGTCTCAATGTCTCAACACTCAGTCAACCACTGGTTGGCAGTCATAGCTTCGGCAACAATGCCACTCTACTTTCCGGCAACATTCAAAGCTGGAGTTCGTTCAACACACTCGGCTGCTTGTGGCGAGGCACTAACCACTCCGAACAAGCATCTGTTCATTTCCTTCCAGATGGAAGACAGAAACTTTGATCTTCTCTCCCTGGCCATTAAGCCTTTCAAACAAGAAGGAACCCACTATTCCCTGACCTTTGGGAGCTTTACAAACTTCAGACTGCAGTTCTGAACAGACAAGAAACCATCCAAGAAAAACACACCCCAGGTGAACAGGATATAAACAAAGCTATAATGAAGTAATTAATGGTCGGGACTTGACTCCCCTCGCTCACTTCTCTGATAACAATCTGGCATTTTATCAGCTGGGTCTTTTATCTGGAAGGATTCACTGTGTTCCCCTGCCTGGAACCATTTGAGGAGGGGACAAAGATGCTTTCTTCTCCGAGAGGAAATAGAATCGCATCTAGAAGGGTTAAGGAGGAGTCAAAGCTGTAAAAAGACCTTGGAGGCTTTGCCAGGAGGGAGAGGTACATGGAGAATAGGGTGCCCTGCTTCATGGGAAGCCTGCTAGCCAGTTCTGGTGGGAAAGGAGTCGCTGCAGCTCTCTAACCAGGCCATACAGGGGAGGGAGACAATGCACTTCCTGCCCTGTCTTCTAGTCATCTTCCTGTCAAAACAACAAAAGTCTAAGTCATACTGTGCCACAGGTGACTACTAATAAAGGCAACTTTCCATCCATTGAGATGCCTATTTTATTGTTTATTCTATTTTTATTAATTTGACAGAGAGAAAGAGGGAGGGAGGGAGACAGAGAGAGAGAGAGAGGAATGGGCATGCCAGGGCCTCTAGCCACTGCAAACGAACTCCAGGTGCATGTGCCCCTTGTGCATCTGGCTTATGTGAGTCCTGGGGAATTGAACCTAGGTCCTTTGGCTTTGCAGGCAAGCACCCCAACTGCTAAGTCATCCCTCCAGCCCCCATATTTTATTTATTTTTAATAAACTATTTAATGCCAGCCATAGTGGCACACACCTTTAATCCCAGCACTCGGGAGGCAGAGGTAGGAGAATCTCTGTGAGTTCAAGGCCACCCTGAGACTACATAGTGAATTCCAGGTCAGCCCAGGCTAGAGCAAGACCCTACCTCAAGGCTCCCCCCCCCCCAATAAAACATACAAAAAAATCCCGATTTATGTATTTATTTGTGAAGGAGGGGAGAACGGGAGAGAGAAAGAGGAAGGGCACTCAAGGGTCCCTTGCCACTCCAAGCAACTCCAGATGCTCGCCCCACTCTCCTGTGTCTGGCTGTATGTAGGTACTGAGGAATCGAACACAGGCTTTGCAAGTAAATGCCTTTAACCACTGAGCATTCTCCTCAGCCCGAGATGCCTATTTTAGAGGGGATCAAATCTTCCTGTGACTTTTCAAGGCTCAGCTCAAAATGAAGGTGGCATCTGAGAAGCTTTTAGAGCATTTAAGAAAAGGGACCATTAGGGGAGTAGTAGCAGCAGTGTTCCCTAACCCCCCTGAACATAGCCATTCCACTCAGATCTCTTAAGCCAGGGATTGGTTGTGTGGGGTAGAGGGGGGGAGTTCTAGAAAAATAGGCCTTTGAATCTCCCCTGTTACTTAGAATTTGGGAATATTTATCTAAGGTGGAGTAAGGGTAGCTGACTAATTCTAAAACCCAGAGCCTGAGGCTTCTAAATCAGAGCATGGATCACCCAGTGACACGCGATCTGTCGGTCAGGCTGCGCAGCCATCCTGGGCTGCTCCCTGCATTCACACCCAGGGCCCTGTGACAACGCCCAGTGCTCCGGCAAGCTGCTCTGCTGCATGTCTTCAATAGGGAATTCTATCAGGACATGGTGTTCTAAGGCTGACACTTTAGGGACACGCTCATCCAGGCAAGCAGAATGCAAATTGCTCACTTAAGTCTTTCCAAGATCTTCTAAGCCCAGTTTTCATGTGGTCATAAATTTAAATTTTGCTGTCTTGAGTCATGCAGAAAAGAAATGGATAGACAACAACTAAATGCAGGGTGTGAAGACTGCGCCTGCAATGCCAGCCCTGGGGGTGATGCAGGGAAACTGCCCAGGAGTTCGAGGCCAGCCTGAGCTACATGAGACCCCCTCACCTCAAAATAAAAGAAACATGTTCTAAAGTGACTAAATTATGTTTATTATGATATTGAAGCTCACAAGAACTCCACTTTTAAGCTTTTCCACTACATATATATGGATTATACCTAGTATTAAATGAATTTTACCTTTTGTTTTATCAACACTAAAATGAAGCTATGCCTTAAACTTTTTTTTTTTTTTTAAATAGGAAAAAGCGATTCTTCTGGCCAAAACCAACAACAATAACAACAAAAATGAGTCAGCAGTGAAATAGGAAACAAACGAGCACACTTACCACCATCACATGATAGTCCCAGGGACTCACTTAGGAGTATGTAACAATATTCTCTGCCTGCTGCTTTGTAAGTTCTTTTCCTGTCTGTGTGAGACATCCTTCAGTAACAATTCAGCTTTTCCTTGGCTACCTAGATGTATTTCCATAGTTTGTAACACACCAGATGACCTTTTTCTGCGCAGTTAAATGATCAAAAGGGAGCGTATTTACTTACACAGCAGCACTTTCCTCCCAGTGACAGGCCCGCAAAGGCTCTAGACGTGCACACTCACGGGGAATCCTCCCAGTGACAGGCCCGCAAAGGCTCTAGACGTGCACACTCACAGGGAAACTCTTACAAATGTGGGCACAAGCAGTGTTGTTTTTGCTATTATTTAGACTTACCTGGCCTAAAGTTTGCTTCTGGGACTAGGAGATTTCATCTGTTTAGGAGCAATGTGGTGCTTTTTGGAGGGTGGGCGCAGTGGTCCTGGCACAAATGTCCCAGCCCAGGAGTCCTGCTGGCCACCCAGAGCCTCAGGGATGCACACCCTCCACTCAGCCTCCAAGCAGGTTTCAGCTAGAGACCCAAGGCTAGTGATGGAGGGAAGTGGGACTGAGCACATATAAGACACGAAATTAAGAAAAAAAGGAGGTTTTTAACCAACTTTACCAGTCTCACATTAACAAGGTGCCATTGTTACAATACCCTGAAGTTGCTAGATACATTCTGGAATAAATGCAACTTTTGTTTCCTAATATCCACTAATTTAAAGAATCCACTAATTCATATTTACCCTTTCCCAATCAGTTTAGAATGATCATGTAGAAAAGTATTGGTAATTAAAAACTGCAACGTGTATCACTATCCATGCGACTCTGTCGTATTGTGTAAAAGTACTTTGTAAATGTCTGTCACCACTGTTCTTTTATTCTCTTTTAGCAACCCTGAATATTTTCAAATTATTAAGAGTGGAACAAGCTGACAAACTAAAATGAGATAGGAAACACTTTCTAACAGTTGAAAGGTACGCATACATAGCAGCTCACAAACCACGGCATCAAGCTTTTATGCTTCTCAGCCTCTAGCCACACGCGCCCTTTATTGAGACACTTGTCACTGTGCAATGACCCATCATTTCCTATAACAAGGAAAACTTTTCTTGTAAGAAATTCCCAGTATTTCTCAAGAACAGAACTTCAGTTGGGCCAGTTTTATTTAGCAACCTGTCACAGCACTTGGACCTAATGGCAAGTTTTTCCTCCTTTTCTGCAAATTTCAGATTGGAAAACGAGACTACTGCCAATGCAACGCCCAAGGGGGCAAATATCTCACGGCAAGTCCAAACGCTTGCTGGTTACAACTGCAGGTTAACTTCGGCATGCTGAAAAACAGCTTGCCGGGTTTCACAGAGCATCAGAAACAGACAGGTGGGAGGGAGGGCCTGCTGCTGGGTGAACAGCTAGATTCCCCGGGCAGTGGGTTCTGGAGCCAGGCCACCTGGGCTCAGTCCCAGGCCTTTCACACATATGCAGCATGACCTAGCTGGAGATAATAATGGTAATAAGCTCAATAGTGTTGCCCTGATGATTAAATGAGGTGGAAAGTCCTAAAACAGTGCTTGGCCCATACTAAAACCTTGCTAATTATTATCACCAATCACAAATTCAGATAGAAAAAAAAAAAAGCAAAAAAGAGACAAGAAGCATCATTGCATAGGACACTTCATATGACATCATAGCACCAAACACTTTACATGAGAAAGCCTTGTCTGACTCACCATCTTATTTTAGTGACTGACATGTTCTCAATAAACACCTGTTCAGTGAATAAATAAATGAATGAACCAACACCCCTGACTCCTCAGTCACGTTTCTACTATTGACAAATTAGGCTTAGTCCTCCTGGGCCTGTTAGCAACTCCTGTGACTTGCTACCTTAAACTGATAATAATCAATCTAAGGGGAAAAAAAAAAAAAAGAAATCATTTTAAGTCCTGGAGGGCTTTCAGAAGCCAGTGATCTTTTTAGACCAATGCCCAAGGGCAGCCGAAGGAGCCTCTGCAATGAGTCTTCCGTGTGCCACGTTCCCTGTGGAGAAGCTGGAGCGCAGCAGCACATAGCACGCTATTTCCTACGGGCTGGCTGCTCAGCCCTAGGGATGCAGAGGTAATTGAAAGTTCTGGCTTTTGGATGGCTGTGGGACAGTTAGAGGACTGTCCAGTAAAAACTCTGACTCCATCGAGTCCAAGACCTGGAATGATTCATAGTGCAGGTGTGTGACAAGCCCGGAAGTACGCAGGGGAGTGGAGATGAAGCGGGCTGGGGCTGGGGCAGGAAGGTGCGACAGTGTTTGAAAGGCAACAGGAGGAGGAAGGGACTTAGAAAAGAGAAAAAAATGGTTAGAGGCCACTGGTTAAAGTGACATGAAGATGTGCAATAGTGTCAGTTGTAGATAAAAGGAGAAAATATGACTGCAAAACATCTAATGGCTTTGAAAACCAGGCACAGTTCAGTTAAATGATGGGGGAAAGGTGGGCTGTAGCGCTTTAAGGAATGAACAGGAGGAAAGTAGGGACTAAGAACAAAACCTTTCCCCAGAGCTAGCCACAGAACCAAGGAGACCCTTGTCTGGAGCTGAGCTGGGAACTTCCTCTCTCTGTCTGTCTTTCATAGTGTCGGAAGGCACTGTGTAGGCTGCATGGAGGAAAATGTCAGCAACAACCTCATCTGGCTGTGGACCCTGCATACTATATACCTGATTTGCTAGGGAAAATGTGCTCACTGGTGCAATCGTGGCATGACGGTTATGGGGGTAACTAACTGCTTTCAGACTGAATTTGAGGCTGCTTCACAGGAGGGAATTCATGCCTGGTGCTGTGACCTGCTAAAAGCCCATGGCTGGGGTGCTCATAGACCCAAGCATAAACCTTCTACTAAGGTATGCCGAATGGACAAGATATCAAGCTTCCTTCTAGGTATTTCCATCCCTACCCATGCCCTAGTGGTGCTGCTCCTAGTCTGGCTCCGAGCAGCTGCATCTGAGTGGCAGTGGTTAGTGCAGAGGCACCTATCTAGTCCGAGTGTGAGTGAATACTGTTTGCTCACTTTAAACGGGACTTCTGTGTCGTCCTCTCCAAGGCTCAGGGAACGTCAGGGAGGAGAGAGCAGAAAGAATGTAAGCCAGGGGATGGAAGGAGTGCTGCGGAACACTCTCTCCTGGACACGACGTGGCTGTCTGTCAACCTCATGAACTCCCATCAGCTGAGACTTCCTACACGTCCCGCCATGAATGTAAGAGGGCTAAAGACGCCGCTGGGCAGCTCCTCAGCACCCAGTAAAATGAACCACCCTCAGGCCAGAACCCTAATTAAACTCACTGGGTCACCAAAAACAAAATAAGCAAATAAACAAAAAAACCATGACAGCAGGAAGGGGACTAGTAGGGAAAAAGGGGTTCAGTGGGAGTGGAAGGAGAATAAGAGAAGGCAATTTGAGGGTGAACATGATCAAAATATATTACATACACATATGAAATTATTAAAAATAAAATAAAAACAAAACCCTGCCTCAAAAACAATAAAATAAAGTATGACATAAAATGAAAAATCATCACAATGGAACTCAGTGATATATTGATACATGCTATAATGTAGCTGCATCTTGAAGACATTAAACAAAGTTAAAAAATTCAGCCACAAAGGCCACAATTTTATTATTACATTTCTTTGAAATGTCTCAAGTAGGCAATCCATAGAGAAAGAAATTAGTAGACTGCTGATTAGGGGCTGAAGAACGGAAAGGAAATGGATGTACAGTTTCTTCTGAAGTGGTGAAAATGGTCTAAAGTTGATGGGGGTGATGGTTACACAATCCCGTAAGTATAATGAATTTACATTCCACATTTAAAATGTTAACTTACGGTCAGGCGCGGTGGCATATGCCTTTAACTTCAGCACTGGGAAGCTGAGGTAGGACGATCACACTGAGTTTCAGGCCAGCCTGAGTTCCCTATCAGCCTGGGCTATGAGACCTGAGACCCTGCTTTAAAAAAAAAAAAAATCGGGGCTGGAGAGATGGCTTAGCTGTTAAGGCATTTGCCTGTGAAGCCAAAGGACCCAGGTTCGGTTCCTCAGGACCCATGTAAGCCAGATGCTCAAGGGGGCGTATGCATCTGAAGTTCTTTTGTAGTGGCTAGAGGTCCTGGTGCACCCATTCTCTCTCTGTCTGTCTCTCTTTTCTCTCTCTCTGCTTGCAAATAACACAGCACAAAGTAGGCTCTTGGCAAAGATGTTTAACAGATGGGAGGGACCAGTGACAAAGAATGCTCACCAAATCAGAGAGGGCCAAGCACATGTGGTGAAGAGGGGACGGTGAGCAGCCGAGAGCCTCAATGATCAAGGTGTGCAGGGAGAGCAGACCAGGCGGGGGGTGGGGTGGGGAGAGGGATAAGCCCAAGCCTGCAAGCCTTGAGCTCACTGTGCAGCCCGCTTTACATAGAGACTCTGGCCCCCCTCTGAGGCTCTGTTTCATTCGTTCGTTTGTTTTGGTTTTTCAAGGCAGGGTCTCACTCTGTCCCAGGCTGACCTTGAAACAGTGAACTCTGTAGTCTCAGGGTGGCCTTGAACTCACGGCAATGCTCCTACCTCTGCCTCCTGAGTGCCGGGATTAAAGGAGTGCGCCACTTTGCTGGGTTCTGAGGCTTTGTTTCTTTTTACAGTTTCAGTTACCTGTGGCCCAGAAATACTACTTGGAAAATTCCAGGAATAAGCAATTCCTAAGTTTGGAACTGTAGCCATTCTGAGTACGGTGGTGAAATCTCAGGCTGCCCTACACTATCCTGCCTGCCCAGGACATGAATCCCTCCTTTCCCGGCACACCCCCACTCTCCATGCTAACTGCCAGGAGTCACTCCATAGCCATCTCACTTACCAGACTGACCGCTACAGTAAAGCAGTGGTTGTGTTCAATTCACAGTTTACTTTACCATACCCCACTGTGGGTCTTGAAACGTAGTTCCCAGTGGCCTCAAAGGTCACTCAGATGCCAAAGAAAGGTCCTTCCTTTACATGAAAATATGCTTCCTTTATGTGAAAAGAAGAAAGTCATCAATATAGAAAAGAGAGGGTTGGAGAAATGGCTTAGTGTTTATGGCACTTGCCTGCAAAGCCAAAGGACCCACGTTTGATTCTCCAGGACCCACATAAGCCAGATGCACAAGGGGGCGCACGCATCTGGAGTTTGTTTGCAGCGGCTGGAGGCCCTGGTGCACCCATTCTCTCTCTCTCTCTCCCTGCTTATTTCTCTCTCTCTCAAATAAAAAAATAAAAATAAAATAAAATAAAAATAGAAAAAACAAGTTGCTAAGATTTATGGCAAGAATGTACCTTCTATTCTGCAAAGTTTATAGAGAGAAAAAAATCCCCCCAAAAGAAATCTGTACAAGTTTTGAGGTTGTACATCAAATTAACATTTACGCCGACAGTGTGTAAGAAGTGTTTAGTTAAGATGGGAATGTCATGAAATGCGTGTATAACTATATGTAAAGAAATAAACACAGTAGAGGGTGCAGTACAACTTGTGATATGAGGAAATCACAGCGGGTCTTGGAACACATTCCCTAAAAACAGGGGAGACTATTCTAAAGTAAGCTCAGAGGGAAAAAGGAAAAAAAAATTATGCCAGTAAGGAAAAGATAATCAAAAATACACTGTGACTATATTATTATTATTTTCATCTGCCTACTCTACTCCATAATCTTGATTTTCTGCCTAGAAAGCGAAAAATACATGTTGACTTTAAAATGTTCTCTATTAAAAAAAAAAAAAAATGGGGTGGGGGGCTGAAGAGATGGCTTAGCGAGCAGTTAAGGCACTTGCCTGCAAAGCCAAAGGATCCTGGTTCAATTCTCCAGGACCCATGTAAGCCAGACGCCCAAAGGGGCACATGTGTCTGGAGTTCATTTGCAGTGGCTGGAGGCCCTGGCGTGCCAATTCTCCCCCTCTTTCTCTCTCTCTCTCTCAAATAAATAAACAAAATATATTTTTAAAATGTTCTCTATTATGTAACTGCAAATTCATAAGCTTTGGGGGCTCAGTATAGCACCAAAAATGGCTACTGAAAAATAGCTAATTAAAAAAATATTTATTTACTTATTTGAGAGACAGAGAATGGCCAGGGCTTTCAGCCACTGCAAACAAACTCCAGATGCATACACCCCCTTGTGTACTGGACTTTACATGGGTTATGCTTTGCAGGCAAGCACCTTAACAGCTAAGCCATCTCTCCAAAAATGGCAAAAATTTTATGAAAAATATTTAAGACCAAGGAAATAAACCTCCTTTTGGAAAAAGCTTACTAAAGTATTTTTTAAATGTAAAATATCACTGACTTCAAATTTTCTCCACTCCTAGTCATTCTTTTCACAAAACTTGAACACAATCTTTGGGGCAAATACTGTTCTTTATTGAAGTTACCAAAGATTCACCATCAGTGGTTTCTCCTGTTAAAAAAAAAAAAAAAATGCAGACCAGTTGTTTTGTGAATTTTCTGGGTATTCCTTGGTTCAAATGGAAGTAACACTCTATAATGACTTCCAAGTCATAAATCATAAAACTATGCCCCTCCTCCCCGCTGTCTACAGAGTGGGGCAGCCTCAATTTGCTCTTAGGTACACGAGGTCACCGTGGGTGGTCTCTATAAGTCTTCACCACGGCAGCCCCGATGCCCTGTGACTGGGAAGCCTGCTGGACTTCTGACACCCAGCAACTTGGGCCCCAAGGGGACCCATCACGTCACAGAGTGGTTAATCTACACATTGTGAGCTTTACGCATCCGCACTTTAACTCACTAGCTATAGAGCAAGTTCTTGAAGGATGATGACCCTTTCTTCTTTTCTTCCCAACTTACTCAAAGCCTGACACTAACTAGGTACACAACAAATACTTAGCAAATATGTCGTTAATCAGTCAACTGACAGCATTCTAACTTTCCGAGTAAATGGCAGCAATAGGCCATGGATTACCATCACTGTCAGAAATTTCGCCCAAGAATGAGAGTGTTTGCAGATCAAATCACTTGTTCTGACATGACCTGAACCGGCCTGCTGAAGTAACAGACAACACTGAAGAAAATCCGGTCCCTCCAAGTTTTGTTTTCCTAGCTTGCTTTGTCAATGCATTCCATAAGAAGTGAATTCCTCATTCCCATTGCTCAAAAACACGTTTAGAAAAAGTCTTAAAGAGATCTGGCACCCCAGATGAAGCTGGTTAGACCCCTCTCTAGGAACTGAGAGAAAAATCAATGACAGAGAAACCTTTAATGCCAGAACTCTCTGCAAAAAGAGAAATAAATAAAAACCTACACAAAACAGAAAACATGAAATTCCACTTGCCAAGCCTGAACTATCCCTGGACAGAATCTGGAAAGCCAGGAGGCCACAGCACAGTTCCCAATGCAAAGCCACAGGAAACAGAGTGGGGAGGGTTCACAGCAGGGGGAAAGAACTTCGGCCCTCTGCTCCAAGCTCCTCCCTATGCATGGCCTAAAAGGCCACCACCAGTCTCAGGGCTTTAGTTCAAAGGAACATCTCTCTATTACAACATTTAGCATAAGGAAGCTAACACTGGGCTCACTGACATACCTGTTAAAGACAGGCATGGGTGCCAGTCTGGCTTACAGGCAAGGAAAAATGCGCTGCTGAAAACATCCTGAGCACAGGTGAATATGTGCACCTTGCCGTGGTGCCCAAAGTCTGATCTGGCGTCCCCAGTCAGTCATGCCAGTGGAACCCGGGGCCATGACAGGGCAGTAAGTTCGATCCTTCCTTAACCCAACAACTGTCAGCAGATCTGGATGGTGGGGAGACTCATTCCCTGAGCCTCACGGATGGGGGTTGGAATTTTGGGTCTGGAGGCTAGCCAGCAGAGGAAATTCCACCTTCACAGCAGTGACAACGCCCAATTCTCAGGTGTTTCCACATGCAGTGGACAAGACTTTGGGATTTCAATGATTTCTCTCCAGGTTCCTCTGTTCAAATAAGAGGCTTTGAGAAGTTTGGACAACAAAGAGTTATCTATTTCAGTCACTTCAGAAAAGCATCTCTGATTTCTCCAAGACTCAGATGTTCCTTATACTTGTCAGAAAACAAGTGTGGCTTAAGCCAACATCTGGAATGAAGAAAAATACAGCAACCACAGAAAGATAATTAAATTAATAAGGAATGCTTTTCAGACATAATATCACATAGGCCAAAAAAATGTTTTCAGAACTATCCAGAACAAAGCTACAGAGGTTACTTAGAAGCTAAATTTAAGGGGATTAGTTCCTGGAGGGCACCATTTGGGAGTAGACCACCACTACCTTGTGGGCCATGCGAAGAATGGCACCCCAAATTCTTCTATTTGCAAGACTGGGAACCCATAACATATGCAAACATGTCTCATGGACTTAGAAGAAGGTCCACCATGGCACTTCCTGCCCATGTGGGATCTGCAGCTGAGACATCACAGTTCTGAAATCAGATACCCCACACAGACACCTTGACGGTCATCTAGCCAAACCTCAGGTGCATTCTGGAAGCCGTTTAGAAAATATGCCACCACATGACCAGTTTCTCTTAGACATTGTCACTGGTGGGCAGCACAGTACTAGGGAATCTCATTTCCCGGATGGAGACCCCTGACTTCACAACTCTCCTTTGTATTGAAAGCTGAATCTTCTACTTTCCCATTTGGAGCAAACAAGACAAATGATGTGCCTCCTGCCATATGGCAGACCCTTCAGTATGTGAAGACCATTAGCATGTTGTCGCCAACCAAGTCTTCCCAGGGTAACTACTTCCAGATGCCTAGCTTCCTACTCATTATGGTCACTGTTCCTGCACAAATATTAGTTTATCAATGACCCTCCTAAAATGGGAATCCCAGAGCAGATTAATAAACAGAATACTGTGGGTTTAGCCTAAGCAGCGAAGTTCGGGAAGACTATACTCCAGCCGCTGCTGCATGTCACACTGCTTTCTTATGACTCTCCGAACATGTCATTACCCAAGACCTTTTCTAACAAAACTGCTACGAAAACAGACATTCTTCACTTCATACATATATAATTTTGACTTTAAAAAATTAGAATATGTAATGGTCTCTCTACCTCAAAGAGTCAGAAACCAAAAACAACAAAATCAGAATATGGAATGAGATCTTACCTCAAAAAAGTAGAAACAAGCCCTGAAAAACCTTTAGTCCCAGTACTCGGGAGGCAGAGGTAGGAGGATCACTGTGAGTTCGAGGCCACCTGAGACTACATAGTGAATTCCAGGTCAGCCTGGGCCAGAGTGAGACCCTACCTAGAAAAACCAAAATGCAAAACAAAACAACAACAAAATTAAATATTATCTTCGTAGTCTCAGCCTCCACGCTTATAAGGCTATTTTGAACCCTATTTTTCAACTACTGTCTATATCAGACAAAGGAAAGAGTGTACATTCAACCATCTGCGCAGCACCCAGCATGGGAACACATCACAGATGAACTAAAACATCTGAGTATGGTTTCCCAACTGCATCCATGGAGGTGACGGCCATGTGCCTGACTTTGTGTTTGCTTTGAACTTTTCTGAATTTTGATTCTCTTGCCTATGTCATATACAAGTTTGATAAGCACGCAATCAGGTCTATTTTCACTTATGTAATTCAGATGTTAACTACAGTTGTACTGTCTACATCCACAGCCTAGCAACGCTATCAAAACAATGAGATGACTCAGGCATGACTTATTCTTAGAGAATCCTTTCTGGTTCTTAGCAAATAAAGTACACTTTAAGCACTTGTAAGAAATCCATTTAATGATCTGGTTGAAAATGACCAATGTTAATTCAACTATTTGGACGTTAAAAAATACGCACTTTCCCTTGAAAATCTTTCTGTGGGCTCCTAGCACAACATTCTCATCCCACATTTCCCAAGTATTACTGACATGGTTCTGAGCCCACTTCTCTGGGCCCAGGGAGGTGTCCGCTCGCTGCTCTTTTTCAGCGCCTCACCTGCATCTGGTTTAAGTGCTTCCTGCCTATTCTCTGGTGGAGCCATGACACAGGGGATGCTAACAAAGCCTGCACTCTCAGAATTGAGTGTTCTCAACACAAAGAAATGACAGATGTACGAGGTAATGGTCATACCGCTTACCCTGACCTGACTGACCACACACAGTATAAATATACTGAAAACATACAGTTATATATACAACTACTCTGTATAAATTTTCAAACAATTGTGTGTGCGCGTGTGTGTGCGTGTGCATGTTCATGAATGTTCCCCACACACGTGTGGAGGTAACAGAACGACTTCTGGGTGCTGGTCCTCACCTTCCACCTTGTCTACGGCAGAGTGGCCTGTCCCTGCCGCCCTTCCTGCAGCAGCCTGCTGAGGTGACGGACACCCCACGGTGTCCAGCCCTGCATGTGTGCCCCGGATCGAGCTCACACCCCCTTTGCTTGCATGGCGGGCGCTTTATCCACTGACCTGTCTCCCCAACCCCAACTTTAAAACCATTTTTTTAAAAAAACATTTCACTTATTTATTGATTGACTCAAGAGAGACAGACAGAGAGGGGCAGATATAAAGAATTGGCATGCCAGGGCCTGTAGCCACTGTAAACAAACTCCAGATGCATACGCCACCTTGTGCATCTGGCTTGATATGTGTACTGGGGAATAGAACCCAGGTCCGTAGGTTTTGCAGGCAAGTGCCTTAACCGCTAAGCCATCTCTCCAGCCCTAAAACCATTTTTAAGTGTTCCCCTTCCTTTCTCCTCTCTCCCTATTACATACTACTAATCCCTTTCTGTAGAATTTATTTAAAGAAAACATGCTTGGGCTGGAGAGATGGCCTAGCGGTAGAGGCACTTGCCTGTGAAGCCAAAGGACCCAGGTTTGATTCCCCAGGACCCATGTAAACCAGATGGACAAGGTGGTTCACGCGTCTGGAGTTTGCAGTGGCTGGAGGCCCTGATGTGCCCATTCTCTCTATCTGCCTCTTCCTCTCCCTCTCTCTTTCAGATAAATAAATAAATAAAACAATAAAAAAAAAGAGAAAACAAGCTTGAGCACTATAGTATGAGACAGTGCTAATGAGTGGCAAGAAAGGAAGTTCAAAGAAATGCCGCAGACTTCGCAGGAAGGGGGCAAGCAGGAGCGAAGGGGCAGAGGGCGAAGCGCAAGGCATCCACACTGGCGAGGCAGGAAGGGGCCAAGCAGGAGCGAAGGGGCAGAGGGCGAAGCACAAGACATCCACACTGGCGAGGCAGGAAGCACTCTGCCTGCCTCCTTTATCGCTCATTATGTACAGGGTTCTGGGAAGGCAGGGCAGGTAGAAAAGTGAGGTAGCTCCATCATTAGAGTGCATCCTTAGCATACTGACGGCCCCGCACACCATCAGTTTGGCGTGGCAGTGAACACCTGCAGCCCCAGAGCCTGGAGGGTTCAGGCAGGAGGATCGGAAGTTTCACGGTCACCTTTGGCTACACAGTGATGTCAGAGTCAGCCTTGGGTTACCTGTGACCCTGTCTCAAAGCGCACGCACGCACGCACGCGCACATGCACACGCGTGCGATGTGGAAATGTGAGACATCCTGGGAGGAGAGTTCCTGGTGTTAAGACTCAAATGAAAGCAGAAACCAATCACAGTTTCCTGCAAAGCCTCCATCATGGAGGACAAGCTGTCTCGCTTCATCACCTTGGTCAGGAGCAATTATGTAACTTTACAAGAAAACGAAGCAAGAGTCAGTATTATTTCCCACTGTCGCTGCTTGGCTTAAGAAACAGAACAAAAGCGGGCCAGTGTGGTGGTGTACACCTTAAACCCAGCACTCAGGAGGCAGAGGTAGGAGGATCCCTGTGAGTTGAAGGCAAGCCTGAGCCTACATAGTGAATTTCAGGTCAGCCTGGACTAGAACAACACTCTACCTCAAAAAACAAAGCAAACAGACAACATTTAGTGGGATGTTTTTGTTTATTTTATTTTATTTTATTTTTTGAGGTAGGATTTCACTCTAGCTCAGGCTGACCTGGAATTCACTATGTAGTCTCAGGGTGGCCTTGAACTCATGGCAATCTTCCTACATCTGCCTCCCGAGTGCTGGGATTAAAGGCGTGTGCCACCATGCCCAGCTTCCAACACTTAGTTTTTGTATTCCCACCCCCTTCTTTGGTAAGACTAGTACAATACAAAGGCTCTATCAGTGCTATATAAAAGAAGAGAAGCTGACTACTTCCTTGATAAAAAGATCTATGAAATATTTTTCAAATACATAAAACAGGACTAGGGAAATGGCTGAACAGTTGAAGTCGCTTGTTTGCAAAGCCTGATGGCCTGGGTTCAATTCCTAAGTACTCATGTAAAGACAGATGCACAAAGTATCTGTAGTTCTTTGCAGTGGCATGAGAGTATAACTATTCTCTCCTCCCTACCTTCTTTCTTTTTGCAAATAACAAATGTATTTCTAAAAATATGTGAAACATGGGCTAGAGAGATGGCTTGGCAGTTAAGGCATTTGCCTGTAAAGCCTAAGGACACAGGTTTAATTCCCCAGTACCCACATAAGCCAGATGCACAAGGTAGTTATGGTGGTTTCATTCAGGTGCCCCCATAAACTTAGGTGTTCTGAATGCTAGGTTCCCAGCTGATGGAGATTTGGGAATTTACACCTCCTGGAGGCAGTGTATTGTTGGGGGTGGGCTTATGCGTGTTATAGCCAGTTTCCCCATGCCAGCGTTTAGCACATTCTCCTGTTGCTATGGTCCACCTTATGTTGGCCAGGGGGTGATGTCCACCCTCTGCTCATGCCATTGTTTTCCCCTGGCATTGTGGAGCTTCCCCTCGAGTCTGTAAGCAAAAATACACCTCTTTTTCCCCGGAAGCTGCTCTTGGTTGGGTGATTTCTACCAGCAATATGAACCTGACTGCAACAGTAAAGTGGTACCGAGGAGTGGGATTGCTGCTAGACACCTGACTGTGTGGCTTTGATCTTTTGGAGCTGATTTTCAAGAGGACTGTAGAAGGATTTGAAACGTTGGCCTAAGAGATGCCTTGCAGTGCTGTAAGTACAGCTTGATGGACTACTCTGGTCAGAGTTGAAAGACCTGAATGCAGTAAGAACTATGGACTATGAGATTTGGCTTATAAGGGTGAGAAAGAGCTTTGCTTGGACTAGGCTAGCAGTTTGTGTGAAAAGCTTGCTGTTATGCCTGTGTCCTGAGAAGTTGTGCAGGGTTGCATTGCATAGAAATGAAGTGGTGTGAGCAGAGAGATATGGCACAGAAGAAAATGAAATCTTTGGGCCTAAGTGGCTGCCCATTCACCTGCATATTGTTTGAGAGGTTACAACCATTGAGATTGGGCCAGCTGACCTGTACTGGGGCAACAGGAAGAATGTAGACTCTTTGGAAGAGGCCTGAGTGCTCAAAGAGTGTCCTGTTCTTCAACGTCTGCCTTATTCCCCCCTGGATTAACAAACTGGCACCCTCTCTGGTATTGTGGAGTATAAGAAATGCAGGAACAAGAGGGTCATTGAGTTTGCAACACAGTCTTGTGTTTTGGAAATGGCCAAGGGTAGTGTGAAACAGGTTTGCTAGATGCCTGCATGGAGACCCCGTGGGGCCATGAGGATGAACCGTGGATTGCAGTGAAGACCCAGTGGAGATGCCAGGACCACGAGAAGGCTGTTAAGTAGAGCTGCCAGCCCGGGATGAAGTTTTCCAGGACTGTGAGTAGCCTAGCTGGAGGGGCAGTTTGGAATGCCAGAGACTTGTTGCTGGTTAGAATTATCGGACTTGGGGATTTGTCATTGGCTAAAGTTGCTGGACTTGGAGTTACAGTTTGGTGTTAGCCTGATTGTTTTAAATCATGTATTGCTTGACTATTCCTTTGCTATGCCCAATGCCATCTTTTGCAGTGTGAATGTTTATTCTGTGCCATTATGGGTTTTTTGAAGTTATTTTTTGGTATTATGGCTCAGTTAAAAGACCGTGGATTATGGGGATGTTTGAACATCATCGAGATTGATAAAAACTATGGGGACTTTTAAAGTTAGACTGAATGCATTGTATTTTACATCATGTATGGATATCAGTTCATGGGGGCCAGGGGCGGAATGTGGTGGTTTGATTCAGGTGTCCCCCATAAACTTAGGTGTTCTGAATGCTAGGTTCCCAGCTGATGGAGATTTGGGAATTTACGCCTCCTGGAGGCAGGGTATTGTTGGGGGCGGGCTTATGCGTGTTATAGCCAGTTTCCCCTGTGCCAGTGTTTGGCACATTCTCCTGTTGCTATGGTCCACCTTATGTTGGCCAGGGGATGATGTCCACCCTCTGCTCATGCCATTGTTTTCCCCTGCCATTGTGGAGCTTCCCCTCGAGTCGGTAAGCAAAAATACATCTCTTTTTCCCGGAAGCTGCTCTTGGTTGGGTGATTTCTACCAGGAATGCAAACCTGACTACAATAGTAGCACACATGTCTGGAGTTCCTTTGCAGTGGCTAGAGGCCCTGGCATGTCTATTCTCTCTCTTCTGTGTCTTTCTCTCTCTCTCTCTCTCAAATAAATAAATAAAATGTATAAAAATGTGAATCATATACTTTTCCATTCCCAGATTGTTAACTAGATGTTCACATTTCAACTAAAAGTTTCCTCTGCACAGGTCCCTGTGGGCAATTTCTAATGGCTGTGCGTTTAATTAAGACTGCACTGCTATATGTGCTGCATTATTTGTCAGGGAAAGGAGGACAGATTTTACTGAAAACAATGACTAAAATGGACTAGGGGAAAGACAGTGTAACTCTGACAGAGAAAGGGAAGGAAAATCTTTTTTACAAGTGCGGCCCCCACCCCTCCTTTGCCCCCCCCCCAAAAAAAAACCCAAACAAGTGACCGGCATTGAAGGGATTTCTCCCTCAGGGCTTAAACAGATGCTGAGGCCTCAGGCCATCATTAGGAGGAGGCCTCCTCACATGCATGCAAGCCACACTCTGGTCCAGAGCAGGAAAAAGCTTTGCACGAGTGTCACAACTAGCGAGTGGCAGAGTCCACAGAGAACCAGTAGTTTCTTAGCTGGGCCTTTGCCCTGTTCAGGACTCCCTAGTCATAGTCCCAGGTGGTCTCCTACTTGAAATTTGCCCGTGAAAGGAAACGAATTCCAAGATTCATGTCCAGAGCCTTTTTAGTGTCAGAAAGGAGCCTACGTCTCCAGAAAGCCCTGGACAAGCGGGCACTAGTAAGCTATATTCGGGGAGCTAGTTGGAATTCCCTTTAAAATATGAATTACTCTGCTTTGTGAACTTTCCACTGAAGAGGGGAAGGTCTTAAACTGAAGGCGTCACATTGATACAGTACAGGACTGTCTCTCTGGATTAAGCACATGAAATATGCCAGATTTTAAAAAGTTGTTAAAAAAATAGTCTGGACTAATATTAGCATTTGAATTCCACGATGATACAGCCATCCTAACATGATACTTTGGAAAATCTGAATCAGTAACTTTTAAGATTCAAGGTGACAAAGAAAATCAAGAGAGAACTAAGCTTGGGTAGCTTTGAAATGTGAAATAAAGACTGAAAATACAAATACGCTTACTAATGCAGAGAGGAAGTGAGCAGGAGGTAAGCACACAACATCAGAGGAACATAAAAAGCTGCTGACAGGCTGTCCTTCTGGCCTGCCCTGTGCGATCAAGTCAGCAGGATCAGAGCAGCCTCGGTGCACTTCTGCCAGGGTTTGTTTTCTGCAGGTAAACTCGCAGTACCCTGGAGCCAGAGTAGAACTCTCCCAAGTGTGAATGTTACCACTAACAATAGATTATCCCCATCCACTTTTCTGCTGGCGCGCCCAGTCAAACCCGTGCCGTCTTTACCGTGGGCAGCAGCACAAGCAGTGCTTGTGGTTGGAGGCTTGGTGATCAGTCTTTCTCTTCCTTTAGTCATGAAACCTGACGTATACAGTTGGTGGTTTTTTTTTTTTTTATTGTGTTGTTGTTTGTTTTGTTTTTGATTTTTTTCAGGGTAGGGTCTCACTCTAGCCCAGGCTGACCTGGAACTCACTCTGTAGTCCCAGGTTGGCCTTGAGCTCACAGCAGTCCTCCTACCTCTGCATCAGTAGTGCTGGGATTAAAGGGATGCACCACCACACCCAGAAGTTGTTTTTTTAAAATCACATTTACTATTTTAAAACATCAGTTTATGGTTCTTTTCCCCAGTTAATACTGTAGGTGGTATATGGTGTCCTTCTAGTACACTAAGGAAACTCCAAACTGGGCTTCCTAAATCTAACCTGCTTTTCCTTTACAACAGATGATCAAAAAAGAAGAGCCGGCCTTCCTCTGTGTGTTCCAGGACACCCTCATCATCCCACACAACGGTCTCACCAAGGTGCGCTGAGCACGCGTGGCTGAGCAGCCCCACCAGCAAACTCCCAGGACAGTGAGGTGAGTACCTTCCGCCCCTGGAGGGGACGTCACTCCTACAGCCAGGACACGTTCTGTACGCACACGGAGCAGCTGTGGATATGAGCTCCTCACCTCTCAGCTGCACACACTCAGGCCTTCTGGCACATTCAGTGTGGCTGAAGTACTTGGCAACACAAAGGAAGCTAGTTACTTTGGTACAACAGAAAGAATATGTGATTCCAAGTATGGTAGCAAAAATCTGTTATGCCAGCTCCTGAGAGACAGGAGGAGTGCTAGTTCAAGGCTACCCTCGGCTATCTATCAAGGCACTATCTCAAAAAAAGAAAAAAAAAACTGAGAGAAAGGAAAGAAAGAATACATTTTCCACTCTGAACAAAGCCTTCACTCATGTTCAAAGTTTACCCGTAACTGGAGCATTCGCTGAACCTGCTTCCCAATGGGAAATGGAGGTGACAGCATGTTCTCTCAGAGTCGTTGTAAGCAAAATGGTCAGCACCTAATACAAAGGTAGGTTCCAACAAAGGTTGATCTGTTTTCCACTGACCACTCCACGCAGAATAGTGTCTTGCTCATTCTCTGCACTCCTGGGTCAAAACCCACTTCTTGAGAATCCCTTACATGGCCTGACCTGAGCGCGACTCCACTGCTGCCTGGTTTATTAGTGGTGTCTCTGTGTGTGGCTCTGACGGTGTTTACATTTAATAGCTCAAACTTAATCTTGCTACTCAAAGTGTGGTCCAGGGACCAGCAGCATCACATTACCTGGAGGTTGGAGCTTATTTGAAAGGCAGACTTTCAGACTCACCCCAGAATCTCCCGAATCTGAATTTACAAGATCCTCAAGTGGTAGGTTTACATTTAAACATTTGAGAAACACTGTTCTATGACACACACATACACTCAGTGACTGAGAGTTCATTGCCTCTCTAAGGATTAATAACCTGTGGCACTTCTATTGTTGGTAGCATTCTGAAATTCTATATTCTGACAGATAGGAACTGTCAGCCACGGCATTTTTACTGGCAGGACAAGATAAGTAGCACATTTCTTGCTTTTTTGAGTTTTTTTTTAAAAAAAAACAAAAAAAAAAAACCTGAGCCAGGCAAGGTGGCACACACCTTTAATCCCAGCACTCGGGAAAGCAGAGGTAGGAGGATTGCCATGAGTTCGAGGCCACCCTGAGACTATAGTGAATTCCGGGTCAGCCTGGGCCAGAGTGAGACCCTACCTTGAAAAACAAAACAAAACAAAACAAAACAAACTTTTTGAGTTTAGAAAAACAATGTATCAAGCTGGGATATAGCTCCCTGGAGAGTGCTTGCTGAGCATACATAAGGCTCTGGGTTTGATTCCTAGCACTGTGTAAACAACCAACAATGTACTAAGGACACTGGCTTCAGAGTAATATTTAAATCTTCCATATGAATGTAATCCTTGTCTATTATAGCAAATATGTACATGAAATCTGATAAGTGCACCTTCTGATTATATGTAAACAAGTATGTTTGGATAGATATTTTCACTGTAGCAATTTCTGGCTTCTAAGATGCCACAGATAACAAGATAACAGACTGACCAGTAGAAAGCTGCCAAATGAATGTCCTCATACAGATGATAGCATTCTAGGGCATTCCTTTTTTCAATTTTTTAAAAAACATTATTATTTATTTGCAAGCAGAGAAAAGGAGAGAGATAAAGAAAAAAAAAGAGAGAGAGAGAAAGAAAGTGGGCGTAACAGGGCCTCTTACCACTGCAAACGAACTCCAGGCACATGCGTCACTTTTCGTGGGGACTGGTTAACCAGGACATCAGGGTTTGTAAGCAAGAGCACCTAACCACTGAGCCCCCTTCCCAATCTGGCATATCTTAATTTCTAAAATACACTGTGGTTCTCTGCTTGTATATTTACCCCTTATCAACTTTGTGAAACCATTTCATATTCCCTTTGCCCCCCCGAGTATTCATGAAAGAGAACATTTTTGAGGCTCTTGAAAGTAAAATTTATAACTCATATTCCTAGAATGAATCAGCAAGTGTTGGATGAGGCAAATGGTAAATTGGTATACCAGGAAACAAAAGCAGTATGAGTGAGTCATCTGTGTGATCAAAGATAACACAGCCACAGACAGGGTTTGGTGACAAACAGCAATCACATGTCCAAATCTTGTGTTTAATGGTTTCTCACATTAAAATGCAAGTGGAACCCAGAGAACTACACAAATGAACACATTTCTTTGCATTTGGTGTGCTTATACTTCTAAATCCATTTTGATTTTCAGTAGACACATTTCAGGTGTTGATTTGTTAAGAAGAATAAAAGCTAACTCACGTGATAGGATTCTGACATGTTTCATAGGAAAAGGTGAACACTTTTTGGAGGCCCAACATGTTAGGGTAAGTACAACATTTTATTTTGTGTTCAAAATAAAAAACGTGACTAGGAGTTGACATGCCCCAAACCTGTAACAGAACCTGTGGCAATAGGCCCGGCAAGCAGGGAAGCAGGCTATGGGCGAATCCCACAGGTACTGCAGGTTTAAGGCTCTTCACAGACCCTCCAAGTTTGAGAGAGAAGCTGAGAGGGAGCATGTGCTATGTGGCACTGCCCCGGGACTGCCACCGCGGAAGGCTCTGACTCCACCAGAGTGAAGAGGCAGATGTCCTGATGTCCTCTGAACCCACTGGACAGGGAATACGTCCCAAGACCAATTCCTTCCCAGGCTGTCCAGGCACAACACAGGCATAATGGAAGTGACAGGCATGTTTTTGAAAAGGGGTTATCTCTAGTCAACATTAAGGCAAAGATGCTAATGAATGTCCACACCCACAATATAAGCCTCTTCCTCTGGAGCACTGGGGGCCAGTGAGGCGCCACGGCAGACAGGGTCAGGCTCCTGCCTTTATAGATGCCTCCCAAAATATAAAATCACTTCCCTTGAGCACAACACTACCTGATAATGAAAGGAACAAAAGGTGCCAGGCTCAGAGCAGAAGATGTGCCATCCATCGGGGACGGGTAGAGTCTCTCCAATACCAAAAGCAAGAGGAACATGCTTGGGTGACGATCTGGCCCTTCCATCTCACTGAAAAAGAGTCATTGTACAGAAGATTTAAGATGGAAGAAGTCAGGCACCACTTTCAAACACTGTCATTAAGTACTTATGAATATGACGTGAGAATACAGGACAAAGGGCTAGCTTTCCTTTGGTCACTTTTCTCCATTCACGTCCTGTCTTCCTAGAGTGAATCAGGAGGAAAAGTCCCTGGCAGGGTCAGGAATTGGGCTTTTGCACACAAGCATCTTTTCAAAGTTAATCATTTGCTTAAGTAGAATGTGCTGTTTCAGAGCATGAAATGTGACGCCTTCCACGTCCAAACGCATTTAAGAAACCATGAACAGACCATTACTTGGCTGGCCAGAAAGCCCTGTCTGCACAAACCAATAATGCAAGGAAATATTATCATAAACAAAAGTAGAAGTTATCAATGTAATTGTATTTTCCCACGACAGACAATTCACATGCATTCACCTGAGTATAAACAATGCTGGAGGAGCACAAAAAGCACACGCTGCAAGAAAGCCACGCTGACCGTGTGATGACCAGCTGTGGAGAGTGACTGAAAGGGCAACGCGAATGCTTCGCTCTGCCCTGATGAGACTGGCAGCCTTTTATTGACGCTGCTTTGTTTCCGAAGTTATTAGTCATTTTTGCTTAGGCAGACCCACGCCTGATCATGAGTAACCAGGTTAGTTAGCTAACTGCTATAGTTTCACAACGGTGAGCTGCAACAGGACAGTAATAAAAATTGATACTCAAATAAGCAAACTCCACATGAAAATAGAAACAGGAGAAATCATCATGCGTCTAAGAAGCTAGTCCTTAGCTGATACTGAAAACAAGATTAAGTTAGATAAAATTAAATCTAAAAATCTAACAAAAACACAGCTTTTCAGGTATAAATCTAGCCAAGCAACATGATGGTATAAAAGGCTCTTGTTTTGGACAGTACAAGGATCAAACTCATGGTGACTCCCAGACATATAAGCACTCTAACAACTAAGTTACATTCCCAACTCAGTGATACAATTATATGTTCATTGTTTTTTCTTAAAGCCATACATGTTACAAAGAAGTTGATTTAAAATTGCTGACTAAAACAAAAATCCTTCTTTCAAATAAAATGCTTCCCACCAGGTCCTCACTTGGCCAGCCTGCCTTCTTACCTGTCCACTGTACTGGCCACAGCTTCCAACTGTCTGAGAAGAAAGGGGTACAGTTCTGGGAAACGAGAGAAGAACTCTCTGCCTGTCATTCTGTGGAGGGAGAAATAAGAGAGAAATTATCAACATTCATTTTTTCTGATCTGGTAACAATGCTTTTGCCTCCCCCTTCAAAGGAAGATAGCAAAGGTCATCTGCTGTATATTTAATGAGATAAAGTGAAGAAAACCCACTGCATCTTCAATTTCAATTTAACAATTAAGAGAAGTAGTGCATATAATTATGTTTTTGGAAGTGCTCTTGGTGCCTGGACTTCTATCTCCACACTTAAGATTATGCATGTCTACAAATATTTGATGTTAAATTCTGTCGGGGAAGATAAGCGTGCCAAGTTTGCACGAGTGACTTGGACTACAAGTACAGTCAACCCCCGACTGGCTCTGACCCTCCGCAGTGATAAGGGCAGGTCCAGACCAGGCTTCTCAACCTGGGACCTGCACTGTCTGTCTTCTGTGTTGCAGGATGGGCAGGAGATGCTAAGATATCTATTAGGTAGGTGTGACTAGGCCAGCATCCCTCTCTCTAATCATAACAGTCAATGATCTCCAGATATGACCAAGTACTTGCTCAGAAGAAAATGGCCCAAGTGAGTACCACTGCTCTGGAGCATGGTGACCAGAAGTACAGAGTTGGCATGTAAGGTTCTTGCTAATTCCAGGCGACACCTACAAGGATTACCTTTTCCATCTTTATAAAAACAATTCTTGAACTCAGTCAAGGTCCTAAAAATAGTTCCTAAGACTACACAGCAAGCCAAAAATCTCAAGCTAGGGCTAGAGAGATGGCTTAGCAGTTAAGCGCTTGCCTGTGAAGCCTAAGGACCTGGTTCGAGGCTCGATTTCCCCAGGATCCACGTTAGCCAAATGCACAAGGGGGCGCACGCGTCTGGAGTTCGTTTGTAGTGGCTGGAGGCCCTGGCACGCCCATTCTCTCTCTATCTGCCTCTTTCTCTCCCTGTCTGTTGCTCTCAAATAAATAAAATGATTTTAAAAATCTCAAGGTAAATATAACATTTAGGTAGTCAGTCTCTGTAACTATTAAAGAATTACTCAGAAAGTATGGCGCAAACACTCCCTAGCCTATCCCTTCCATCAACTCCAGACGCTCTGCTGAATGAAGACTCAGCGTCACATACACTGCCTACTTCAAAGAACCACAGGGTTTTCTATGGTTTCTTCTAGAAGTATTATGGTTTGAGCTTTCACACCAAGGTCCATGAAGTACCTATGATTAAAATATTCATTATAATGATGAAATTCTCCCTGAATTCGTTACAAATGCAGTATAATTCCAGGAAAAATTATGTGTATGTATGTATTGAGATGAATAGATTACAAAAGGTATATAGACATGCCAAGGGTTAAATGCAAGAGTAATAAAGATAATCTTCAAGTACAAGGTTGGAAGACTTACCCAATCAGAAAAACTTCAGAAAACTTTAGTAATTAGGACACTGTGAGGCCAAGCAAGCCAATGAAATACAACTGAGAATGCAGGAACAGACACATTTACATATGGAAACTTGGTTTGTTAAAGAGCTGGTGTTGCAGATGGTAGTAAGAGATGGCATGGGGACCGGGGATGCAGCTCAGTTGGTAGAGTGCTTCCCCAGCATGCAAGAAGCCCTGAGCTCTCCCGCAGCACTACGTAAACGGGCCTGGCAGCGCGTACATAGCTACAGTCCCAGCACTTGAGACATGGAGGGAGGCAGATCAGAAGTTCAAGACCAACTTGAGCTACATGAGACCCTGCCATAAACAAATACATAATGTGGTAGCTGATAATCCACAGAAAAGATTAAAATAGAATTTGGCTCCTTCACTATATACAAAATTAAATCCTACTGAATCCAAGACCTAAAAACAGTTATAAAGAAAAAATACAAAATAATAAACATATGAAGTTTTTGACCTACTTTGAATACTATGGAAATGTGGGACTCTGTCCTGACTATTCCTGGCATGAAGCTGCTTTTTCCCTTTCTAATGACAACTGCAGACAACCTTGTTGTAACCACACCAAAGACAGAAAGATGCAGGTAGAGAGAAAGAGAGAGAATGGGCACGCCATGGCATCCAGCCACTGCAAATGAACTCCAGATGCATGGGCCACCTTGTGCATCTGGCTTACATGCATCCTGGGGAATGGAACCCTGGGTCCTTTGGCTTTGCAGGTAAGTGCCTTCATGGCTAAGCCATCTCTCCAGCCTGGTGGTATATGTCATTGAAGCATCTACTATGCATTGTCAGGTTTTTAGGAAAGCTACAATTATTTTACCAAAGAGAATTCTGACTTTGCAGTCTTTTCTTTTTCTTTTTAAAAAATATTTTGTTTGTGTATTTGAGAGACAGCGTGAGACAGAAACGAAGAGAGACAGAGAAAGGGACCTACCGGAGGGGTTAGAATGGGCGCACCAGGGCTTCCAGCCCCTGCAAACTGCAGAGTCATGTGCCACCCTGTGCATCTGGCTTTATGTGGGTACTGGGGAATAGAACTTGGGTCCTTAGGATTTGCAGGCAAGCACCTTAATAGCACAGCCATCTCTCCAGCCTTTCAGTGCTGTTTTCTTGAGCACACAGGTATCTTTCTAGCCTGCAATTCTTAAATAAGGCCCTCAATACTTGAAGAAATGTTGACTTTCTCCTTTAGCTTACCCAAAGGGCCAGGTTGCAAGTCTAGGAAACAGAGAGGAGGTGCGCCCTGCAAGCTTGTCGGCGAGCATCGGCACAGCTCTGCACCCAGCAGGCGCCTGAGAGCTGCGCAATAGTGGCAGAGCTGTGTCTCGTGGGACTGAGCACCTCCCGAGGGTGACGGCAGGAGGGACAGAGCAGTCACGGGAGACGCTTAACTTGGGCTTCTCTCACCTCTAAGTCAGTACACCGAAAGTTCTATAGCCCCGCATTTGGATGGCAGAATCCTAGTGCCAGCCTTCACTTAGCCATGACTACATGAGAGCTTATGGACACACTGCATACAGAACCACTACTCATGAGATTATCATGCTGTGTTCAGAGACTTTAGGCTGCCCGTACAGCTCTGTCATCTAAACTTATTTAAAAGGCCTAAATTGCCAGGCATGATGGCACATACCTTTAACCCCAGCACCTGGGAGGCTGAGGTAGGAGGCCTGCTATGAGTTTCGAGGCCAACCTGGGCAAATGTACCCTCTTCTGAGAATATTTCTCCCCTACACTCCCACCCTTCTTACAAGCCTAACTCCAAATAATACTTCTATTTCTGGCTGGGGCAGGCTTATCTTCCGGGACATTGCAGGTTCCTGATATCTTAAGTCTAATGATAGTATATCAGTTAGTTTTCTACTGCTGTAACAAAATGTCTAAGGGTAGGTAGGGGTGTGTGTGTAAAGCAGTTAATATTTGTTCATAATTCTGGAGAGGTACGGCTATGATTCCAGCATCAGCTTGGCTCTGATAAAGTCAACAAAACCACCTGAGGGAATTTCTGGAAGAAAGAGATTACATCACCAAATGGGACACAAGAGAGCAATTCTGGGATCAAGACCACTCCTGTTACAATTCATTCTTGTGAGAACCAACCAACTCACTCAGGGTTCTACAGGAACTGCTTACTCCCTCAAAGACGACCTTCAAGAGGCGCCCCTCTTAAGACTTCACCCTCAGGAGCGCCACACACGCACCCTTGAGGGACACACTCAACCCCTCTCTGCATCTGACTGAGGCACCTGTCCTTACCCTACACCACAGTCTACGCTGTCCCAACCACAGCACTTCGCGCACGTCATGCACAGCGCTTCCTGCTCACTCTCCCATCAGAATACAGACTCTCACCAGGCACAGACGATCACGAGCTTCATCTAAGTATGATGCCAGCTCACAGCTTAGTACCCAGTAAATAATCAACCCAAATAAGCCCAAAACAGGGATGGCGAAAAAGCTCAGTGGTAGAGTACTTGCCTAGCCTATGTTAGGTCCTGGGTTTCATCCTCAGGATCAAAAAAAATCAAGTCAGCAAAAAAGAGTAGATCAATTTAAAACAAACAACAACCCCTAAGAAACAGCTGCTGAGTGAAAAAAGCAAAGGAATGGATAGAAAAGGAAAACAGGAATTATTATGACTAACATGGTAACAAAACAACAATTTCACAAAGTTCATCATTAGTTATCCATAAATGGTATTCAGACTCTTCAATGAGTAATACACGGAGCTGAGCGTCCTGTCAGGACTTGACATTTCTTAAACACAAACAGATAAGGCTTATCTCACTGGTTTACAAACAGTTCAATTTTAGTTCACCCAAACAAGCAAATAGGCTGATGTTACCTCCAAAGATATAAGAAGCCCTGAGGGTAAATTCTTCAGTGACAAGCCATTTCAAACCTGTTTATCTGTGCGGTCAAAACTAGCCCAGCAACTTTACGGAACAATAGAAGGGATAACCAAAAAGGAAAACCAAAACCGAGGAAGAGGACAGACAATTAAACTCTGTGAATGGGACGAAACAGGCAGACACTGGTGAAGACAAGCCAGCCGGGATAAAGGACGAGCCCAAAGCAGGTTGAAACCCAGAGCTGCCAGACTCTGCAAGAGGTGTGTTAATCCTTGTCCCACCATGTGAGGACATGCCAGGAGAACCAAGGAGATAACCTGTTGGGGCTCAGGACATACCACCCCAAACTACAAAAAGAAGAGCACAGATACACTTCAGTGTCCTCTGTTAACCTGGTTATGCTTAGAAACTGCAGCCACAGGAAGAGCTCTGAACAGCTCTGGTGAGAGTATTTACATCTGCAGAGTGATTGTGTGAGCACAGATGAGGAGGAGGACTGCTCAGAGACAGCCCTTTACCTGAAACCAGGCGGCTCTGCAGAACAAGGGAGCCTTCAACTCCTCCTCTCTTCCTCCCACACCTTGTCCGCATCTCTACCACCACAGCCCCATTCCTGTCTGCAGCTTGGGAAGCAACACCGCCGCGAGCTTTACTCATCTAGTTCTCAAAGTCTCAAATCTGCTGGGGTTCTTGTGAATATGCACATAATTAAATGGGTTTTCTCCCAGCAAGCTGTCTTATATCAATTCAATTCATAACTTAGCAAGAGAACATAGAAGAATGAGGCATCCGTTCCCCCATCTGTAAGCCCTAGGAGTAAGGGGCGGCACGCAGAGCCCTATTTGTTTCGCACCACTGTAAGGTGTGGGGGGAGGCAGCGGTGCGAAACTTCTTTCTCCGACTGACCCGCTTAGTGCTAACTCCACGGGGCTTGGCCGGGGTCTGGAACACAGCACGTGCACAACAAGAGTTCAATTAATCAACTGAACTATCTGCCCAGCATTGTTTTGTTTTAAATTAAAAGGTTTATAAAATTATTCTAGACTTAGTTGTTAATAGAAAAAAAAATCAGATAATAAAGTGTGGCGTAGAAAAATCTAAAAATCACCACAAAGTCCCACCCCCTCCGAGTTTAGCTTTGATGATCTGATGTCTATCATGCCTCTCTCTCATTTATGTATTATTATATGATCAGCTTTTTACACTCAGGAATATGTCCAAGAACAGCTCAGCTGGGCACGGAGGCATCTATCTGTAACACCAGCATTTGGGAGCTGGAGACAAGATCATGAGTGGACTACATAATAAGTTAGAGATCAACCTAATTTGCACTGTGAGACTCTGTCTCACACAAAACAAATCCACCAAGTTTCGTGTTCAGCTCTGTCTGGTGCACTCCAGGTTTTCCCAGAGCTCACAGGTCCCTTCAGAGCACTAACCCAGACACCAGTCTAGAAGGACTTAACTTTGGCTAAATTGTATAGGATGTAGTCCTTACTCAAGCCATGTCCTGAATGCCCCTATGTCTGTACATTCCACATTTAATATTGATAATACTGACAATACTTGATAATAGCCTTACATTTGTGAAAGCATCTAAGTTTTGACTACTTGGTCCAGGCTGCCATCTAACAACCAAAAAAATCCAACTTGAATCAAGCCTCTCTCTCCCGTAGAAACCCTGCCCTTACGATGTGCCACACAAAAAGAAAGAAAAAGGCAGAAGTGTATGCTTCAGAGCTTAACAAAGGCATCCTGGTTCAGCTAACTGGTGAAAGAAGGGGTTCGCTGAGACACGTATACAGGAAAATGACGGGCATCCTCACAAACAGTTCTTGGGTGTGCACCTCATTATTCTCAATCCCTCAGGAACAGGAAGCACAAGAGAAGTACGCACAAGACTACGGCAAGAAGCTTGCCAGGGCAAGGAGAGCAGGTGGTGCGAGGAACAAGTGCACAGTAGGCAGCAGCAAAGGCAGGCAGAGGCTGGGCTCAGCTTTGACAAGACACGGCTTACTGACCGGCGCCCGGCCGTAGAGCAAGCACTGGAAACTCCACTGTCAGATGGAAACAACCCGTCAGGGCAAAAACCTGGACTTTTTCAGGTGGTGTCTCAAATGGGCACCCCATGAGCTATTAAAACAGAGTTGCTCCCTAGAATCTGGCCAATAACCCCCGGCCCCAGGAGAGATTCAGTCAGCTAAGGGCCGGTATCCCGCTGCAGTGACTGAGTGACTGCTGACAAAACAGCAAGCTACCCTACAAAGAAGACAGGGCGCGTACACGAATTTCAAAGGATATGATCAACTGCAAACTAATAAAATAGAAACAACACACTGAAAAGAAACCTGGATTTGGAATCACACCAGGACCATCTCTAACTCTCTTGGAATCCTCTCCCCATCCCTGACCTGGCTGACATCAGCCCATATCGCAAAAGCCTTGCTGAGTAAATTAGTGAACGGGTGGGTACAATTTATGCTGCAACTAAAAAGGAGGAAAGAAAAGCGGTGGTGGCTGATGTAAGCTTATAATCCCAGTACGTGAAAGGCTGAGGCAGGAGGATCATCAAGTTTGAGGCCAGCCTGGGCTACACAGATCCTGTCTAAAAATCAATGAAAACCAAACAAACAAAAGAAGTAAAAGATGTCTGGACTCCCACAGTGGGAATCTAAACACTTACGAAGCCCTGGGTCCAGAGATGTTGCTCAGTGGTAGAGTGCTTGTCTAGCAAGTGCAAGGCCCTGGGTTTGACCACTGACACCACTAAAACAAAACAAACCCCAAGCCTTTGTAATCCTAACAATGGTTCTAATCTTCAAGCCAAGGCTGAGTGAAGCTGAGGACAGGACCCGCCCCAGGACCTCTGAGTACTAACCCCATCAGGTCACCGCTCCTTTCCTTTCTTCCTCTGGAGACAGCTGAGAGACTCTGGGACTTGCTGAATGCTTTTCTAACCCTTCCTCTTTGAGGAGCTGCTCCTGAAACTGGCCATTATAGTACTCCCTTTGGGGAGAGAAGAGAAGGTCTTGGTTCTGGAAGTGCCCAGCTACTCATCCCCTGGGGAGTGACTGGTCCAGGAGCAGGTCTGAAAACAGACACATCTCCATTCCTTTCAAAGCTGGTAAGTAAACCTACATCTTTTAAACTCCTCATGTGTGCAAGTTTCCATTTGGGCAGCTTATATGGACTTTTTTCTCATCAGGAATCATTTCTTAGAAAATATTTCTTGTTGAAGTCTGTCAATTCAAAATTCTAAGAATCAAGTAATCTCCAAGAGTTAATTCAGCAATCATTTTCTAAGCAGTCTATGATAGACTGCTTCCAAAGATGAGCAGCAGACTCCTGTCTTCTTCCACTGCCTCTACGGCAGGGCGCCTCCTAACGTGCCCTCACCTTCCTGATGCTCAGTGTGCTCTGCTGGAGGTGCCCCGCCAGCCGCTGGTCATCTATGCCCCCAATTCCAGTACCAGGCATGTGACTGCAAGACCAGCCTGGCCTGTTTAGCTTCAGTTGAGGTCTCAGATGAATACAGCCATCTAAGAGATCCCAGATGACATCGAGTGGTATAGAAGAAACAGTCAGCTGAACTAAGCCAGCCATGAAATTTTGAGCAATTATACACGGCTTTTATTTTAATCCACTAAACTCTGGGGTGCCTTGTTACGTCTGCATCCAGGTGAATTGGATGTGGCTCTAATAGTACTGAAGACACTGAGTCAGACTGGACAAAAGCTGGTAACAAGGGTCTGAACTTTGCCGAACTCCTCACCGTTTAGAGACAAGAAGTCTGAAGTCAGTATTGATGTGTCACCAGGCACCGTTGGAGGCCCTGGAAGAGAAGCCATCTCGCCTCTTCCAGCTTCCGGAGGCCATTTTCTGGCCTGTTGCTGTGCTCTTCCTATACCTGCTTCTGTGGTCAGTGTCTCCTCGCCTTCGACTCTTAAATGTTTCTCCCTCGCTTGTAAGGTTGCATCAGCCCCCACCCAGATCTCACCTGCTCTGGTATGGTTACAGTTTAGTCTCTCCTGGTTCTAGTTTTTCCTTTTGAAAGCTATATATGTAAAAAGTAGCCACACTAAGGAATTTAGACAGTAACACATCCAATGAAATGCTTAGGCTTAAAAACAGCGAAAAAGAACTTACATTCATAGCTCAAGTGATCCCCAGCGCAGGCACAGACTACAACCTTCAAGATACAAGCCAAAACCAACAGCCCCAGGGAAGAAGGAAAATCTGACTGCTAGGTTTACATTACACGATTCAAATATCAAGTTTTCAACAAAAACAAAAATCACAAGGGCACACAAGGAATCAAAGATTATGGCCCGTTCGCATAGAAAAAAGACCAAAATATACAATAGAAACTATTCCTGAGAAAGACCAGTTGGTGGACTTGCTAGACAAAAAATTTTAAACAATAGTCTTGAAAATATTCAATGAATTAAAGAAGCTATGGAGAAAATCAAGAAAATGATGAATTAACAACATAGAAAGATCACCAAAAAGAGGAAAACGTAAACAAGTAAGTAAATGAGTTCTAGAGGAGTGGAGAGATGGCTCAGTTGGTAAAGTGTTTGCTGCAGAAACATGAAGACTTCAGTTCAGATCCACAGCACCAATACAAATTTCAGGTGCAGAAGCATGTACCAGTGCTTGGAGTGGGAGACAGGAGGCTCCTTGGGACTGGCTAGCTAGACAGTCTAGCTGAATCAGTGAGCTCTGGGTTTAGTGAGAGATCCTATCTCAAAACATAAAGTGATTGAGGGAGAAACCCAATGTCCACCTCTGGCTTCCACACACATATGCACATGTACACATACACATAACACACACACACACACACTTTTTTTTCTAAATCCAGACTGGAAAGTAGAATAACTGAAGTGAAAAATTCACTGAAGTGACTCAGAGGCTGATCTCTAAGAGGCTAAACAGGAAGAAGAAAGAAATGATCACCTTGAACATATGATAGTTGAAACTATTAAGCCTGAGGAACAGAAATCAAAAAGGTTAAAGCAATATTACAATGTTCGTTGAGTTTAAGGGACTTGAGGGTCATAATCAAAAAGACCAGCATATGTACTTTGAGATTTTCAATAGGAAAAGAGAGAAAGGGACTGGGATAATACGTAAGGAAAAAATGGCTCAACATTCTCAATTAAAAAGAATTTATTCATTGGAGAGAGAGAGAGACAGAAGAAGAAGGAGGAGGAGGAGGAGGAAAGGAAGGAAGGAAGGAAGGAAGAAGGAAGGAAGGGGCACATAGAGAGAATGGATACACGAGGGCTTCCAGCCATGGCAAACTCTAGATGCATGCCCACCTTCTATATCTGGTTTACATGGTTCCCAGGGAATCTGACTGGGGTCCTTAAGCGTCACAGGCAAGCACTTTAACCATTAAGCCAACTCTCCAGCCCAAATTTCTCAATTTTGATAAAAGACACGAACATCAACATAAAGCAGCTCAACAAACTCTAGGTAGAGAACTAAGAAAGATACCTTCTCAAACTGTCCAAAACCAAAGAGAAGTAACGGAAAGCACTGGGAGGAGACAGTCCTCTCATCACAAGATATCCTACAATTACCATCAGATTTCCCACCATAAGTTCTGGAAGCCAGAGGTGGTGAAACAGGGCTGGAGAGATGGCCCAGCAGGTCAGGTGTTTGCTTGCAACGTCTGACAGCCCGGGCTCGATTCCCCGGTACCCATGTAAAGGCAGGCATACAAAGTGGTGTGTGCATCTAGAGACTGTTTACAGTGGCAAGAGGCTGTGGCACACCCATTCTCTCTCTCTCTCCCCCCTCCTTCCTCTCTCCTTTTCCCTCCTTACAAATAAATACATTTTTTAAATGGTGAAACAGAACTGTCAATTAGGAGTCACAATTTTTGGTGAACTATGTTTCGAAAGTCAAGGAGATGTGGGTGTGGTGACACACACTTCTACTTATGCTCTACTCTTGGGAGACAGAGGCAAGAAGGTCATGAGTTCAAGGCCAACCTGGGGTCCACATCTCAAACAACAACAAAAATATCACCAAAAGAACACAAAAACAAGCCCGGTGTGGTGGTGCACACTTTTAATCCCAGCATCAGGAGGCTGAGGTAGGAGGACTGCTGTGAGTTTGAGGCTAGCCTGAGACCACATAGTTAATTCCAGGTCATCCTGGGCATGAAAACAAAAATAAACAAACCAGCAAACAAACAAAACAAGAAATGAGGGAGAAATTAAGACATCTTAGATAAACAAAACTAAGTAAGCTCATAATCATTGGACCTGTACTACAAGAATTATTTAAAGGAATCCTGTAGGTTGATATTTAAGGACATGAGAAACCTAGACCTTGAACTTAGGTGAAGAAATAAAGGACTCAGCAGAGGTAAATATGAGGCAGTTGTAAAAGCTAGTGTTTGATCTTCTGGCTCTTCTGCTCCCTGATGCATGCATCCCCTCTAACCCTGTCTGTTTTCCTTTCCTTCCCCAGTTGTGCACATGAGTCCTCTTGCTCTGTCCCTGGTATACACACTCCCCTCCTCGCTCCCTCTCTTTCTTTCTTTTCTTTTCCTTTTTTTTTTTTTTTTTTTGCCCCCCTTGAGGTAGGGTCTTGCTCTAGCCCAAGCTGACCTGGAATTCACTCTGTAGTCTCTATTGGCCTTGAACTCACAGCACTCCTCCTACCTCTGCCCTCTGAGGGCTGGGACTGAAGGAGAAATTGCAGGGAAGCAATGTCAGGAACTCACTGCTAGCCTGACAACCAGCTCCGGGGTGATGGCGGCAGACACAGTCATCAAGCACAACCTATCAAAGCAGAAATCCAGAAGCTACAGAGAACTCAGCAGTAAATCAGACTGCCAACAGGCCGGCCATGGCTCAGGGGTCATTGCAGAAGAGGGCTGGGAAGATTTTAAGAGCCAGAGTAGATAGAAATACTCTGAGGCAAGTTCCCCTACTCCCTTGCTACCCCACAGGGACGGACTAAGGTCTTCAGGACCCCACAGCAAATACCATAATCCCACCGAGGAGGGACCCCAGGGTAACGAGAGCCCAGGTGATGGACAGAAGAAAATAACCTGTTATAATATATATATATATATATTTAAATTTATATATATATATATATATATATATATATATATATATATATATATAAAATTAAATTTAAAAATAGATTTCTGGGGATAGTAATACACTTAATACCACTTAACTGTACACCTGGAAATGATACACTTAAAGCTGTATGTATTTTATCACAATCCAATATGTCATTACATTAAAACAAACCAAAGCTCTTTGTGTTATAGCAGGGTTGGAATAGATGATCCTCGGGTTTGACCTCCCCCTTATTCTGCAAGAACAAGCCTTGAAACACCATCATGAGTTTCAGAAGCACAGTTTCACCTGAAGCAAAGGCAAAAGGAAACCAGAAAGGGTTGGCTACAGTCTATCTCCCCACTTCCTATTGTTCTCATCTTTCCAACCTCCCTAGTTGGAGTAGCACACTCTATATACCACTGCCCCCTATTCCCTATCACATGGGGTTTAGTTGTTGCCTAACTTTACCAGTTACTATTGTTTTATTGAAACATGTTTAAAGCTTAGTTACTCTTCCTTGGCTACTTGAGACCCCAAAATGCCTTATGTCTGCTCTAACCCTCGCATCCAGAATGGTATCCAGGACATAGGAGGTACTTGGTACATGATGCTGCCTTAGAAGTGCATTCCACAATTCCGGCCCTAATTACGGGTGAGCTGTCTTCTCAACCAGAGGGCCAACCTCACCCTGCTGACTAGACACAGACGAGGCTGCTCACTTGGTCATTCTAGAGAGCATCACACGGGCATTCATACCCAGCCAAGTACAAACACTGCACTAATATGCAGAGTTCCAGCTGCTGCTGACTGTTTCGGCTCACACACTGTTAAGTAATCACCAGGCAAGTTCTCCTGTTATTCGCTGAATGCCAACAGACTAGTATAAGGTCTAATATCCCAAAGAAAGACTGAAAAAAGGCTATTTTTATTTATTTGCAAGCAAAGAGAGATAGAGACTAAAGACAGAAAAAATGGGCACTCCAGGGCCTCCAGCCCCTGCAAACAAACTCTAGATGCACACATCCCTTTGTTCATCTGGCTTTATGTGGGTACTGGGGAACTGAACCCAAGTAGTTAGGCTTTGCAGGCAAGCGCCTTAACCACTGACCCATTTCTTCAGCCCCCCCCCCACCAAGTAAGTTTTTGAATTTCTATCTTTCAAATATTCTTTTTCAGTTACCTCTTTTAAGAATGTACCTTAAGCCATAAAGATACTTTTTCACTAAGTTTAATATTAATTTGCCAATTCAAATTCATTCAGGAGAGGGTGAGGGACCTCCACAATCCCAGACTTTAGGGACAAACTAGAACCAGAACTAATGTTCTAGTAGGATCTACTACTTCAATTATTAATCATTAGAAATATAAGTGCAATACAAGTGCAAGCCTAGGACCCAACTCTCTTGTCTTTCGATCTGTCACCGGGCGCTCCCCCTCTGGTGCATAGGTAATCCAACCATCCCCATGCCAGGCAGATGCCAAACAAGCAGAGGGCACACTGTGACCCAGACAGGCCACTTTCCAAAGGAGTTCATGGCCCTGTGATTTAGTGAGATAGTGATCTCTTCAGTGCTGTCAGTCAGCCTGGTCCAGTCAGAGGAAGGCTCCTCACCTGAGCGCCTACTCCCACACACTGAGCCAGGACCACCCACTGCATCTAAAGGGCTCCATGTGCAGGCAAACTGCCAGCCAAACTAATCTGTAAAAAGCTACTCATCTGCTCTTACAAAGCATTTTCAGAGATCACTGGACCACAGATAATTCCATTTGGTTCAATAAGTCTCCTGTCTCTCCTGTATTCAAATTAAGAGAATCTTACTAACACACCCTTGACCTCTCTCTCTGCCTCCTCCCAATCTAATGTCCATGCAAATCACATCAGAAAAGGGAGGTGGGAGTGTACTTAATCTTATTCAGACTAACTGCTCCGCTTTCCCCAGTGGGTATGATGGGTTTTTTCTTTTTAAGTTTTTAGTCTGGGGTACTCAGTCAAGACTTGTTTATGAGGAAAATCCAAAGCCAAGCAGCCACCAGGCAAATGTTACACTTCCAATCAGTACACGAAGCCACCCAGAACCAGGTGTGCCGTGAGGTTCCGGACACATGTATTTCCCAGACAACCAAGTGAACCAAGATTCAGAATACAAAGTGTCTTTTTCCCCTGCTACAGAAGAATTAAGAACGTCCCCATTTAGTGGGCTTCTAAGTCAGGCTGTAGGATTCAGTCTTCTCACTAAAAAACTGCCTGGAAGTACTCAAAAGATGGGATAATTTTCAACAGATTGGCTGGATCTCCAGTCGGAGGGAAAAGGCCAGTATTTGGCAGAGTTGTGAAAGGACCATTTTGGACATCTTAGCCATTTGTTTTGTGAAGAGCCAAAAAACTAATCTGGAATAAGTATAACTCATTGTTGTTGTTATTATTATTAAAAACTCCAAAGCCTGGCTCCTGGAGCTAGCAACAGGGAGCATGTTGGTTTCTGTTTAAATGAAAGTACAATTTATTAAATTAGACATTTCAAGATCAGTGTCTATGTTTGGTGTTCTCACAAACACTGGGTTTTAAAAAGAACTCTGAAGTTAGTGGATGCCACCTCTACAGATCCTAGAAAACCATCTGTGTGTCCCCCAAAGTGGCCTGTACCTTGAGATCACATGGAGGGACCACCATGCACGTGTGTTTTCCCCTCAAGGGTAAAGGCAAGGCCACACGCGCTCCTTCCGCGATGCCTTCTACAGCGCCAGAACACGACGCAGACACACCACACACTTCCTACAGTTTTGTTTTTAATAAAAATTAAATTTAGTCTGTTTTCTCTCCCTGTTCTTAAGTTATTTTCTATGAATTCCAATTAATATGAGCTCACTGAAAAGCGCATGGCAGGGGCCGGGGAAACGGTTCTGTGGGTAAAAGTGCCTGCCACACAAGCATGGGGACCTGGCGGGGCTTCAGTGGAATCCTCAGTGCCCACCTAGAAAGCTGGGTATGGCCACCCTGTGCCTACATGGCTGTGGGAGGCGGAGACAGGAGAATCACCGGGGCGGGCTGGTCAGCCAGTCTTGAAAACAGCAGTGCCAGGTTCACAGAGAGAGTCCATGGCAAGGAAACAATATGGAAGAGCATCAGAGGAGTGGCCTCTGTGCACACGCCCATGGTGTAAGGACATACACTAGACATGCACACATCGCACCACACATGCTACATGCAGAGGAGCGGCCTCTGTGCACACGTCCATGGTGTAAGGACATACACTAGACATGCACACATCACACCACACATGCTGCATGCAGAGGAGCGGCCTCTGTGCACACGCCCATGGTGTAAGGACATACACTAGACATGCACACATCACACCACACATGCTGCATGCAGAGGAGCGGCCTCTGTGCACACGCCCATGGTGTAAGGACATACACTAGACATGCACACATCACACCACACATGCTGCATGCAGAGGAGTGGCCTCTGTGCACACGTCCATGGTGTAAGGACATACACTAGACATGCACACATCACACCACACATGCTGCATGCAGAGGAGCGGCCTCTGTGCACACGCCCATGGTGTAAGGACATACACTAGACATGCACACATCACACCACACATGCTACATGCAGAGGAGCGGCCTCTGTGCACACGCCCATGGTGTAAGGACATACACTAGACATGCACACATCACACCACACATGCTTCGTGCACATCAAAAAATAAAAAGAGCAGGCAATATACACAGGAACAGTAAAACACATCCCATACTGTCCACTACACTTTTATACACACATACAAAAATGCAAAATGGTATACATGACATAGCCTCTTCATTTTTAAAGGAGTGGCAAACGAAGGCCAGCTGAATTAGCAATATTGTCTGGCAAGTTATTTCCATTAATATTTAGGTTCTGTACTCACTTTTGAATCAGAAGTCAAAAAAAGAATGTATTATTTTTCTTGTACTCAATTTAAAAAAAAACTTGGCAAATAAAAATATTCTTTTATATTCAAGTTTGGTTACTACTTTTAGCTAAACACAGAAAATGAGAAAGAAGTTCTATATTCTCAGAACATTAAAGGTGATGATCCACTGCTTTCTAAGTCTGCTGCCATGGGAGCCTTAACTCTATGCAGATAAACTGTTGGGATACCATACACCCCCCAACTCTAAACTGGTGTGGCGTCCTACACCCCCCAACTCTAAACTGGTGTGGTGCCCTACACCCCCTGACTCTAAACTTTTAGAAAGGCCATTATCTTATGTGAATTGTTTTTCATTCACTGCTGGGACTCAGTCTCTTTAGTTCTAGGAAAGGTCTTGTGCTGCTCTTTGAGACCTTCCTGCCCTCACTTTGCTCTTCTTTCTGACTTCCTATAAACTAGATGTTGAATCACCTGAAATAATTATGTGGTTTTCTTATTTTCCTTTCCAGCTCCTTTCTTTCTTGCTCATGCGCTCTCTCTCTAGATTAGTCTCTCCAAGAGGTATTTTGCTCTACTTCCAATCAATGTATTTAAATTTCCACTTGAGCAACTGTATTTTAAAAGCTTCCATGGCTCTTTCTCAGTCTCAGACTGTTCTAAAAATATCATCCTGAACAAGGCATGGTGGCTCTCGCGTATAGTCCTAAGACTCAGGAGGCAGAGGCAGGAGGAACACGAAATCAGGTCTATCTGGGCTACCCAGTGAGATCTTGGCTGGAAAATAAGAAAAGGAAAGAACAGGAAGGGAAGAGGAGAGAGAGACAATCTTGTTCTTTCTCATGTACTAACCTTCACTAACCTATGTCAGACTTCATTATCTATCTATCTAGCAAGTTATCCGTCCGTCCTTCTAGTGTGCGTAGACATGCACGCACGTCTTGGTGCTAGCCTTCTCCCTCATTAAAGCAACGTCTCTTGTTCACTGCTCTGCTTGCAAGATCTCCTGTTTTCACTCTAGGCCTACTAGATTACAGAAGCCCACTACAGCTTCTGGCTTCTAGGTGAGGTCTGGGGATCCAAACTCAGGTACGCAGTTATAGAGGAAGAACTTTACCCACTGAGCCAATTCCCCAGTCCCAAACCTGAGAATATTAATTTTTTGGTGGGGTATGTTCTGGTCCCTGTATCCGTTTCTAGTGAATTCATTCTTTTTTAATCTGTATTTTTGTTCTACTACTGACTATAAACGTTAAGTGACAGTTATTTCTTTACTCAAAATACACACAGAGACAGTCATTCTCCCTCACTCCCATGCAAAGAATAATTCTGCTAGTTAAAACCAGAAACATTAAGTACTATAATGCGTCAAACAAAGGTTAAAAGTCAGGCCATCAAGAAGGACCTAAATGAAGACCACCTGAGTAAGCAATACGGCATAAAGGCGTTTATTCAAAGGCTAAGTTCTGGTTCATGTTCATCCACACAAGCTTCCCACTGTGTGACTCTCAAGAATACCAATTCTAATCATAAAATTAAAAGACTCTCCTCCTCCTCCTCCTCTTTAACCAATTTAGCCATGACTCCAAAGAAATGAAAACACAATAGTTACTAAGGAAGCAAGAAATCCTTCCAGCTAACCAACTTTTACATACTGTTCCTATGTTCAAAATGTTGACCACACCATGGTCTTTTTGACTTTATGACCTTATACTGAGACCATCAATTATATTCACTGTTATCTGAGCAGAGCAGCTGGTTAGACGCAAAGGAGTCTCCACAGTGTTATTTCACCTTTCCCAACACAGAGTCACTGAAACTCGGAGTTTGCTGAAACATTTTACCTAACCTTGCAAAGGTACTTCCCAGTAAATATCTGAAGTATATAAATATCTCCAAGTAGTCTTAAAACCTTGAAATACTCAAAAAGGTTAAGCAAAATATTCTTCTTAATTATATAATCATGTTTCAAACAATACTATGGGTTCAATACGCTGCAAAACTAAGGAAGATCAAATACTGCATGTCTACATTAAGCCTATTTCCAATGGTGGGTTTTATGAATAATATGCACAAGTATTTTATTTGTTGAAAAGGATGCTACTATAACACAAAATAACATCTGAACCACTCCCTAGATTGCTTATGCTGTGGTGGGGCAGAAATGAGGACCCCCAAGTGCAGAATAAGCAGTGCCTTGGAATCAGCCGGCACAGGCAGGCGTGACCTTGGGGTCTGTTCACCCCGGCTGAGCACCTTTGCACTGCGTGCTCTACACAACGGGCGTAGCTGAGCTTGCTCTGTGGAGTAACTGTGAGAATGGAAATGACACCCACAAAGCTGACACCGCAGTTTCTCCGCAGATCACAAACCACTGCTCTGTGGACTTAACTCTTACCACCCACTTCTCTTCCTTCCCTCCCTACTTTATTTTTTTTATTTTTAGTTTTTCAATTTTTTTGTTTATTCTTATTTATTTATTTGAGAGCTACAGAGAGAGAGAGAGAGATAGAGAGAGAGAAAATGGGTGCGCCAGGGCCTCCAGCCACTGCAAACAAACTCCAGATGCATGTGCCCCCTTGTGCACCTGGCTAACGTGGGTCCTGAGGAATCAAGCCTTGAACTGGGGTCCTCAGGTTTCACAGGCAAGCGCTTAACCGCTAAGCCATCTCTCCAGCCCATCCCTCCCAACTTTAAAGAGGAGATGAAAGGGAGAAAGTGGGAGATTAGTACAAATTATCATGAAGGTCAACATACTCTGAGATGCTAAGGTCCAACAGTACCGTAGTTCATAAATCACGTTTGCTCCTGCAGTACAAATAGCTTTTCTAAATACATAAAGTGCATGCATTAAAAATAAGGATTAATTAAAAAAAATAAGGATTAAGGGCTGGACAGATGGCTTAGCGGTTAAGGTGCTTGTCTGTGAAGCCTAAGGACCCAGGTTCAATACTCCAGGTCCCACATAGGCCATATGCACATGGTGGCACATGCACCTGGAGTTTGTTTGCAGTGGCTAGAGGCCCTGGTGTGCCCATTCTCTCTCTTTCTGCCTCCCTCTCTCCATCTCTAATAAATAAATAAATGAAAATAAAATCTTTTAAAAAAATAACGATTAAAATTCAAGCTTGGCATAAAAACTTACATAATATTCTGAATAAATTAACACCTATAATTTACAAGAGACTCAAATACTAAGTTATGTGTGTATCTATGAGCCAAAAGCCAAAAAGAAACCTCAAGATGGAATATTATTAGTGTGTCTAGATACATACACACACACACACACACACACATACATTCACAGAAACACGTATGAGGTGATTAAGAAAGATAAAAATGGTGACATGTACACATAACACTGTTTTCACAACCTTTCGCTCATGTACTGTAGTATGTTTTTGATGTGCTTATCACAGTAATAAAAACAGACACTTATACATACAAATAGGTAAGATATTTCAGTAACAAGTATTTATTTCATCCTTGAAAAAGAAAACTATTTTTCCAATTTTTTTTATGATTACAATGGACTTATGAGTGGTTGAGTTTGTGTTGAAATAGTTTGTCACTCAACATTTTTCTAAAAATGTCTTTAAATTTGCCAGAAAACAAGAAGCCTACAAAAATGATTGATATAAAGACTAAACAAAAATAACTAATTGAAGGAACAGTTACTGATAGTTTTCATATGCAAATTTTGGCACCTACCTTATTTTAAATTAGTTCCATTAAATTGGTGTTTCATAGGTCAGGAGATTTTTATGACTGCACACCAAAAATGTTGTTTATAAAGCTATTTACAGGGAACTGCCCACAAACATTTTCTAACACATTTTTTCCTTTTGTCCAAATTGTTATTGCTTCATTTTTTCCTGCTTTAAGTCCAATTTTGTTCTTTTTTATTAATTTCCTTTTTTATCATTTCCATAAGGAGTAAACTGTTTTAAAATCTATTCCCTTCTTTGTGGAACTGTCTGTAAACCAAATTACTTGATCCTGCAAATACTCTAAAAAAGAAAAATTTTTAAAATTTAGTGGTAATAGGACATAAACATCCTTACGTACACACAAAGCCTTACTGCTCAACACCCTTCACTGGACAAAACCCAGAAAGAGGATGATAAATTTCTTTACAGAGGCACAAGGGTAACACAGAAAAAAAAAAAAAAAAAAGGCTAAAAAGGTTGCTTAGCATTCTCTGGCCTATCTAATAAGGTTACTAAAGTTCATGGTTTGGTGATGCATAATGTTGCAAGATAAGGATGAGTCAAAGAGTCATCATTAAAATATTGTTTTAGTCTAAGAACAAACCAAACCATGTGCTTTGACCTAAAAGACATGACTCACAGGGACCCAGGATTCCCTTTCCTTCCGACTCTGCAGTGTGAGCAAAACCAGAACAATGTGAAGGTGCCCACAGAGTCCAACATACTTGACCTGTGGTTTCAGTTCTATTCATCATACTGTGGTGTAGGTGATTGTGCTAACAGAACTACCCTTCTACTTACCACCAGAATCAAATAAAGTACAACATCAGAAGGGCCTCTGAAATCACCAAGTTCTCAGATTCTACCTCCTATCTTCCATATCTTCCAACTCCCATTTTCACTATCCTAAATCCCATCACCAACATTTTTATACTACTCTAGATCACTGGTTTACAAATGTCACAAATATATTGATTCTCATTCATTAGGGAAATGAGAAAACTAGCAAAATTTACATAAAGCTAAAGGATTCTATTTAAATTGTGTGTGTGTGTGTGTGTGTGTGTATAGTGTGTCAGGGTCTCCTGTTACTGTAAATGAATACCAGATGCTTGCACATGTTTTGTGCCTGGCTTTACAAGGGTGCTGGGGAATTAAATGCAGGTCAGTAGACTGGTCGGTCCACAAGCAAGTGCCTCCAAAGGTTGAGCCATCTCCCCAGGCCAAGGATTCCATTAAATAGCTAACAATGACATTGACTGGAGAATCATGAAACAAGGGGTGAAAGGGAATGTGTAATAAAGTGTCCTTCACTTTAAGAAATTATCCTGGCCAGGTAGTTTCTCAGTGTCTTTATTTAGCAAAATAAAAAGCATAATTCTATTATGCTAATTCTCAAAATAAAAAAAAACAAAACACTGGTTCATGAAATGCAAGCCTGAGTTCCAATAGTCTGTGCTGTTGTAACAGACAAAACTACTCAAGTAAACATAGTGATCACCTAGTCTTTGGCTTTAGTTCTGTTTTTTGTTTTTTTTTTATTTTTAAAGTCCTCCACTCTGGCTTAACTAAGCTTTCAGAAGCCAACAGCATGCTGTGTCAGTCATACTAGGCTATTCACTATTTAAACGTGATTTTTACATTTGGCAAAAATAGTGATTTTGCCAGTAATGTTCAGATCCGATGAGTTTATCACCCAAGCCTCAAAAGCCCCAGCCAGGTAAAATACGTGTCTTCCTCAAACTCCAAACGCAAAATGAAAGAAACCCAGTTCTTTGTATGGTTTAGGTACTAGAAAGCTAGCTTTATGCAATACATACAAGGTTAGTACTGGAAAAGCCAACAACTACCATGAACAAGGACCTTGTCAGATCATGTCAAGGCATAATGCCATCTAAGTTATCACCTGTTAAGTAAGCTAAAGTCAAGAGAGTAAACATTTAATGAATATTCAAGAGCATCTGCTCCAAGAAAAGTCTTAAAAATAAGACCTACAATGATTAAAAATAAAAGTAACCAGAAATTTGCAGTCAGATCTAAGGAGCACTCATCACAGGTCAGCCAGGCAACAGGAGAAAGACTTGGCAGAACTCAGGCGAAAGTGCTCCAGTGTGTGTCTATAACACCACTCTTACACAAAAATTTGGAAAATAGATTTTCTGGGAAGAACTAGGCTGAATATCTCCATTACTTAGGTGACAAGCCAAAAAAATAAACGTGGTACAAAGGTACCCAGTGGTTCTGAAAATAGCTCACCGTCTTTACAGACTGCAAATATGTCAAGCCTGGGCTGGAGACATGACCAACCAACCAACCAACTGACAAACAAGAATCAGGCATTATAAAGTGCTCTGAGGACATTTACATATATAAGAGAATTCTAGGACCCAAGGAATGTTAAGCCTGGTTTACAAAACAAGACAGAAATGAATGGAAAAATCAAGATAAAAAGCACAGCTTGCTTAGGCCTTTCCCCTCCCCGTAATCTGTTTTTCTGCTTACATATACATACAGCTGTCCAGACAGAATTTGGCCTCCATATCCAAGACCTTGAGATGCCTAGCAATACCCACACAAGACCCTCATAACAGGAGAAAAAGATGATGATATCAATTTAAAAGAGAGACTAATGGAGAGAGGGAGGGGATATAACAGAGAGCAGATTTATGAAGGGGAAAGTGGGGGAGGGGAAGGAAATACCATGGTTTGTTGTCTGCAAGAACAGAAGTTGTCAAAAAAAAAAAAAAAATATATATATATATATATAAATGCACACCATGATGGAAAGGCAGTAGAATACTAATACTCTGGAGGTATGGGCAACTGGGGATGGTCACCAGGAGGAACACTCCAGACTGAGACAAACCAGGACGTTGACAGGTTTAGAAAAGCAGAGGTAGAGCTAGAGAGATAGCTTAGTGGTTAAGGCGTTTGCCTGCAAAGCCAAAGGACCCAGATTCGATTACCTAGAACCCACATAAGCCAGATGCACAAGGTGGTGCACGCATCTGGAGTTCATTTGCAGTGGCTGGAGGCCCTGGGGCACCATTCTCTCTCTCTCATTCTCTCTCTCTCGTTCTCTCTCTCTTTCTCTCTCTCTCTCTCTCTTAAGCATGGTCTGGTATCTGCCTCTTCTTAAACTCTGCATAGAAAGGGATGGCCTGAGGACACTGCTAACTGCTAAGGCAGAGATGTATTAATACCTGCCCAGGACAGGGGGAAAGGTTGGGGAAAAAGGCTTTAGGAGACCTTAGATGCCAAGCTAATGAATTCAACTTCAATTTCTCAAATTCAGGAAAGCCACCTGAAATGTAGGCCTAGGAGTAACATGATGAATTATGGTTAGGTCTGTCTTAAAAAGTTTAATGTTTACAGTGGCTGCAGGCCCTGGTGTACCCATAACTCTCCTCCCCCTGCACAGAGGCACACCCCTTTAATCCCAGCATTAGGGGGGCTGAGGTAGGAGGATCATTGTGAGCTTGAAGCCAGCCTGAGACCACATAGTGAATTATTCCAGCCTAGGCTAGAGCAAGACCCTACCTCAAAAAACTGAAACAACAAGAACAACAAAAAGATGCAGAGAGAGAATTTTTAAAATACAAACATTATGCTGTTGGGTCAGAAACCAACATATTTTCCATGAGTATTTAAACAAAATCTTATCGCTGTGACTACAAGTTAGGTCAGGGAGTAAATCACATGTATGAACCACTGAAAGATCCATTTTAAGCAACACTGAAAAGTGATTTCTGAAAGGCAAACTCAATCCTACAACACCTAATCCCTCATGTCACCTGCCCCTCAAACTTGACTAGGGTCTTTATTTTGCTTTAAGCACTACAGGTTTCCTTATGGACCTCAAAGGAAGAGCTAGCTGCTAGTCATCAACGTGGATGCTGCAGGTGAATAGGTTTTTTGTTGAGAAAATCTAATTACAAGTTTGCGTGCTGGGTGGACGCAAACTGAAAACACTGAAGGGGTCTCTGCTGGTTTGTCAGCTAAGCAGCGCAGCGTCTGTGAGCCCCAGGCACGTACGTCCACAGCAGGGCAGCCGTTTCTTCTTTGGATGTGTGGTGAGCCGACCACACAGCGCTGCTGGCTTCTCTGGCCTGGTCTCCCGCGGGCCACACCAGCACTTCCACAAAGACCCGAAGATGCTTACAGGTGATTTCGGCCTTTTCCAGCCTCTTAAGAGGATTTTGCCTCCACACAGACCACAGGACTACAATTGAGCCAGTCTGTCTGTGCTCTTGACCACCTCAGAGAGTTTGAACCCTTGCTTTTATCCACCTTAACATTTACCAAGCACCTCCAGTCTAGTAAGTGCTTGAGGAAGGTCGTTTGTACCTTGTTGATTACCACGGAGATGTGGCACCTAAAACTATCAACCAGAAACCAACTAAGCTGCAACAGTAACCTAAAGATGGTAGATTTTGAAAATTTTCTAAGCAAAAAGCAAGGAGAAAACTCTGACTAGTAAAACATCTGCTTTTTAACCCTTTCTAACCCTTAAGACACATTCAGGCACCTTTCCACAGAAAACCTAGATTCATTAGCGGCCAGTGAAATAAGCATGAAAAGTTCCAGAAAACCACTGCAAGTGCCTGGAAATCCTGTCTCCTCCTATAGCACTGGAAAGCAGTGACAAATTTCTAGTGTAAGCAAGCCTGGGGGTGGGGCGGGATTTTGGTTTCAAACAACCTTTCTAATATGTTTAAATATTCAGATCCCTAGAGAGAAGTGATATGTAAATATAATAATGTGGGAATTATTAGGGCAATATTCAACTAAGGAGAAAAAAACCCTAAACTTAGAGTAGGTCATTTTAAGGGCACGAGCTGGGGTTTGTCTTCATTTTTGTGATTTTTTTCATTCACTGAGCACTCTTGTATCCTGGGGACTACAAAGAAGAAAAAGAAGAATTTAGTATTCAGCCCCCTCTTATTGGGGAAACTCCAAGTCAAAGTCATAAAGCCACCAACAAAAAGCTATCCTGTTTTGAAACCTGCCTTAAACATTAAAAGGCATTTCTAGTTCAAAATGCAGTGGTAACTCTTCCCACAGAGAGAAGACTATTTGGATACAGACATGTGGTAAACATTTCCTAGGGAAGAGCAAAGGAAAAAGGTCAAAGGCAAAAGTCAACTGCGAAGGGCTGCGACATCTCAGCTAAGTTACAAATTTAAGGCGAGCAAGTCTGAGGGGAAGGAACACCTCACCTCCATGCATTATGAGCTGGGGTTAGAAAAAAGCTCTAGCTTTTCTGGGGCGAATACCATGACATCTGTTCTCTTGTCATAACAGCAACCAAGTTGATTTAAGAAAATATTCTCTCTCTTTTCTAGAGCTGTTAGTTCATAATTACAAGATTTCTCTTGAGCCTTGGTTTCCTTAAGACATGTTTATTCTGCACATCTGCTCTCCCCATACCTGATTACACAAAGGTATCATAAAGAGCAAACCAACAGGTATAAAGAGACCAGCCCTCAAAACAGATCAAAGCAAACAGCCCGTGGAGTCCTTTGGAAATCTTGGCTGGCAGCTCTTGTAAATAAAAGTGCTTCTAAAGCAGAAAGCATTCAACTACCGTATTTATATAGGGCGTGATTGACAGGTCGGTTATTAACTTCATAAAAACACAGGCAATGTTAACTAGCAAGAATGTTTGTTCTAGCTGTTCTATCTGAAGGAAAATGAAATCCAAGATAGAATGGCTTGCTCTCTGTTTCTTTTAAGTATTTATTTTAGACCCGTGCAGTATAAAAGAATGTTTTTTCAAGTCAGTGAACTTAAGCTATTTTGCTTACTGTTCTGGAATTTAAGTATGTTGTTATAATGCTTTAGAAAACAAATGTTACATTTACTAAAGGCAAATTCCAACAGTGCACCATGATCTTTTCAGGCACTTAAATTTTTATTCTTTTGAATTACTATAACTGAAGAAATCTTACATTAATTAATCTTTCTTCCAGTAACTAAAGTTTATCAAATCAGGGAATCACAGGGTAAAAAGGCTTCCTCCTACTGTTCTGCATACAGTCATATGTACCTTGAATTGCTTAAGGCAGCAGGTCTAAGATTTTCCAGAAGGAAATAATAAATCGATTTGTATTTTATTTATATTATTTTGAGAATTTTTATTATTTATAAACTATCACATATGATCATTTATTGAAATATTACAAGGTGGCATATTTAATTTTAAAATTTCTCTTAGGAAATGTCAGCTGCATGTAGATGCTTGGCCAGGAAATCCTGAAGAACTTTAGTATGTAGTGGCTTTACCTTGAAGTGTAACATAGTTAAAGCCCACACCCACGCCAGTGGCACTAACAAAAATGTTTCTCCAACTGCAAGAGTAACTCGGTGCTCTGTGAGGAGATCTAAGAAGCTCACACTTACCCAATCTAAACTCTTATTCATTTATAGAAGAATGTTTTTAAAGTAACAAAGAAAGATTACAGAAAAAGTGAGAGAGAAAACAGCTTTAACCTTTTAAAATCAATCATGAATACTTTTTAAGATTAGAGTTCTATAAAGTTGGAATTTCTACGCCAAATAAATGCTTATGAAATGGACTGGTGTTTATGTGCATATTTGTTTGTGCTTGTTTAATATCCTTAGGCCTCAGAGTTCTTCCATGTAAACATAAGTTTTGTTAAATGTCTCTTAAATTAAATTTAAAAGGCTATTTGTTATCGAAATGTTTCACTCTTAGTCAAGGCTGTCATCATAGGAGCTGCATACCAAACACAAGAGCAAACCCAAAATCCCCAGAAAATCCATCCTTGCTCATCAGTACGTTTTATGTGCCACAATCCTGCTTCCCTGGCATTTACAAACAAGAGTCTCTCAGAACCCAGAATTCTTATGAAATAAATACTCAGCCTCAGAACATGCCCTGGCCTCCTCCACTACCCGCCCTCCCCTCCCCCGCAGGACTATATTTTCAAACTAGAATATTTGTTTTGACAGACTTCTGCTTGCTTAATTCTCTGGCAAAGGATGTCTTGTGCACTCCTAGCCAGTAATGAACATTTTGCCAAAAATATGCAGCTCTTGGCAGGACAAGAATAGAGGGGAAAAAACCCTGCCGCCACAGTCTTCCAGAAGTGAAGATAAAGAAGCAGGTACGCTGGATGAAGAAAATCCTTTTCCTAGCAAATTGTAACTTCCTCTGTTTGCTCTGCTTCTCGCCATGATGAGAACTTTGATCTGGCTGTCTCACTCCCCTTCTCTACACGACATAAAGCGGTGGGGTGGGGAACCATTCCTCCAATCCTGCTTGCTAATTAAAGAGCTACTTATCCAAATGAAAAATGTACGTTAGCTAATCCTACTCAGAGAGTAAATCTCCCAAACAATTTCTTAATAATAGTTTATCAGAAAAATTAAAATCCACTGAACTTATTTAATCCAGTGGAATACTTCTCTTTCATTATTTCTCCAGTTACATTTAAGGACCTAACACTAAAACACTTAACTATGCAAGATGGCTCCACCTTCCCCCCTACATTCCTAAAGGTTAGGCCAAGAATCAGTAGACCCCTTAGGGAGCCAAGGGGCAGGTGAAGCTGCTCTTCATGACTACCCAAGCAGGGGAGGGGCGCCCACAGAACAGAGCTCCTGCATGGGCGGACCCAAGTACTTTGCAGAAAAACAAACCACACAAAATACTCATGGATCTTGAAATGAACAAGCATATCCCAAAGAAAATCAGATTACTGAAATAATCTTTGCTGAGAAGTCTTTCTACATCTTACTAACCACTGATGCCTCTGGAGTCTATTCTCAGCCCTCTGATAATCCCATTCACTGGGGCATAAAATGTCACCAATGTCATCTATACACGAAAGGCTCCTTTGTCTAGACCAGGCCTCACTTCTAAGCTCTAGACCGCAGGTTTCCAATGGGTAATCGGCTGTGTCCCACTCGATGTCCCTCAAGCACGTCAAAACATGATGAACTTGGTATCTTCTCCCATCAACCTGTTCCTTTTCCCCAAGACTTAGCTTGGAAGATGGTGCCATTAGACCCAGAAACTGTGTAAGAAAAACCTGCTCTCCTTCCATTATCCTCTTCCTTAATGCCCTCATTTCCATCAAGTCTTATCTACTGCCATAATATCTCCAATCAATATAGCTCCCTCCTTATCCTCTCTTCTCACCATATCCAGTTTCTAAACTGTGATCTTTAAAACACAATTCTTCACAAAAGGATTTTAGGACTCAACACTGTATTCACGTTTGTAAGAAATAGGGGCTCTGCGGTTAAAGGTGCTTGCCTGCACAGCCTTCTGGCCTGGGTGGGCCAGAGCTTGATTCCCATATCAGTACCCATATAAAGCTAGATGCACAAACTGGCACATGCATCTGGGACTTGTCTGCGGTGGCAAAATGCTGTGGCACCCCTGTTCATATTCTCTATCTCACTATCTTTGCTTGCAAGTAAATAAAAAAAAAAAAACCTTAAAAAAAAAACAAAGCAAAAAGTTTGCAAGAAATTTTCAACTACAGAAATATATTAACACCAACGTGCATCACCTGCCTTCTTGCCACCCATGTGCTCCCCCATACTTTTTCTTCATTGTGGTAACTTCTTCATTTCCAAGTCCAGAGCTTTCTATTTCCTTCAGAGGAAGCCTCCCCTGACAAATCAGCCCCTTCACTCCTCCTTGTACGTCTCTGAAACAGAATACCCATGCCATGGGCACAGAGTCGGGAGCATACCACTGTACCTGATTCTGAGATCCAGGAGGGCAGAAACGCTTCATCTCATTTACCTTACAGTGCCTGGCACATGACATGGCACAGAGCACCAGGTCAACAAAGCCCACTGAGCAAATGTATCTACAAGCAGCATCTGCTCTGTGCCAAATACTCTGCAGTCTCCTTGTATGGATGGCATTAACCCAATCACACAAAGACCAGGGTATTTTCCTCACTTGATGCATGAGGCAACCGAAGCAGAAAGAACGAATGTGTTTCATTAGTTCTCCAATATAGCCTGATTTTCTTATCTCCAGCAGGGTAAGCATGAGTAATTTTACTCTACTTCTCAGGAAGAGGTTGTGATTAAACCACTGGAAAACTGTTAGGCAAAACATTGTTACTTTTAGAAATAGTGTATATTACTGGACAAAAAGGCTTTGATAAAATGGAAAGATAACCAGGTTAGGAGTCATACTTGAATGTGAACCACAGCTCTGCTTCCCACTAAATATGAAGCATGTAGCAAAACAATTATCTAAACTCTACACGTGTCACCTAGAATCGGGATAGAGTACTTCTTTTACTGAGCATGCCCTGCCTGGAAATCCATGACGTAACTCTAAGAAGCTCGAGGCAGGCTCTGTGAGAAAGTTGAGCATACTCATGTTATTACTCCATATATGACATAATGGGATGATGATGGCCTCTTCATATAGCAACTATTTATGACTGATTATTATTTCTATTTTCATTTCCGTTATAGATAAGCTGGTCCAAATAATTGGAAAAGTTGTCCAATTTTTACAGCTATTTGTACTGAAAGATGAAAAAACATCAAATAAATTGATCAAATATCTATCTTAAGGCTCCTAGTATAAGCTGGGGAACTTAAAAAGTACTGATAAGATATTAATAAAAGTTTCAGAACAGTCTCAAATATGTCAACAAAACAATGGCCAATTCAACTAACTAAACTGTCTACACTGTAGAGCCTGTCTACACTGTAGAGCCTGTCTACAATCCTCTCTATCACTACTGCAATCTTATATAATATAGCCAGTGCTCCCAGCCCTGCAAACTATGAACAGCTCAGTAGATAAATCTCAGTAAGCCTCCACATCAAACAGACTGGAAGAAATCAAAAGACCGCTGAGCTAAGCCAGGCCAGGCTGATATTTTGGTTTATTGGTTAACTGTTATGCTTGGAAAGGCCTAAAGCTTAATTGCAAGGCTTGAGGCGTATGTAAAAAATGCCTGACTTCAGTAGGAATACTGGTCATAGCATCTGTCACTGGTTAAAATACATGGAGATCTTCATCCAGGATATTTTTGTTGTTTGTACTTTAAATAAAGGAAAAGAGCAAGTAACATGGTGACTCAACATGAGTCACTGTTGCAGCTTTTTGAGAATGCTGGGAAATCCCAGGTGAAAATGAGGGAGTAACAGAGTTGTTAATCCAAATCACGTGAAAGTTAAAAGAGGAAAAAGTCTGCTTTAGTTTATGAGTTCTTGTGGCATCAAGCACAGGTTTCTCACAAATACTAATGAATATAACACTTTGCAGCACTGTGCGGAAAAGTGAGATCCCGTGGTAGGATTTGGTGTTTCGACTAAGTAACTAACTCCACTTGGCTAAATAAGCAGCAAAGCTGAACATTTTAAAAAGGCCCTGGGAGAAAGGCGCGCTAGGAAAGTGCAGGAATCATTCTCTGAAAGGCTGAAAGCGATGTCTTCATTCTCGCAGGACTGGCATTGCACTGGGACCCAAGCCATCAAGTAGCATCCACACAGCTGCTGGGACATGCCCACGACAGACAATGTATCGCTCGCTGTCCTTTGAGGGTACAAAACTAGTTCACAAGAAAGGTAGAGCACCACATCTGGGTCCAGTAAGCAGAAGCTTGAAGAGATAATGAGCACTGACATGAGTTTGCTCGTTCACTTAAACAACAGGCACCAACTTACAAATGTCCCAAGAAGACCCTCTATAAGCACTGTCCCTTTCCTCCTCTCAAGAGGTGCAGGGGCACATCCTGTCATCACCCTCATTTTCTGATGGCGCTGAGCTGAAGAAACTGGGGCTAAGGACACTACAAAACTTGCACTCCAAGTTAAATGCAGGTATGCCATCAACATGGATCTGTGCCTGCTTCGCACTGCAGATTCTGAGCAACACAGCAAGGCTCAAGGAGCAATGGGCGTCAATCACGCAAGACACATTCAGGGCAGGGAGGGCTTCCCACAGGAAGTCTTGGGCTCAACCTAAAGGATGGAAATACAACAGACCTTAAGAAGCAAACCCAGGACAGGCATTTTAGGGTTAGACAAAGCATGAACCACAAAGCTCAAAGGAAAAGCATAGCAGAGTCAAAGGAACAACAGGGAGATTAGCTTGATTATAGTGTGTGGACCTGGTAGGATGGAAGAAGGCAGGAGTCTGATATTTATGGCTATGAATAATAAGAGGTGAGGTGGAAAAGGCCTTGAAAACAAAGCTGAAGAAAATACAATTAACGAACAAATAATGTGGGCAAATGTCCAACCTCACTACTAATAAAAACAATGTAAATTGAAACAACATGGTCATTTGCCTCATACATCCCCTTAGCCTTGCATTAAAAATAATTATACCCACTGCTAGGAAGTTTATATGTACTACTGAGTTTATGTATTGATATCAAATTATTTAAAAGATGCTTGGATGTTAGAGTCATGCAATGTTTATATTCTTTAAACTATGTGCCCATTTTTAATCATTTATTATAAAGAAATAATACCAAAACACAGGCAAAGATAAAATGCATGAGAGAATATTCCTTACACCATATTATAATGCATAAAAATAAGACAGAATGTAAATGCTCAATGAATGACTGGCAGCTAGTTAAAATGAAAAGAAAGCAGCTATTTAAAAAGAATTAAACAGGTCAACTAGAGGGTTATGGATTTTAACCTGCTGGCAACAGAAAACAGAGGAAATGACAATTCCTGTAGGAAGATCACACGGAAAACAGTTTCTCAAGAGTCATTTGTTAAGAAATCTGACAATCATCCACAGAATCCAAAGACAAGCAGTACCCAGGCTCCTAGAAATTGCACACAGATCAAGGTAGCCGTAGGAAAGTACTATGTAAATTATCCGCCAGGTATGACAGTGCACTCCTGTAATCCCAGCACCTGAAAGGAGGAGGCAGGAGGTTCAAGAGATCAAAGTCATTCTTGGCTTGGCTACATATTGAGCTAGAGAGGCCAGCCTGGGCTACATGAGACCCTACCTCAAAAAAAGTAAAACAAAAACAGTGATGGAATTATCAAAAAAAGCTATAATTCATCATAATTAATATAATATAGTTCATCATGAATGTTACTTAAGCACTTATGGAAAGAAAAAGTACATGTTATACACATAAAAATGCTTTCTGTAAGTGAAAACTACTTATAATAAATGAAGTTATTTTGTAAAGCCTAAGCACTCACAGATGAAAGGAGTGCCAAGACACTGCGCCAAAATGATAACCAATGAGACAGAACTTCACTGTGTAGCCCAGCCTGGCCTGGAACCCATGTGCCTCCTGCATCAGCCTCTTGAGTGCTAGGATTACAGGTGTGTACCACCATACCCAATGCAATATTGTTTTCAAGTGAAGAGAAAAACCCTAATTTTCCCATAATCACCTTAATAAGCATACCTTACTTTCACCATGAAAAGTAGGAACAAGCATGAAAAAGAGTAGCAAGATTCAGTGGTTACAACAGTCTCAAACTCTGCAAACCCAGCAATGTACTGGGAGCCAAGAGGAGACAATTCCAGATGAAACAATTGCTTGGAATATAGAGAAAAGCAGCTCATCTGTAGGTGCTTACGCTAAGAAGAACTGGTATGAGGAAGTGAGGGTAGAAACAAGACAGTCCACACTGTAGTCAACATGGATGGGCGTTTTCTTCAATGAACAACTGCACTCCAGGCTCTCCTAACAAACACATCAAAAGCTACAGATTTGCAGGAAACAAGGAATACTAGTAACATCATTTATTGTGCCCCAATAAAATAAAGACACTGACAATCAGATCACAGAGTATCGTTAACAAAGGACACACACTGGGGACGAGGAGATGGCTCAGAGGGCGAGAGCACTTGCCATGCAAGCAGGAGGAAGACCTGAGTGAAATGCCCAGCATCCACACACATGGTTGGTGTGGCCATGCAGGCCTGTCATCTCAGGGAAAAGACAAATGGAGACAGGAGGACTGCTGGTCTGATAGTCTCACCAACAACCACAGCACCAGGTCCAGCGAGAGACTTTATGTCAAGAAAACAAACCAACGTCAAGGATGGGATACCTTCCAGTGAGCTGTTGGCCAGGGAGGTCCCTGATGCCCCCAAAACATTATAGGCCATTGCCAAGGCTCTTGGTTTTCCACCAGGAATAGACCCTATTGCTGAAGATTCCACATACTTGGGCTGCAAGGTCATTGAGAAATCCTGCTGGAGCTGAGCTGAAAACCTCCTCCATGTAGACCAGCTGACAGAAAGCTGGAAAAAGCTACACTGCATGCAGTTCAATGGGAGAGAGAGAAATCACCAGTGGAGATACACAACAGTGGATACTGCAAGCCTTAAATTTGGCCAACCAGGCCAAATGAGCCAACGGGTGCAATAGTGGCACACCTGTTATGGAGGAAACCAACCGCCCTCTAATTGGACTGGAGGCGCACTCCATGGGAGGGAATATATGCCTGATACCAAAAACCTACAACAGGGGTAGTCATGAGCCCTAGAGGTGTAATTTCTGCTGCTGTCTGGCTGAATGTATATACTATTCTCATCAAACTGCCCAGTAAGAACTTCTCTTGATGTTCATACCCATATATTAGTGCTACTCTCACTTTTGGTTACAAAATCTTCTCTTTTCAGATGGCAGTGACTCTGGGATGACTCAGAAGGCATCATGGTGCTGAGAAGAAGTGACAGAGGAGTGCTCAGCACCGAAATATCTCTCACACCTTCCAAGGCTCAGGGTCCATTGTGGAAGAGGTGGCGGAAAGACTGTAAGAGCCAAAGGAAGGGTAGGACTCCTTACAACGTGCTCCTCCAGACAAAATGGCCTGGATATCCATGACCTCACAGTGCCTGACACTACCTACACAAGACCATCATAATAGGAGGAAAAGATCATGACATCAAAATAAAAGAGGGACTGATTGAGAGGTGGATATGATGGAGAATGGAGTTTCAAAGGGGAAAGCTGGGGGAGGGAGGGAATTACCATGGGTTCTTGTCTACAATTATGGAAGTTGTCAATAAAAAAAATATTTTTTTAAAAGGAAACAAACCAAGAATAAGAGAGAAGGGTGTCTTGATGTCCTACTCCAGCCTCCTCATACGTGCATATCTGCTCACACGTGTGCACCCAGTATAAACACAGCACACACACGATTTCTAAATTTGAAAGTCAAGCACACACTCCAGGGGCTGGGAAAGTAGCTCAGTCACAGCGTACTTACATGACATGTACTAGGCTCTGAGTCCCATCCCCAGCCTCCCTCCCCTCAAAAGCCTACACATCAAAAATCATGGAGGCCTTCAAAGTCAAGAAACTGCTTAGAAACAGTGGCTGAACACCAAGCACTTCTCACACACACAGGCTACACAGCATATGTCATACAGAAAGATTGTAATACATAAGAATCATTAGATGCTTGCCTCTTGGGTCATTGTAGCACAATATATCACTTGATCCCTAATTAGTGATTATCCTTTCTTCTTTCATATCATGAACTGTCACTTTACAGTAAGATTTATCTCTTCCTTGAATACTCTGTGTTGGGTCTGTATTGGTTTATTTCATTGCAAGCATATGATACGTTTCCTCAGGGTAAGCTGTCTTTGCGGCTTCCTGGTGCCTGGCATAAGTTTAGCACAGAGCTGATGGTTCGTTTGTTTGAGAGAGAATGGGCACACTTACACTGCGAACAATCTCCAGATGCATGTGCCACTTTGTGCACCAGGCTTCACGTGGATACTGGAGAACCAACCTGGGCTGGCAGGCTTTGCAAGCCAGCGCCTGTAACCATTGAGCCACCACTCAGCCCATAGCTGATGTCTAATACATATTTACTGATAGATATCAGACTATGTGCACTAAGTCACTCTAGAAATATGAGTCCTCCTGCTATTGCGATTTTTAAAATTCTGTAAAGATTACTATTACAGGGCTCTGAAAAATCATGACATTTCAATTTAATGAAAACCAGGATAGGAAGGGAATGAACCGTCCATAGAAAATGACATTAATTCTAAGGAACTCACTTTTAACGGGCAAGACAACCACCTTAGCAGTTCATAAGGACAAAGTTTTGAAGACAGCCAAGGCTAAAAACAGGAAGGATAAAAACAAGTATTTAAAATAGCATATCTCTCTGCGGAAGGGCCACAACTTATAGTCTTATAGTAAATGAAATATATTTCTCAAAGGTATGAATATTACAAATGATGGCACTGTAGGTGGCTTAGAGATTATCTCACCGCGACACCACAATACTTCTAATAATGATTTCAGCAATTCAAACTACCTGGATAGATGGCTCAGGTGGTAAAACTCTTGCCCGAAGCAAAAGGACATGGGTTCACATACCCAGAATCCATGGAAATGCTAATCAGGTATGAAGGCTTCTCTGTAATCTCGGCACTCAGGAGGTGGAGACAAGAGACCCCCAGGGAAAGCAGGCTAGCCAAACTAGCCAGGTGGGTGAGCTCTGCATTCAGTGAGACCTTATCTTAATAAGTGAGGTAGAGAGACCGGAAGGCATCCAGAGTCGACTTCTGGTTTCCATACACACAAGAATATGTACATGTACACATATCTGCACACACATGCACATACACACAGAAGTTACAGACATCATGAACGCATATGTGAGAGGGAAATCCAAAACCCATAATATTGATAAGTAATCAAAATGAGAGCGCACCATTGAAAGAACTTCTTTTATTTCCCTAAAATGTTGAAGCTTAAGGGAAAGTTAGCCCGAGTAAAGCATGAGAGAGAGAAAGATGATAGCCTGCACCGGGTTTCTGGGGGGAGATGAGGCACCTGCCACCTGTGGAGGTCAGGAGCACTGTATTTACAGCGCAGACCACTTCATTTCCAAGTACAGCAGAGAGCACGTGTCTCCATGCTGCTCCACATTTGCATCTCCTACCAGCAGGATAAGAAAATGGCCAGGTCCAATGTCTCCTGCGTTCGCAGAAGCACTAGAAGAGGGGAGGAGGAAGGTCGCCCTTCTGAGCTGCACTAGGGGAGAGCAAGGTCCTCCGAGCACTCACACCTTTCCGCGTGCTCTACACCTAGCTTGACGGCCGAGTGCAAGCTCTGTCTCTCCTCCCCACTGTTATTTAGAGATTCAGATCACTCACAAGCTATAAATGTCTGAATGTCCTTCTGGGCTCATGGCCTTGAACCTAATAAACGTATTTGCTGAATGATGAAGAAATAAATGTTGTAGTGGCTGGATGTGGTGGCACATGCCTTCAATCCCAGAACTCAGCAGGTAATGGTAGGAGGGTCACCCCGAGTTCAAGAAGCGCATAGTGAAATCCAGGTCAGCCTGGGCTACAGTGACACCTTACCAAAAGAAATAAAAATGCTGTATCCTGGACATGCCCTCTGCAGACATGGAATCATAAGAGGGTTAGATCACGGGAACCCAGAGAAGGGAGAGGTAAGTAAAGGGGCACAAGCTAAGCAGGGGCAGAGTTTGCGACATCCTAGAAGTAAATACAGCAAAGGAGAAGCTGCCATGAGGGCACGAACAAGATGAAGGGGTGTGTTACACAGCTGAGCGGACAAGGCTAGCCTCCGACATGAAGGGGCGTGTTACACAGCTGAGTGGACAAGGCTAGCCTGTCCAATGAAGCTAACCTGACTGCTTCTGTCATGTACTGCTGGTTCGTCGTGATGCAGACAGCTTCTTGTTCTTCTATAGAGATGGTTTGCACAGAACAAAACAGTGAAAGATTTATTTACAGGACAGAAAATAAAATGACATGGTAGAAAGTGAAAGAGAGATTATTCAGGGCAATTGGCTTAATTTAACTTCAGAGGTCAAAAATGTCCTATCAACATACCACATTTCAGGCTGGACAGATGGCTTAGCGGTTAAGGTGCTTGCCTGCAAAGCCAAAGGACCCAGGTTCAATTCCCCAGGACCCACATAAGCAAGATACACAAGGGGGCACATGCGTCTGGAGTTCATTTGCAGTAGCTAAAGGCCCTGGCGCGCCCACTCTCTCTCTCCACCTTTCTCTCTCTGTCTAATGGAACAAATCAATTTATAAAACACATTTACTTTAAACATGATAGGGATTTAGAGCCCAGAAATAAATAAGTATCAATTCCAACAAATTTGGAAAGATTCCTTGATTTTACATAGTTTGGCTTTAAAAGAGTAGAATCAACCAGGCATAGTGGCACACGCCTTTAATCCCAGCAGACAGAGGTAGGAGGACTGCTGTGAGTTCAAGGTCACCCTGAGACTCTGTAGTGAATTCCAGGTCAGCCTGGGCTAGAATGTAACCCTACCCTGAAAAAAAGAAGAAGAATCAATATTGTAATATGTGAGTCAAATTATAAAAGCATCAGACAACAGCATCATATTGTTTGGATCACCTCTAGCCAACAGAATTGTGAGCCAAATAAACAGTTTTTCTTTATATATTACTTAGCACCAGGTATTCTGATATAGCAACATAAAATGGACTAAGACAATAGCTGAAAATTTTTAAATGCAAATTGATTACAAAAATGATTTATACAAAACCATACAACACCACTAGAACAGACAGTAGCACCACTTCTTATCTTTTTACCATTATTTGTGGGAACAACATAAAGGGGAAAATACATTTTCCTATCAGGCTAAAATAAAGCTCGCTCTCGTGCGTTCTCTCTCTCTCTCTCCATATATATATATATATATATATATATATATATATATATATATATGTATATATGATCTTCTTATATTTAAGCTCTTGCTATTGGCCTAGAAGAATGTAGCAGCAGACGTCATTAGTTGCCTAATCCACAATTATCCCCCCACCTCATTCCTCCTGTTAATGTAACTTAATTTTGATTGGACATTCACTCTTCTCAGGGGAGTCATATGGTTCAGGGAGGGCTGGCATCACCCCCAGATTCAAATGGAGAACCTGATTAGTGGTAGGTCTATATCTCTTACCAGGTTAAGTTGGGGCATGCTAAGATGTTAATTTTTGCCAACAAGATGTGGGAAAAAGTCTGTACGGTATGCAGATGGGGCCATGAGAATACACACCAGCCAGAGATGCATCAGGCCACTGGGTATAGTGCTTCTGGGTCCATGCTATCACATCTGGGATGGCACAGTACAAGCACGGGGTCTTTGATGTGTTACCAACCTGAAACAATTCCCCTTAAAACTTTCTCATCATGCACAGGACAGTAACTTCTCATTGCTTAAATTCTGATTTGGGTTTTTATGATACTGCCCTCTAAAAGCATTCCAACTGCCCTATGTCTGAATTATCACAAGCTTGTGTTTAATTATTAACAAGTGGAGCTATAACTCTGAGGATGAGAACAACAGAGCGTATTGTTTAAGACATACAGTCAAAAGGTACAGAACTCTGTCCTCTCAGTGGATCGAAAGCCTATTTATTTCAAAGCTAGTTATACTCTAATTCCTGCTCTTAATCTGCCCAGCCTCCCTTCTCACAGACACACAAACACTTAGGAATATATCACAGTCTGATAGGCTGAGACTCAGCTCAGCTCACCAACCATGCTATAAGATTTGCTTCCCACAAATCAGAAATATCAAGACTTTGGAAAAATGAAATGTGAAGATGGGGCCAAAAGAATATATACTGGAAGAGATGTGGTTGTAAAATGATTTAAAAAAAAAAAAAAACCTAATGTCAAGCATGAAGTTTGTTCTCCCAGAAAGGCATTTTAATTACTATAAGATTTTAAAAAGTCTACACATATGAAATATTCAGATTCACATGTATAGAGACAATTCATCGTACCTTGGAGAGTATGCTGAATTTTTATCAGATAACAAGGAGTAATTTATGAAAGATTAAACTACATTTTGTTGCTATTGTGATGATATAAAAGCAGCATGATTCTTTTTCATATCTGGTGATAAATCTAAAATCAGAACATGCCTTTCACTGCCTTAACCAGGTTCTCACAGTATAACTCAAGTCATGTTTGCTGGAAGATAAATGATAATAGATATTCTTTGAGACAGAGAAAGAAATCCAAGGTCAAATAAGTAATTTAGGGAAATACTGTATGCCAGACAGTACTGAAAAGTCACAAAATATAGCATATTAAATGTTCTAAGAAGTCCTATCATAAACCTGTAGTTAACTCAGAATTTTTATTTAAGGAAAAAAAAATCAATTTTTCATTATGTATCTTTTAAATTATTGGGAAAGTTACTATTCATTAAAATATAAGGCCTGGGGTGAAAGAGATGGCTTAGCAGTTAAGGGGCTTGCCTGTGAAGCCTAAGGACCCATGTTCAACTCTCCAGATCCCACGTAAGCCAGAAACACAAAACGTGAGGCATATGCAAGGTCACACACGCCCACTAGGTGGTGCAAGCACCTGGAGTTCAATTTCAGTGGCTCAGGCCCTGGCCCGCCAATTCTCTCTCTCTGTCTCTTTCACTCTCTCTAAAAAATAAAAATAAAAACATAAGGCCTATTTCCCATTGGCACAGCCACCAGCTACTTTAGGAGTGATGAGAAGAATAAAGATTACAAGGATCACACCAAGCTGGACTCAGCTTCAATAATCTATAGAAAGAACTAACAACTGTGAGCAACTCTCTTCCTGGGCCTTGCATCGTTTTCCAATCCTACTAGCCAGTGACAGGAAACGCAATCACTTCTCAAAGATTCTTGGAACAATGAGCCCATCATGGAGTACTCTGATACAGACTTCTAAGCAATGCCTCATGTGTAAAATTCAGACTGATCTCCATGACATGTGCTCACACCAAGTGGGTGGCTAATGAATTCTTGCTCTAGCCGTGAACAATGAACACTTCCATCATGTCCTGTCCCAGTTTAGTTGTCATCTAATGTTCTCACAAGATATAAAATGTTTGTTCCAGCCTCCATACTTCATGCATACCATATAATCCCATATACAACACCCTCCTCTCTAGAAATCCAAATTCTTTCAAGTCTATATTAATCTCGACTGCTACCTGGTCCTGACTTTATCCTTCTTAGACCCCTTGTCCTCTGACAGTCAGCACTACAGAGTTTGATAATCATATTCCCTAAACTGTTGAACAAGTTGGTCTTATCTATTCCTAAACAACAAACTCCTTGAAATCCAAGACCATGCTATGAACTACTTTTGTACACACTACAGTGCCAAGGTACATAATGAGTATTCAATGAAATTTTTATTTATTTTATTTTAAAAGTTCAGTATATAACAGTAATTGGAAGTCCTTGAAATTTAAAAACTATACATGACTAAAATACTATGACTAATTTTGAATTTAATAAGGAATACTGTTCAAGTTCTAAATTAATTGTTCTCTTGGTCTTTAACCTCTGTGACTCTATCTTCTCATTTGGAAAACAGCTCTATGGTATTTCTCCATAGCTAATGAATGAGCAACAAATACTGCTTGTAAACCTCCTGATAAGTGAAGACTTTATCTCACAGAGCTGGAAGCAATCCTGACGTCTTAAATTATGTAATCCTGGTATTACATTATATTAGTCTGGCTCATATAAAATGTGAGCTACAAAAATACCAAAGCTAAGAAAAAATATTTACTCATGCTTTTACTAAGATGCAGAAAGAGGATGCATGCATTGCCAAGATTCCATAGAACATGCTCAAACGAAAGCAACAATGCCGCAGCTATTAAAGAAAGCAGTGGCCTGAAGCAGTACTGAAGAACGAAGATTACTTGGGCCATGCAAGAGTCAATATTTAAGAATACAATGACTAAGTCTCACTTCAAGTTCATGAACATATTATTTTTAAGAACTTCTTTTTGGTGAAAAAATTAATTTGTGGTTTTCCTACCTATAATCCATGAGGCTAAGGACCTGAAACATGAAACTCTCTAGTGGACCAAAGGGTCAGTTCAGACTTAACTATGATCTTAAGAACTTTTCAAGACTTGTACTTTACTTCTCAGTCTCTTAAAAAAAAAAAATACTCATTTATCTACTATGGCTTAAGATCTAGATTGAAAGCCGGGCATGGTGGTGCACGCCTTTAATCCCAGCACTCTGGAGGCACAGGTCAGAGGGACTCTGTGAGTTCAAAGCCACCCTGAGACTCCATAGTGAATTCCAGGTCAGCCTAGGCTAGAGTGAGAGCCTACCTCGAAAAACCAAAAACAACAACAAAAAAGAACTACATTGAATATTCTCTAACTATCTGTTGAAACTGAACAAATGAATGATACCTATGGACTGTATCCAAACACTGGGGTTCCATTTTAAATCACTAATACTTGAAATCCCATGATAAATAAGTGTCTCTTTGGGAAAATGAACTTATAATTACTGAATCCAATTTAGTATTTTTGTTGCTAACAAAAACTTCATTTCTAGGTAATCAGCAAATGTTTTAAAAGCTCTAGTTGAGCTTACTATGAGAGCCAAAAATAGGTACAAAGTTATATCACCAATGCCAGTTTTGCAATCTTAGCAAATCACTTAACATTGAGCACCTCAATTTTGCCATCTGCAAAATGAGAAGAGGAAATGATGATTTCTTAGGTTCTTTCAAGAACAAAACCAAGTAATAATAATTGTGATTATTAGTCTCAATTGAATTAAAGATGTGAGTGGAAAATATCTGAAAAACATTAAGTCAAAAGAAAGCATTCAGTAGGCAAGAATTTTTATATGCCCCAAACCCTCTCCCCACAGCATCAAACGATTATTAAACAGGAGAGGTTTAAGGTAGCCGCAAAAGTGGCAAATGTACTACTAACAAGACTGAGACCTTTTTTTTTTTTTTTTTTGGTTTTTCAAGGTAGGGTCTCACTCTAGCCCAGGCTGACCTGGAATTCACTATGGAGTCTCAGGGTGGCCTCGAACTCACGGCGATCCTCCTACCTCTGCCTCCCGAGTGCTGGGATTAAAGGCGTGCGCCGCCACGCCCGGCGCGACTGAGACCTTTTATGGGGTAATGCAACTCCTTTCCTACTTGCCAACCAGGATACCGAGATTTCTACGTTCCTGGGTTCTACAGCATGACACTAGGATCACTGAGGCCTGTTCTTCCTTTGTCTTGATTTACATAAAAATAGTGGAGGACCAAGTGAGAAAATAACATCCACTGAGCGAAAGCGAGAATAATTCACAATGATTTTCACCTTCCACAGAAAGGATCTTTTGTTAGTCACCTCACAGGAGTAGTTTCCTCTGGCCTTTCGTACTAAAAACATACTACCATATGGTAGATTACTGGCCACTATCAGACACTGTAAAGTAGCTCTTTCTGCACATTTTGACAATGTAATCTCAAACCACACTCCAAAAAAGTGACTTCTTTTTCCATGAGGGGCTCCACGTGCTAGTGGTGCACAGACGGAATGTGATTTGTGTTCTAGTCCTGCCACGTTCTGGACATATGATAGCAGACAAACAAATGACCCCTCACCAATCTTGGTTTGCTCCTCTGGGGTGAGGATGGCATGACCTATCTCACAGGACTGTCACTAATGCTGCGTCAGGCACATAGGAAGGGTGTGGCTCGTGTCCAACACAAAGCAGGAAACCGGCCTCCATGAAGCACCACCTTCTCTGGGAATCTCTCCCTCCCTTCAACTTCAGTTAGACAGAACCTCGTCCACAGCACAGGAGATGCCCACCGACTACCACACTAGTCACCATCTTGACAGCCCAAGGGAATGGGAATCCTGATTCATCCCTGTACCCCAATGCCTAGCAGAGAGCCTGGCCCAGCATGAAAACATAATGATTGCTTATTTAATGGAGAAAATGAGAAATCTTTGGGTCTGAGGATGTTAATATAATCCTGACCACAGTTAAAGAAGATTCTTTCTGGCTTTCAGTTTGGCCTATTTGCAACAAGTTACTATGCAGTTCAAAGCAAATAAACTATTCTGAATTCTAATAATTACATTCTCTAAAATACAAAAGCCCAGTTGCCCTACAGCTCTCAATTTTAGTTTGGAGAATCCAATTGTTTCCTAAACAATGGTGAGGGTAACCACAGAAACTTGTGGAATCTGCTTTCCTAGAAAACATGAAGAATAGGAGAAAAGCCCTCTGTCTGAAAATTGCTTGAAAATATTCCTCTAAGTAGGACACTGGACTGGGCTAGATGTCCCTTAGAAGATGCGGAAAGACCTGTGTCACCAAAATGTTAACAAAAATAACTAAAGTAATTCTGTCACTTATACTCAGGAAAATAAAATAAAAAATTTTTTGAGGCAAGCCCAACAGATTGGCTTTTCTTTTTTATGTGAAAGAGAGAGACAGCAAAAGAGAGAGAGAGAGAAATTAATTGGCATGTCAGGGCCTTCAGCCACTGCGGTCGAACTCCAGACGCCTGCACCACCTTGTGCACATGTGTGACCTTGTACGCTTGTGTCACTTTGTGCATCTGGCTTACATGGAGAGTTGAACATGGGTCCTTAGGCTTTACAGGCAAGCACCTTAACCACTAAGCCATCTCTCCAGCCTGGAAAATAAAATAATTTTAACATCTCCTAACATAGTCACACAGCCTAATAATGCTTTTACAAATATATTTTCTTCAAAAACTGTGCTACACCATTATAAACTATTACTTTGAATATGAGTTGTCTGTAATAAACAAGATAATCTATCCACTGCCATGGACCCCAAATCTACCCCTCCAAGCCTTTAAGAAACCCCATTTTCCTTCAACTATACCACTGCACCCTCCCACACGACTTTCTATGGTAACCATTACCCATACCATGTTCTGCAGGTGATTATGATGTGGCTGGTGTTTCCAATTTTTATCTGATTCACAAGAATGGGTGTTTGTCCATCCAGCTGCACTGTAACCTCCTTAAGCAAGGGCTCAGTTTCATGGGCTCCTTTCCCGCGTTAACAACTGAGTTGTTCACGGCAGGTGCTGTCATGAGCCCCATGCTGACATGGGAACACGCAAAATCAAATCCACTCTGCTACTCTGTACACTAAGCACACATATGCTATCTTGGCAATAAGATAGACATACAGATAACTTTTTAGACTGCTATGTACTAACACTTGTCATTTAGCTGGAACTAGCCAAATTGAAAGCTAATTTACACACAGGTCTTAAGGGAAAGTCCTAGAGTTAAGAGACCACATTGGTTTAGCTTGTGCTGGCAAGAAATGAGGAGCCTCACTTGTCAATGGGGCTGTTCTAGAAAGCACAGCACATTTCTGAGATCCCAGAGATGTGCTGGTTTGGACACATCCATTATTTATTCTGTCAGGCCAAGACAGTTAGGTGGCAACAAAGAGAAAGGACAGTAGTTGTTAAAAAAAAAAAAAAAAAAGTAGTATTATTTAAAAACACACATAAAATCTGTGTTTTTTTCTTTCTTCATAATCCAGACAGCACCTCTAAAACATAACCAATGGGCTCAAAAGTACACTTCCCATACTTCTTTACACGTGAGGCAGGGACCTCTTACTCTACTATGTGGCAAGTACTCTTCCAGGCACTGGAGATACATTTGACCAAACTTGTTAATTCTAGTGCCTATATGCAAAGCCTGAGCTTAGTATTTCAGAGCGAGTAGACCACAGGGTTGGTGCAGATGTCCCACTCTACAGAAGAGAACTTAAAACACAGAGAGGTTAACAACAAACTTGCCTCGGCCATTTGGCAATAAAGGCAAGAGCAAAAACCAGTTTTTTTACTGTCTCTGTAGCACTGAAGTTTGCCTAATTTGTTAAGCAAGTAGGCTTGTGCGCCTCTTACTGCAAGATGCTATGCGAGGTACCAAATACACAGAAGGTTAAGACCGTGACCTTGACACTGTTCTTAAAAGCCACCATCCAACAGAAAGACCATGGGATGGGAACTATAACAGCAGCAGTAACAAAATGAAATAGCAGATCTTATCTCAAATTGTGTAAGCTTTCAAAGAAAAGACAAGTCTGTAGTTTGTTTTAGGCTCACAATAACACCATGAGGACACAGCCTATATCTTATTACTTTCATTATGTAGATAGAGGAGCTTTAGAGCAGAGTAGATACAGGAGTCTATGAAGGTCATCTCCAGTGGCAACAAAATACTTAGAAACCAAGTCTGTTTACTCCAGAAGACAACGTTTGCAAACCTTGATGGAAAAGGCAGGTGTTCCTTTTAGGTCCAGTTCCTTTCTGACCAACAGCATGTGTTTGTAAGACTGTGCAGGATGATCTGCAGTTGGAAAGCAAGCCTGCGAGGTGTCATTAGCTGAGGTGAGTTATTTGACAGCTAAGGAACCAACCTACGAGTCATCACTTCCAGCATTCTTAAAGTGCCCATTATGTATACAAGGAAGTAATGGAAAAGGGCATGCCTTTGAGGAGTTAATAATGTAGGAACAAGCATGTAAACATTTCAACAAAGTGACATGATTAAATAAACCACAGAAGCAAAAGACCCGTCACAAACAACTGTGAGATGAGCACATTTTTACACAGCATATCTAATGGAAGCTGCCAAGAAATGGCCTTTTCTAGGCCTAAAATGAGAACAGAAGCCCATATAGGTGATGAAACATACAAGTGTTCAGATTACTAAACTACGCTCACCAAAAATGTTCATCATGCTTACATAAAGCATTACCTTCCTAATTATTTCATTTTACTTTTCAACTTCATTCAATTATGCAAATATTGAATTTCCTTCTTTCTAGGAAAGTTATAATTTTCTAAACTTTCCTATCCAAAGAGAATGAATGTACAAGGGGCACTTGTATCCGTGTAACGAAGATAAGAAGATGAACACTGTGCAGTATCATTTCCTTCCTTCAGATGCAACCGAAAATGAAATAAATCTCGTTTCCTCTGTACACAGTGCAGGAATCAGTTCCTAAAAACTAAGCGATCAGTGTGTCTACATTTCAAGTGATTTGAGAATCACAATATCACATTTTACTTATATTGCTCCTTTTTTGAGTGTGTGAGTGTGGTTGTGTCACACGTCCTCACCTTCAACTTGTTTGGGGGCAGAGTCTCTCCTGATCACCTTGCCATGTGTCAGGCTAGCTCCAGCAGATTCTCCCAGTCATCCTCCACCCTCCACAGGCATGCTGGGATTATAGACGCTAAGTGCAGCACAAAGCTTTATGTGGGTCCAGGGGATCCAAACTGAGGTACTCATGTTTGAGCATTAAGAACTTTATTCACTGAGCCAGCTCCCTAGTTTGTTGCTCACCCTTCCTCCCTCTCCCCTTTCTTTCCTTCTTTTTTTTTCTTCTTCTCTTTTTTTTTTTTTTTTTTTTTTTTCTTTTTTTGAGACAGGGTCTCATACAGTCCATCCTGACATCCAATCACGATGTGGCTGAGGATGACCTTGTACTCCTGAACTCCTGATCCTCCTGCCTCCAATTACAAGTGTTAAGATTACAGGGGTGTGCTAAATTTCCAGAAAAACACTTTGAAATTCCCAGCATAGGGCTGGAGAGATGGCTTAGCAGTTAAGGCACTTGACTGCAAAGCCAAAAGACCCAGGTTTGATTCCCCAGGACCCATGTAAGCCAGATGCACAGGGTGGCACATGCATCTGGCAGTGGCTGAAGGCCCTGGCACGCTCGCTCATGCTCTCTCTCTCTCTCACTCTCTCTCTCTTGCTCTCTCTCTGTCTTTTTCTCTCATAAGTAAATAAATATCTCAAGACATAATTTTTAAATTTTTTTCATTTTAATTTATTTGTGAGCCGAGAGAGATAAATAAAGAGAGACAGACAGAGAGCACAGGCACGCTAGGGTGTCTAGCCGTTGCAAACATAGGCCACTTTGTGCACCTGGCTTTAAGTGGGTGCTGGGGAATTAAACCCCCGGTCTTAAGCTTTGCAGGCAAGTGCCTTAACTGCTAAGTCATCTCTTTTGCCCTGCAAGACATAGTTCTATCACAAGAAAATATATTCTAATAAGCAATAACTGAAAACTTAAATTTGAAGCATATAGTAATTTTTTTAGGCAGGAGAGGAACTGGACCTGAATTTTTATGAAGGTACTGTAGAATAAGACCACTTGGTCAACTTGCATCCCAAATGAAGTTAAGAAAGTAATTAAACATGCTACGACAGTGACATCTAGTGTTAACAACTGCAAGCCCACTAGACTAACATTAAATCAAATGCTTGATAACAGCTATTTAGAGCTTTTCAGTCTTTAAAAACCATCAGAAGCCTGGTGGGCAAGGTGGCACACGGGCTTTTAAACCTAGCTCTGGGACGAAGAAGTAGGGCTGCTGTTAGTTTGAGCCAGCCTGGGACTACAGAGTGCATTCTAGGCCAGCCTGTGCTACAGTGAGACTCTAATTTGAAAAAGAGAGAGAGAGAGAAACAATAAAAAGAAAATATGAGAACTTGTACATTATATCAAAAATTTATCCATAAACATAATAGTTTACAAGTCTCCTTCCAGCTATAAAGAAAACTTATTAGAAGAAAAAAAATCTTAGGGAATAAATTAAACAAACAAAACAGGACTACTATTCCATGCGGCCCAAATCTCCAACTGCTTCCTTTATAGAATTTAACTGATCTGATGAGAGTATCAGACAGTTATATGGTTATATTTCTAACTATACAAAGACACCTCACAAACCAGTAACTCAACCAAGAAAAAAGGAGATTAGGACATTTTAGGAATACTGGAAGAAGATAGAAAGACAACAATTAAGTAACAAGCCTACTTTGGCCCTTTGATACCTTGCTATATTTGTGTTATTTATAGTTTGGGAGCATAATATAATTCATGATAGTATTTTTACATGAATCTGTAAAAATAAGCAGAAGTTTGACAATTATTTTTTGTCAGGACAATGTTGTCTGAAAGGTAAAGTTAGGAGGCTGGAGAGATTGCTCAGTAGTTAAGGCACTTGGTCTGCAAAGCCTAGTAACCTGGGCTCTGTTCCCCATTACCCACACAACCCCATTACCCACATAAAGGCAGATGCACAAAGTGACACATGTGTCTGGAGTTCATTTGCAGCATCTAGAAGCCCTGGTCCAGCCATTCTCATTCTCTCTCTCTCTGCTTGCCAAAGAAATAAACATAAATATGTTTACAATGCAAAGTCCGCATTAGAGCTTACCTGTTTGTTTTGGAAAGTTCATCCTTTCCCCTTTTAACTCCAAAAATTCTTGTGATCAAGGAACTAAAGAGAAGTGTAGATGAATTTCTCACCTAATGTAAAAACAAATATAAAAGAAAGTTAAAATATATGTGGCATGAAATTAACATATTTTACAAATAAGATTTCTGCTGCTCATAAAATGAAAAATTTGAAAAATAGAAATCTTACAGTAATTCAATGAACTTCTCAAACTGAACCATACAATCCAGTCATATACACAGCCCAAAGCTTTTTCCTATACTTCAAATATTATCAACTATTTTCATTTTATCTTTGTAACTGTATGGTCAAAAAAGTTTGTTATGTTTAGCAAGACAAATTATTTTTCCATGTCCTTCCTAAAAATGAATATTCCAGGAAAAACTCTTTCCATTTATTTTCTGTAATTATTTACCCGTGAAAAAAATACTTTTATGGCATAACTTCAAAGAATTCATGTAAGTAATAGTCAAGAAAATAGTTAATATACAAGATGTTTTTTATTAACCTTACAATGCCAGTAACCTAGTCAAGTAGTCCTAACTCTGAAGTTATCTGAGAAAACTGATTAATAAAAACAAAGCAGCCGGACGTGGTGGCGCACGCCTTTAATCCCAGCACTCGGGAGGCAGAGGTAGGAGGATTGCCCTGAGTTTGAGACCACTCTGAGACTACATAGTTAATTCTATGTCAGCCTGAGCCAGAATGAGACCCTACCTCAAAAAACAAAAACAAAAACAGAACAAAACAAAAAAACCAGAACCATCAGGCATAGTAGAGCAAGCCTACAAGGCCAGCACTTAGAAGGCTGAGGCATGGGGATCATGAGCTCCAAGCCAGCCAGTGCTATATAGTGGGACTCTGTCTCAAAGAATAAAAAGAAAACAAACAGCAAAATTTTTCATTAATCAGTGAATTATTTCTCCGCAACATCTCTTCTAGACCAACATGTTGGATGTTTAGAGAGTCCATGAATATCCCAACATTATCCGCCTTCTGCAGTGACCTGGCCAATCAATGCTAAGACAGTGTCCCAGCGTCAGGAGCAGACCGCCCAAGCAGAAGAAAACACGGCCAGCACAGAACCTGCTTTCTCACTGGCAGCATCATAAGCTGTGTTAAGCACAACACAGGCTCAAAGGGCACCAAAGGTAATAATGGAGAGGTAGAAAGTGGCTTCCTAAACCCCGCAGCAAGGCTCACAGACTCAACCTCCCAGGACAGGAGGCGAGCGGGGCCACGGGGGACGCGTCTGCTGCCGTCACGAGGCAGCCAGGCTGAGCGACCCACTGCCAGAAGGGACTATAAAGCCAGTGTTGCCAGATCTTCTGCTTTTTCAACAGAAGCCAAAACCCTGGTTTTTATTTGAAATCTCACTATTTTGAAATGCTGGCAACAAATTAAAGGGGAAAAACCTCTACAGAGGCCAAATAAAACACAGCGGTGGACTACATTTGCTCTACTAGCCACTAGCTGCACCCTCTGCTCTAGAAACCCACATCTGCCAATTCATTCACAAGAACCCTGCAAGTGGTCTCCATGGATACACGAGCACCCTTCAGGAAAAAATTGGGGTAAAATTCTAAAAGTGTACAGATCTATTTACGCTGACTACAGGATCAGCAAACATTAGCAGAGCCCCTACCTAACCTCCTCAACGACAAGGGTGCCCGCTGTGTCACCACCGGTGTTGCCTCTGCCCCACCGCAGCAGCTCCACCTCCTCAAGCAGTCCCCAGACTCCTACGTCTACAATGACTTGTGAAGACATCTAGGATGCAACCTTCTGTCAGCAATCACACAAGACACAAAAAGGCTGGGGAAGAGGCATGGCTCAGTAGTAAAGCACTTGCCTACCATGTATGAAGCCTGGGGTTTAGTTTCCAGCTAAACAACCCCCTGTACACATACACAACACACACTCTCTCTCCTAAAAGAAAAACAGAAACACAAATTCCTCTTCTTTTCCAGCAAACTTTAAGCAAAGCTATGGAGGAGTGTTGTACAAAGTGAACAAGCACCCAGAGAAACAAAAATCTTCCGACTGAGTTAAACAATGTCCTTTAGCAATGTTAAGATGGAGCTATCAGTGTGATCCATCCTGCCAGGAAATGAATACTCATCTGCTGAAATGCTCACCATCAAGGTGACATGAGGAAGTGGGAGGGACACTTGGGATGTGATGAGATGAGGAACACTCCACCCTCATGAAGGGGTATTAGTGCCCAAATATAAACAATAGCAGCCAGACACTGGGACCTATCACCCTTCTGCATGTGAGCAGAAGTAAGACTTCACCTTGTGAAATCCAGACACTGAATCTGCTGAACCCAACTTCAGAACACTGAGAAATAAATGTCTGTTATTATACATTCCCAAATGGACAAAGACAACAACTATTACAGAGCCACCCCTCAGCAGCAGCCTACTATGTTCATTATCTGTTCTGGTAAGGGTAACAAGATGGTGGTATTCTATCAAGCCTCTGTACTAATTACTTACATAATGAAAAAGTATTTTTTTAGTATTTTATTATTTATTTATTTGACAGAGAGAAAGAGGGAGAGAGAGAGAAAGAGAGAGACAGACAGACAGAGACAGAGAGAATGGGTATGCCAGGGCATCCAGCCACTGCAAAGGAACTCCAGACACATGCACCACTTTGTGCATCTGGCTAACATGGGTCCTGGGGAATCAATCAAACCTGGGTCCTTTGGCTTTGCAAGCAAATACCTTAACTGCTAAGCCATCCCTCCAGCCTGAAAAACTTTTTTAAAAATATCATTTATTTATTTACTTATTTATTTCACAGAGAGAAAACGGGAGAAAGAAAGAGAAAGAATAGGCACGCCAGGGCCTCCAGCCACTGCAAAAGAACTCCAGACGCATGCGACCCCTTGTGCATCTGTGTAACGTGGACACTGCAAGCCTTACATTTGGCCAACCAGGCCAAATGAGCCAACGGGTGCAATTGTGGCACATCTGTTATGGGTGGACTGGAGGCCTGCTTGATGGGAGGGAATACATGCCATGATATCCATGACCTCACAGTGCCGGACAGTACCTACACATGACCATTATAATAGGAGGAAAAGATCATGACATCAAAATAAAAGAGAGACTGATTCAGTGGGGAAGGGATATGATGAAGAGTGGAGTTTCAAAGGAGAAAATGGGGTGAGGGAGGGAATTTCCATGGAATATTGTTTACAATTATGGAAGTTGTCAACAAAAATAGAAAAAAGTAGTAGCAATATAGCATGTGTTCATTCTATATACATCTGGAGAGCAATAATAGTAGAAAGACTGAGAGGAGAGAAACAGAAGCACTGTTGTCAACATAACTGTCACTAAGTTCTTAAATTTTAACTGATTTGGTATAATGTCACTTGAGGGTAGACTGGGATAAGTTACAGATACATAATATAAACCCCAACGCAATTGCTAAGGTAAAAAGAAAGACTTAGAAGGCAATAAACCAACAAGTGAGATAAAAAGGAACCATAAATATCAAACAAAATATAGCCTGATCCAAGAGAAACTCCTTGATAAAATGCAGTATACATTTTATCACCAAGTGAAAGGTCAGTTTATTAAAACATACCCAGCAACTTAATTAACTCAATGAAAATACATAGCAAGATCACTCACTGCCCAGACGGGTGATGTGAAGCCCAGAATCGCAGCCTTAGCTCCATCAGCAACATAGGGGATAATATTTTCTCCCAGACGTGTATCTCTAAATAAGGCTCTGAGGATATTTAAAGCATGAACCTAGAACAAAAAGTTCTAAATTAGTGGTGAGTTTAAAACTACAGTGATTCTAAATTTGTACATACAAAAAGAAATAGGTAATTCACAATTAAAACTTAAGGAAATACACTCAAGAATTAGTATATTAAGTTTATAAAATATGAACAATGCAATAAATATATATATTGCATCAAGCAAATGAAACAACACATATTTTCCAAGAATACATGGAATATTTACTTTAAATTACTTATTTATTTATTATTTTCAAGGAGAGAACAGGAGCACCAGGACCTCTTGCGACTGCGAATGAACTCCAAACGCATGTGTCCCTTTATGCATCTGACTTTATATGGGTAGTGGGGAATAGAATCCTGACCTATCAAACTTTGCAAGCAAGTATCTTTATCCATTGAGCTATCTCTCCAGCACTGTATAATGTACTTTAAGTAGATCATAAGAAAATAAATATATACTCTAAATATATACCTTAAATGCTCCTATTTAAAAATACTAAAAATGGCCGGGCGTGGTGGCGCACGCCTTTAATCCCAGCACTTGGGAGGCAGAGGTAGGAGGATCGCCATGAGTTCGAGGCCAGCCTGAGACTACATAGTGAATTCCAGGTCAGCCTGAGCCTTGAAAATAAATAAATAAAAATACTAAAAATGGGGCTAGGAGATGGCTCAGAGGTTATAAAGGTGCTTGCTTGCAAATTCTGCAGACCCAGGTTCTATCCTCTGAGCACCCTACAGAGAGAGCTGGACTCTAAGGAGCACATGTGTCTGCATTCCCAACATACCTGCAACAATGGGAGGTAGAGTCAGGAGAATCTAGACATGCGCAGATCAGCTGGCCTGGCATTATGTGCAGCGGCAAGACCCTGTCTCAAAGAAGGTGGAGGCAGCGCGCACACTACCCAGCTGTCCTCTGACCGCCACACGCGAGCCACGACACATACATGCTCCCTGCCCCTCAATTCGTGCACACACAGAAACTAACAAAAACTAAGTTTTAAACACACTAAAAATGAATACACTAAGTGGCCATTTAAGATGACTATACAACATCAATAGTCAGAACAGAGAAAGAAAATGAAAAGCTTTTAAAAGCTGCGGTCAGTGTTTTGAACTACAATGATACAGCTAAGGGCATTAATACAATCAAAAGCAGATTTTTTTTTTCTTTACTGCAATGCTGGATCAGACCCAGAGCCTTGCCAATTCAGGTCATGTACTCACCACGGAGCTACCTCCCCAACACGAAAGCCGACTCTTACAAGACTACTCAGAAGAAAAATAGAGGACACAGATAAGAAATAATCTGCTAAAAATACAATTTATTAAAAAAAATTCAAATACCCAGATACTACCACTGAATAAAATCAGGAAAAATCTTCCCATACCCCCCAACCCACAAAAATCAGTTAACCACAAAAATATAAATAGGCTCACATGATTTCACAAGTGACTTGTATACTCAAAAAATTGCCGTGCATGCATGTGTGTGTGTGCTAGTAAGACTCCCAAATGTATTCCACGAGTCTAGTATACCCTGGTAATTAAAACAAAGTCTGAAAGCTACTATGGGAAATGGAAATGTTTCCTAAAGTTGAGTATAAATATGTCCAATAATCACTGCTAAGTGTATGGTCAACAAAAACATACATATAATATATGTTCACCATTGAGAATGTTCTTAAATGGTCTCTTCTTGTTTATTTGTTTTTCTGGTTTTTTGAGGTCAGGTCTCACACTAGCCAAGGCTGTTCTGGAATTCACTATGTAGTCTCAAGCTGACCTTGAACTCATTCCAGTCCTCCTACTTCTGCCCCCCTCAGTACTGGGATTAAAGACGTGCACCACCACGCCCAGTTAAATGTGCAGTTCTTTTTCTTTTAGTTTTTTAAATTTTTATTTATTTATTTGAGAGCAACAGACAGAAAGAGAAAGAGGCAGAGAGAATGGGCATGCCAGGGCCTCCAGCCACTGCAAACGTACTCCAGATGTATGCGCCCCCTTGTGCATCTGGTTTACATGGGTCCTGGGGAATTGAGCCTCCAACCAGGGTCCTTAGGCTTCACAGGCAAGTGCTTAACCGCTAAGCCATCTCTCCAGCCCATAAATGTGCTATTCTCAATGAACCAAAACATCTAAAATATCAAAATTTCCATCAAGACTAGGACAGAGTCAAGTGGGTGGTATACACCTGTAAGACCAACATTTGGGAAAAAGACAGCAGAGGATTATGAATTTGAGGTCAGCTTCATCTACATAGCAAGACCGCCTCAAAAAGAAAGAACACAGGGGCTAGGAAGATAGCTCCGCAACAAAAGGTGCTTGCTGGCAAAGCCTGAGGTCCAGGTTTGATTCTCTAGTACCCACGTAAAGCCAAATGAACAAAGTGGCATATACATCTAGATTTCATTTGCAGTGGCATGAGGCCCTGGTGTGCCCATTCTAATATTCTCTCTCTCTCTCTCTCTCTCTCTCTCTGTGTGTGTGTGTGTGTGTGTGTTTGGAAATAAATTAATTTTTTTATTTTTTTTTTTTACTTTTTCAAGGTAGGGTCTCACTCTCTAGCCCAGGCTAGCCTAGAATTCACTGTGTCGTCTCAGGGTGGCTGCGAACTCACATTGATTCACCTACCTCTGCCTCCTGAGTATTGGGATTAAAAGCGTGCACCACCATGCCTGGCTCTGAATAAAGTATTTAAAGGAAGAATGAATACATAAATTGAATCCTGTCATGTAGAAATGAGAACAAGTGGATTTCAATTCAAATGGTATCATAAACACAATGATAACCAAAAGAAACCATATCAAAGTATGGTTTATAATATATAATTTCATTTTAATTAATTAAATAACAGGTAAAACTAAAACTAAGGTGTTAGAAGTTAAGTCAGTTTTTTGGAGAATGGTGCTGATAGGAACAGGAAAAAAGGGGAGCATGTAGGTGTGAGAAATGCTACTTCCCTTGAGTTACTTATGTGCATCACTCTGTGAAAATATACTGGCATGCACAGATGGCTTGTATGTGTTTTCATTTCTATGTCATGCTTACATATTGAAAGAGCATTAAAATTAGGACACAGACAACATGAGAAAGGAAAACCATGAGCTAAACTAATGAACCTAATGAAAGCACATGAAAAAACATATATTTTTTTTAAGTTTTTGGTTTTTTGAGGTAGGCTCTCACCCTAGCCCAGGCTGACCTGGAATTCACTATGTAGTCTCAGGCTGGCCTCAAACTCACAGTGATCTTTCTACCTCCATCTCCCAAGGGCTGGGATTAAAGGAGTGTGCCACCACACTGGGCTCATGTATTTGTCTTTAAAAATCATCTCATGGCTGGAGAGATGGCTCAGTGGTTAAGGGGCTTGCTGGCAAAGCAAACGGATCCAGGTGTGACTCCCCAGTACACATGTAAAGACAGATGCACAAGGTGGCACATGCATTTGTCATTTATTTGCAGTGGTTAGAGGGTCTAGTGTGCCCATTCTCTATCTGCCTATTTCTCTCTCTCTCAAATAGATAAATAGATATTTTAAAATACCAACTATATGCTGGGATTTAAAAATTAACACAATTTTCAGATGGAGAGATGACTTGCCTACAAAGCCTAAGGACCCAGGTTCGATTCCCCAGAATCCACATAAGCCAGATGCACATGGTGATGCACGTATCTGGAGTTCATTTGCAGTGGCAGAAGGCCCTGACACATCCATCCTCTCCCTCTCCCTCCCTCCTTCTCTGTGTCTCTCTCAAATAAATAAATAAATAAATAAATAAACGAATAAATAAATAATAAAATATTTTTTTAAATTAACACAATTTCTACCTGCAAATTCTAGAAAACAACATATTTATCTTAAAGACATAGGAAAGTGTGTAATACAATGTCTGCTTAATGATAGACAGACTAATATTACATCACAAATAATATAAGAATGCCTGATATCTCCCCACCCCACCCCCTTGTCCCACTGGTTTATAAACCCATACAGCTACAGGCACCTGATTTTTTACAGACACTAAAACATATACATTGATAAAAAGGCACATGCAGAAGATTGAAGCTAGACCCTTATCCTTCACCCTGAACAAAAATCAATTCCAAATGGATACCTCAAAGTAGACCTGAAATGGAAACTGTTAAAGTAAATAGTAAGCAAAATACTTCAAGATCTAGACATAGGTAAGGACTTTCTGAATAGGACTCCAGATGCTCAGGAAATACTGACAACCATCAACAAATGGAACTTCAAGAAATTAAAAAGCTTATGCACAGCAAAGGAAAGAGTTAATTACTGAAGAGACAGCCTTAAGAGTGGAAAAATATATTTGCTAGCTATACATCTGACAGAGGATTAATATCTGGAACATACAAAGAACTCAGAACAATTAATAAAGAGAGGGTCAAAAAGCACAATAAGAAGTCAAACAATTCAACCATCAGCAGGCTTGGAACTTACTAGTAAAGTAATAATGATACTACTAATAATAATGTTGGCTGTGGGCTGAGGAGACAGCTCAGAGAGTAAGAGTGCTTTCCATACTAGCATGAGGCCCTGAGAGGGCCTAATTTGCCTGGAATTTGATTCTTCAGCACTCACTTAAAGAGCTGGGCACAGCCAAGCATGCCTGTAACTCCAGCTGTGGGGGGTGCGGAGCAGAGACTCAGGGCAGGGCTAGCTGTGGCAGCTCTGGGTTCTGTCTCACAAAGACACCCCGTGTGCTCCCAGTGCTCTCCTGTGGCCGAGCTCTGCGTGTGCAGGAATGGGGATGTGCACATCCCATGGCCACAGACATCACACTGCACAGACTGCCCACACATGCAAGAAAACAGGGCACTGCAAACGTCCGAACTATAAAAAGAGGTTTATGTGCCACTAATAGTATAAAACAACACATAAAAACTTGGTAAAATGGGGCTGGAGAGATGGCTTGGCGGTTAAGCACTTGCCTGTGAAGCCTAAGGACATTGGTTCGAGGCTTGATTCCCCAGGACCGACATAAGCCAGATGCACAGGGGATGCATGCATCTGGAGTTCGTTTGCAGTGGCTAGAGGCCCTGGCGCACCTATTTTCTACCATCTATCTGCCTCTTTCTTTCTCTCTCTCTGTCGCTCTCAAATAAATAAATAAAAATTAAAAAATAATTTTTTTGGAAAAATGCATGAGTGATAAATAGTAATTTGGGTTTATGATCAGAGCTGAGATAGAAGAAACAGGAATGAGATGGAGGGAAATCCACAATTGATGTAATTCTCTTTGTAATGTTTAATTTCTTAAGCTCCAGATGTTTGGGGAGATGTTTGTTACTCATTGTACATTTTTAAATGATATTCTTCTAAGATATACAATTAAAAAATCAATGAACTGGGCTGGAGAGATGGCTTAGAGGTTAAGGTGCTTGCCTGGGAAGCCAAAGGACCTAGGTTCGATTCCCCAAGACCCACATAAGCCAGATGCACAAGATGGCACATGTGATTGGAGTTTGTTTGCAGCCACTGAAGGCCTTGGCGCAACCATTCTCTTTCTCTCTCTCAAATAAAATAAAATTAAAACATTAAAAAAAAATCAATGAACCACAGGAGGGAGAAGGGAAACAAACAATAAGTTAAAGCCTAGAAGACTAATCAGAGATAAAATTTTAAACTTTTAGCCACTGCATAAATATGATTGCTATCCAATCACCATTGATCACCTAGAAGCATAGCAAAACTACCTAGCACTTTGTAAAGGTAAAATACCATTTTTTTTTGCCACTGTTAATATGACTAGTTCTTTTTTTTTTTTAAAGAAAGATAGTCTAGGGAAATATAGCCAATTATGTTTTTCATTTCAATGAAAAATATTGTGATACAATCATTTCTGAGAGACAATAACACACTAGTTGAATTTTCTAAAGAAATCTCTTGTAGTCATTGGCCACTATGTGCACATTAATAAATACCATATTTTTTTCTTAGTTCCCCTTTAACACTGGCTTTGGAAGAAAACCATGTGAACGTAAGCTCTCTGTCCTCCCACAGGTGGTGGAAACATCTTACTAGGAAGCACTGAGCAAGGAAGACAGATGACAAGGCACACAGGAGATCTGTTACCTGTAGACTATTATCAGGCAAGAACGGGCCTCACACAGGGAGTGGCTGACAGGACAGGTAACATTAGTTAAAATTAAAGTGTAAGTTGCTGAGGAGATGGCCCAGTGGGTAAGAGCTTGTTGTGCAAACATGAGGGCCTGAATTAGATCCTCAGCACCCACATAAAAAATCAGGCATGGCCATGCATGCCCATAACTTCCACATTGAGAGGAAGGAGGCAGGAGGATCGCTGGGGCTCCCTAGCCAGCCAGTCCAACTGAAAATGGTGAGTTCCAGGTTCAGTAAGAGGCTCTTTCCCAGGAAAATGTCTTCCTTTCACCTTTCTACACACATGCCCATGGGGTGTACACATCTGTACACACAATGCATACTACACACACACACACACACACACACACACACACACATAGGCCCCTAAAATGTGAACATGGTGGCGGCCTGGAGAGATAGCTCAGCAGTTAAGGCACTTGCCTAAAAAGCATAAGGACCTGGATTTGATTCCCCAGTACCCACATAAAGCCAGATGCATGAAGTAGTTTTGTTTTTTTTGTTTTTTGTTTTCAATTTGCAATGGCTAGAGGCCCTGGTGTGCTCATTCTCTCTGCTTGCAAATAAATAAATAAATACAGTGAACATACCAAAAGTTAGGCAGCACATTTTAGAGAAACATTCAAGTGCTAAGTTACAAATGAAGCTCACATGAAAGTCAGGATGAGTACGTACTCATTTCCAAATTTTAGATGTAACAGTAACATTATAAAATATCTTACATCAACTGTTTATTTTTACCAGAATTTTAAAAGTTCACTTTGACCAGTACACATCAGCCAATACAACAATTTGTTTTGTGCACAGGAAAGATCAAAAAAGGGGAAAAATTATATAAACTTCACTTCTGACTATCTTCAACAGTATAATGTCTTCAGGAGATGCTTTTAAAAAATAAGTACATTGCCGGGTGTGGTGGCGCATGCCTTTAATCCCAGCACTTGGGAGGCAGAGGTAGGAGGATTGCCATGAGTTTGAGGCTACCCTGAGACTACATAGTGAATCCTAGGTCAGCCTGAGCCAGAGTGAGACCCTACCTTGAAAAATAAAATAAAATAAGTACATGGCAGAGACTTGTTAACCAGCGCCCTCCCAGCAATTCTGCATATGTCCATATTACCTGGGGGACTGTACTCTGTGAGTCATCTGTAGGCCCAGCCAAAGCGATCAACTCTTTCATTGTTAATTTCAACAAATCCATTTTGCCTTTCTTTGGCTCAGATGCCAACAATGCCTACGGAAAAACAATGCCAAAATTAACGTGCTTTTACTTTACATATATGTATTTGTTGCTTCTGAAATCAATTCCAAAATTCAAACTCGTCCTTCTAAAAACATGGTTCTCGAGGTAAGTTAATTGATCCAGGCTGCTTTAGCAAGGTAGCTCACCTTCTCCAGCCCTCAGAGTCTTCATCTATAAAATTAGGTGAAAATGAAATCATGTCAGCTCTCCAGCCCCTTCTGTTGCTTGTTAATTATATAACCCTAAGAAGCTGATAAATAAATGGCTCTGACCACTTTCTGAAGGACCTTAATTAGGTTCAACCATCAAAATACAATAAGCAAGAGATTTCTGGTAATAAATTTATCTCCTAAGAAGACAATTCTGTTTACTTAAACAACAAAAACCCTTGGGATTCAATTTCTTTTTTTTTTTTTAATTTTTATTTATTTACTTGAGGCGACCAACAGAGAAAGGGGCAGATAGACAGAGAGCAAATGGATGCGCCAGGGCCCCCAGCCACTGAAAACGAATGCGTGCGCCCTCTTGTGCATCTGACTAACATGGGTCCTGCAGAACTAAGCCTCAAACCGGGGTCCTTAGGATTCACAGGCAAGTGCTTAACCACTAAGCCATCTCTCCAGCCCAAGGGATTCAATTTCTTTCAAGAGCTTTTTGAGGCTCCTTAAAGGTTGACCATCGACTTAACTCTTCAGAGAAGAGTCTACTCCTGTAAGACTAATCATAACATCGTAGCATTTAGGAAGAAACACTACAAGCTCCAAAGGGATCCTACATTTGAGTTTCTAAGGAGGTTCATATTTACTTTGCAACTAACACTTTGCCAATATGTAATTAACACACTAATGGAATAGCAACCCACTTGAGGCTATAAAAATGAAGTACTGATACATGCGACAACATGAAAACATAATGCTAAGTGAAAGAAGCCAGATACAAAAGATTGAACATTGTATGATTCCATTTACATGAAATGTCCAGAACAGACAAATCCATAAAGACAGAAGGTAGATAAGTGGGTTGCCTAGGGCTGGGAGAAGCAGAGGTGGAGAGAATGGGGAGGGACTACTAATGGATCTGGGGAGGATGCTCTAAAATTAGATTGTGCTAATAGTTGTACGGACCCGTGAACATACTAAAAACCACTGACTTGCACACTTCAAATGTATGTGCCGTATCACAAATGAATTCCATCTCAACAAAGCTGCTAAAGAAAACTGACTTTAGTCACATTACTGCCCCCTTCCTCTACATCCTCTTGTAAGTATGCCGCTGCTGGCTCCTCAAAACCAAAGCTTTCAGCTACTCAACATCTCCTGAACATTCATAAGCTATAAAAGAAGAAAACAGACATATTCAAAATAGGCTTAAAAGATATTTCTCACAGTATATTTATGCTCAGAAAGCACGCTCTATGGTTATTCAAAAAAAATTTATGTGTCTACATTCTGTAGAAAAGGTAAACTCAAACTAAGAAACCATTTTTATCCAGTGAACACTAAACAAGTTAAACTAAAAAAGCGATCACCAGAACAAAGAATATAACATTATTGGTATAATATGCTAAGAGATATGGGACTCTGGGCAGATTTTTCTAATCATTTAAAATTATTAAGAAAGCTATACTAAATTACCAGAAGGCCTTCTTGCCCCAAACCTGGCTTTTCTCCTACCAAAGAGCTGGGCGAAGTTACAGCACTATTGTCCAGTGGGGTTGGGCTAAACAAGTGAACCTTCTGATCACTCCACCACAACAACCAATTCTTTTTTCAGTAATAACGTTTTGAAAGAGAGAGAATATGAGTGCCCAGGGCCTCCAGCCACTGCAAACTAACTCCAAATGCATGTGCCACCTGTGCATCTGGCTTACGTGTGTCCTGGAGATTCGAACCTGAGTCCTTTGGCTTTGCAAGCAAGCACCTAACCACTAAGCGTCTCTCTAGCCCAGAACAACCAATTCTTAAGAGAGCTGAAATGCCAGGGAGAATAAGACACAGCACAAATAAGCAGCAGGAGCTTGCTAACAACTGACCTGACAGGCGACACATAAACACACCAGGTCAGAAAGAATGACAAGTAGGAGAATAGACTACATGGATCCAAAATGGTTCAGATCAGCTGGGAGCCCCCTGGACTAATCCAGAGATCTCTAGTCAATCACCTTTGCCACTGGTGCCCTAGGGGCATCAAAAGGTCACAAAGAAGCCAGGCATGATGGCCCACGCCTTTAATCCCAGCACTCAGGAGGCACAGGTAGGAGGATCACCATGAGTTCGAGACCACCTTGAGACTACATAGTGAATTCCAGGTCAGCCTGGGCTAGAGCAAGACCCACCAAAAAAAAAAAAAAAAAAGTCTTGAGACTGGCAATTAGAGAAATAAAGAGAAAAAGAAAAACCACAGGGACACTAACATTTCCAGATTTCATCTTCCTGAACATTAAACAAGGCTGGGGTCTCATTCAGGATTGTGAAGACCCTGGCTTTTATTCTTTGGGATCATTAAGGTGAACTTATTTTCTCCATGGTGTAAAAGAAGTATTAACCACTCAACAGCACAATCTGAATGTTCTCGGGTACGTGTTCACCTGGGTACAGGAACTGACACTCACATGCTATCTCCTGTAAAGATGGGTCAGCAGCCAAGGCTTTACCCAGTTCTTTCTAGCCGTGTGGCCTTTGGCAAATCACTTGACTTCATCTATAGAACCCAGTTTCTTCGCTTGGAACATATATACACATTAACTATATCTCATAGACTTTGGGCAGGGCTTAAATGAGCTAATATACATGAAGCAAACACTAATAAATGCCAGCCATTGTTATGATTATGATTTTTTTATAAATGGGTATTTTATAGAAATACTCAAAATAAAACATTAACGTTAGTTGCCCAGCAGAGTCTTGAGGGTGTCGAGATGAGAGGAAGCCTACTTCATGTGACTTAGGTGCCAGGAGCAACACTTCCGGAAGTGAGCAATGGATGTGCCACAGCGATGTCCCCCTGCTCCGGTGGACAACTGTGCCAAATGCTGCTCATATTACAAGACTGACCTCTTGTTTCAAGAACCAGTTTGTCAGAGAACATATTATCAACACATTAAAACGAAGTCATACATGTTATCACCCAAAGAAAGATACCAATGTAATAAGCTCAACGACCACCGAGAGGTTAGTACACTACCAAAGCACAAAGAGACAAGTGCCACACAGCAGACATGCACCTGTATGTAGAAGGGAATCCCGGCGCTGCGCCTTGTAGCACAGAGCTTGGATGAAGGATCGCTGCATTTAACTTCCTCCAAAACACTCCGCAGCCACTGCTCGGGCAGCACTTGCAGACTCACGTCAGGGCACCTAGAGGCACAGGGGAGCAAACATTTGGAGTTACTGAGTGAGCAGCAGAAGGTACACGTGCAAACTGGAGACGCGCATTAACACTGTCAGAGACAGCCAAATCTACATCTGGAGATGCGCTAACACTGTCAGAGACAGCCACATCTTTGTATCTGGAGTGCAGGGATGGAGCCGAAAACTGTCTTACTTGTACTTTTTAACCTATGATCTTTTTACTATGTGCCTTAGGATTTGACGCTCTTGAAGACTCTACTTCTTACAACTACTGTGTCAGCAGGTGACCTATATGCAAATAAACTGTATTAAGTATGCTTGTCTCCATACTCAAGATGTTCTAACGCAGGTTTACTAAGCTCTTACAGATGTTTCATACTGTATGACTCAAGATTTCCAACATAAACATTTTAACTGTATAGTTAACTACAACTTATGTTATTTAGAGAGATTATACATATTCAAAGTAGACACATTTAAAACTATTTTAGTAATTATTTTCATCTCACTCAAAATGTGGCCTACCACAAACAGAATTTTTAAAAAATTCTATGGACTATTAAGAATGTAATTTGAGCCGGGCGTGGTGGCGCACGCCTTTAATCCCAGCACTCAGGAGGCAGAGGTAGGAGGATCGCCGTGAGTTCAAGGCCACCCTGAGACTCCATAGTGAATTCCAGGTCAGCCTGGGCTAGAGTGAGACCCTACCTCGAAAAACCAAAAAAAAAAAAAAAGAATGTAATTTGTAGGTGGGTGTGTTGGCCCACACCATTAATCCCAGCACGGGGGGGGGGGGGGAGCAGAGGTAGGAGAATTGCTGTGAGTTCAAGGTCAGCCTGGGCTAGAGTAAGAGCCTACCTAGATAAAAGACAAAACAAAACAAAAAAAGCAATTTATCTAAGAGGCAAGAACATTTTGAGGTTTTGAATATTGTATCTGAACTTTTACTCTATTATATTATCCTAGAGTGTTTACAAACATTTAATTTTTTAAGTTTCAACCTTACAGACTATTAGACTATTTAATATTATCAGAAGAAACAACATAGTCAGTGGCAAGAAAACACAATTACCGCAGAAAGGTAAGACCTGGATTTAACTGAATTTCTTTCTTTTGAGGGGAATGGTACTGAGGACTGGACCTTGGGCATTATACATGCTAGGGGAACTATATCCCCAGCTCCTTTTTTATGTTTTATTTTGAGAAAGTATCTCAGCTGCTTAGACAAGTCTCTGAATTTGGCAATCCTCCTGTCTCAGCCTCCTAAATAGCTGGGACTACAGGCCTATGCCATGAGGTCTAGTTTAACTGAAAATAACATATGAAAATAAACAGATAAAGTCTGAAGGAAAAAAAATACTTCCTTTTTAAGTGGAGAAAGACAGTGTAGATTTCCAATTTGTATCAAGTATCAGATATTTTAGAGGGCTGGAACAATGGCTTAGTGGTTAAGGTCCTTGCCTGTGAAGCCTAAGGACCTAGGTTTGATTCCTCAGTACCACATGATGCTCAAGAGGACGTACATGCCTGGAGTTTATTTGCAGTCGCTGGAGGCCCTGGTGCCCCCATTCACACACACACACACTCTCTCTCTCAAATAAATAATTAAAATTTCTTAAAAAAGAATTAGATCTTTTAAAAACACATTTGGAATTTCTTATTCTTTATTCTGATGTAAAATAGTTACTTCAGTTTCTGACTAAATATTTATTTATTTATTTATAAGAATGAAGGGGTACATCAAAGCCTCTTGCCACTGCAAAACTCTATATGCATGTGCCACCTTGTGCAGCTGACTTTACATAGGTACTGGAGCATCAAACCCAGGCCAGCAGACTTTGTAAGCAAGTGGCTTTAACCACTGAGGCATCTCCCCAGCCTGGTGCTTGGCTATTTTAACTGCAAACACTGAGCCAGGTCTGTTTATTTCCTTGAGTATTGCAACTAAGGACCAAATGCTTCTTACTAGTTTGAGGGAATTTCAAAGACTAGAAGAATGTTATACAAGGTCAACGCTGGCACAGTGCCCTCAAAAAGGTCCAATGTGCCCAGTGCTGAAGACCTAGCAACCTCAGGAAGGAGCTCTGGGGCATGCTCAAGGCACTCGCTCCTGCCATTCAGTTCAGACCTTGTTCTGCTCTGGAACTGCCCAAGATCAAGCCAGTTTTTCTAAAGACCTCCTTAACTGTCTAGTTTCTAATCTGGACTCTGCCACCTGACCCTAGTTCTGATTCCCTTGCTGCCTAGCTCTGCTTCTGCTTCAGGCTGGTCCTCCTAGACCAAAGCGACATGGGAAAACTGCATTCAGTCATAGAAATTTTACGCTTGTTTGCTTGAGGTAGGGTCTCACTGTAGCCCAGGCTGACCTGGAACTCACGCTGCAGTTCCAGGCTGGCCTTGAACTCATCACAATCCTATCTGTGTCCAGAGTGCTGGGATTAAAAGCATGCATCACCATACCTGGCTAATTTTACACTTTTCACTCACATGAAGCATACTGCATTTTAAGCAAACCTTATGTTTCACTTAAAGCTCACTGGAAATGTATTGCCTGCCCCACAGAAGAACAACATTTGCTGCGTGCTTATTAGACATCGGCCCCAAGCGTTGCACGTTTCATGTACACATCCTTGCAACAGACAATGACAGAGAGACCGTTATCGTCCCCAGCTGTGTGAACGAGCACTTCACGGTGCTTAGGAATATGAACTACAGAGCCACGCTGCCCCGTCTCGAGTCTCTCTGTCGGGCAACAGCTGTGATCCGGGGAAAGTTAAAGCACAGCCGCCCCTCTCACTTCCTCTTCTATCACCTGAAGGTTTTGGGGAGGATTAAGTGAGTTTACTCTTGGAACATGCTTAGCAAGTTCTTACTGGATATTTTCTAAACATACTATCTGGTCATAAGAAATGTGGTTTAAAGGGTTTCAATGGAACTTCTGACACAGATGGGATAGCTACTTGGCTTACGACTTGAGAAGACATCCTCCTCCACACTCACACGCCACCTCCTACTAACAGTACTCAAAAGATAAAAACAGAAACATAAACCCAGCTGAGCTGAAAAGACAGATTCCGGTGTTACTAACGCCGAATGGATGAAGTTACGACTCTCAGTAAGTATGCTGATGGCCGACTCACTGGGTTGGATTGAGAAGCTGCAGTGGTGGCTATGAAGTCCGTTTCTTGTGAGGTAACAAGACTTTCACTCAGAGAAAGGAAATTTCAGTAGCTTCTTCTCTCAGGAGAGGAGGCTGAAAACGATCTACTGTCAGAGTGGTCTGGGGCTACAGCACAGTACAAGTCATGGGCACAGGGAGACGCTGGACCAGGCTGGAATGACTAACACAGTGGCTAGATTCATGATACCCCAGCACTGAGACTGGGGAGAAACGAACTGAAATAACACTATCTGATCTGGCTCCTCACTTAGAAGAATGAGTTCAGATAGAGAAATAAGTAAACAAGTCTGCCACAAGGCTCCCAATCATAGCCAGAAAACCAAACTTTATTTAACACAGGAAGAAAGGTTATACTTTGACAATCTAAAAATCAATAATTAGAATATAAATCCAGTTCATATGGAACTAATTTTACAGAGAAGGGTGACAAATATCTTAGAATAACTGGGTTTCCGTTGCTCCAGAGATAGATGAAGGAACAATTTTTATTTGCAAAGTACTGAGTACCATTCAGTGGTAGAGTGTTGCCTAGCACAAACACAGTACCAAAAAGCAAAAGGACACTTTGCTGGCATGGTGCTGCATATGCATGTAATCCCAGCCCTCAGGAGGTGGAGGCAGAGGAATTTGAGTTCAAGGTCACCCTTAGCTACATAGTGAGTTTAAGGCCAGCCTGGGTTACATGAGATAGAAAGAAAGAAGGAAAGAGGGAAGGAGGGAGGGAAAAAAGGAAGGAGGGAAGGAGGAGGGGTAGGATGGGTTGATTCAAAATACAATCCTAGTAAATAAATCCATAGCTATATATCACATGGTGAAGTCATGATGAAGGAAGAAACTTTAAAAGTCACAGGAGATTTAAAGGGAAAAAAAAGCAGAATTTATAAAGAAACAACAGTTATATCAAAGATGTTTCTCATTGGCAATAATAAACGACGTAGTATCTTTAAAACACTGAAGGAGAGTGACTGTCATCCAGAATTCTCCAGTCCATTAAACTATTCAGAAGTGGCAGTAAGATCAAGAATAGTTGAGATGCACAAAAAAAGAGCCCCCCTCCCCCAGACTCTCACCAAAAGAAGCAAATGTAAGTGAACCCAAGTAGTCTCAATTGAGTGTCTATCAGACAAACAAAACTTGACATGGCCTAAATTAAGCCCCTGGGTAACCAACCCTACCTGGTCTTCCCCATTCTCATAAAGGAATAACAAATTTCTCTCTGCAGGGACTTCAGCCAAAAAAGTTGGAGTCATCCTTTGTAGCAATTATCAAGTCTAATTTGTCCAAACATACCTTGTGTGTTACTTGCAAATGATATCCAAATTCTTTTTTAGAAAATATTTTTATTTCTTTGAGACAGAGAGAAAGAGGAAGATAGAGAGTGGGTATGGGCACATCAGGGCTTCCTGCCACTGTAAATGAATTCCAGATGCATGTGCCACTTTGTGCATCTGAATTAACAAGGGTTCTGGTGAATCGAACCCAGGCCGTGGGTCAATCCTCATTTTCCTCAGAGGCTTTCGTCTACTACAGCTTTTCCCTATGTGCACATCACTCCAGTTACATACGGTTTTTTACCCAATGTTCCTGCAATAGCAAACACCTGACTTTTGCACAGTGGTTTAAAAAGAGAGAGAGAGAGCAGAAAGGTAAAGTAGTTGACCAGTTATACGGTAAGTGGAAAGAGAATTAAAGTGTGATTGACATCAAACTCTTGCTTAATGAAAAGGCTTTACTTTAAAGTGCCTGTGCTAAATGCTCAGTTAGCTGTTTGGCTTAATCTGGCTGGTAATGAAGATAGTATTTGTGGGGCTGGAGAGATGGCTTAGCAGTTAAGGTGTTTGCCAGCAAAGCCAAAGGATCCCGGTTTGATTCCCCAGGACCCACATAATCCAGATGCACAAGGTGGTGCATGCATCTGGAGTTTGTTTGCAGTGGCTGGAGGCCCTGGTGAGCCCATTCTCTCCCTCTCTCTTTCTCTCTCTCAGAGAAATAAATAATATATATATATACATATATATATATGATCTTATTTGCTTCAGTAGATTTCATATTTTCGCTCTTTCCCTTCCTCTTTGTGAGCCTCTCTCTCTCTCTCTCTTGAAGCAGAGAGTAGCTGCCTTGCACGCTGCTGTGCCCTAGAAACAGTGCAATCAAACCAAAATTCCACGTAGCATTTAATTCAGAAAGCATTTTCACATGTCTTTGGAATGCATTATTTTAAAGAAATGTTCCTCCTTTCTTCCTTAAAATAACAAAGAAGAAAGTTATCTTAATCATGTTTTATCTGTGGTATCTTCAGACTGTCTCGGTCTCTTAGAATTCCATCAGAATAGTGTTAAGTAGTTCCAAAGGAACCAGGTGAAACAAATGGAAAGCTACCTGACAATCAGAATACCCTATAGAAAACCCATGGGTAGAGAATTCACTTGGGCCTGGCATGGAATGAACTGTGTCTCATTCATTTTGGAGGTACTCCAATTCCCCTGGGGAACAAGGGACAGGTATTCCTGTTAATAAGTTGTTTTCTTACATAACTGAATGATTCATTGTGGCCTTAAGAAACGATTTCAGCTGCAAATACAAAGCAACTAATTTCACATTTAAATATAAAGTACATTTAAAGCTGATGTACGAAGTAAAATTCCCAGAAATGTATCAAGATTTAACTACCAAGAAATTAATGATGTATAACCTCATCCAAGTAAGACCAAGACTTCCACCTATAGCTCTGTTTGCCAAGTAATAATTTACTTACCAAGCTGTTATCACTAAGGGCTTTTAGTACAGGAAGTTCTTTTCCTTCCACATAAGCACAGGATAAGGTAAAAACTATCAGGTTTAAAAACAACTCCACATAATAATTTAATCAATTAAGTTATGGTGTCAAGAAATCAGTATCAATAAAAATTATGCTATATACATGTGCATATGTGTATACATGCACATGTAATATATATATGCTGATATGCTGACTGTTAATAAACATTTGTTACAATGGACTCTTACTTTTTTTTCCCTTGTTTTTTATTTTCAATCATTCTAATAATCCTAAATAAAGTCAACAGAAGTTTAAGGACAAAACCAGAACTTGATGTGAAGCAAACAAGATGCGTTAGCTCAAGCTCAGCCTCATGGCCATCCCCAGCATATCTGAATGAAAAGGGCACTGAACCAAGACTGCAACAATAAACACTCACTCAGTGGGGTGTCCCGAAAACACCCTGTAACAAATCACAGTAAGCTCATGCAGGTGATTAGAAGGGCATCTGGCACCGACCTGAGACATGATGCACAGATCAACAGTCTCCTCTACAGATGAAATCTCCCAGAACTGAAAAACATATGGGTAACTACACATCTATTCATGTTTGTACAACCCCACAGGTATCTTTAGATTTATACCCACGTGATTGGAAACTATAAAAAAATTCCAGGGAGCACGCTAGCTAAACTCATTATCTGGGTTGAGTCAGTCTTACATGTTTGGTCCATCTCATTCAACTGCATCTTATCCTGTTCTGTTCTTGAATACGCAGTGATATCTGCCTTAGCTTCCCCATTGTTTGGAAAGCACTTCACCAGAAAGCCTGCCATGAATGCCACTTTAAGGAGAAGAACTTCTTTATCACCACATTTTTTACACTTTTATTTATCCACTTGTCAGCAGAGAGCGAGTGGAAGAGGAAGCACGGGGGCACCAGGACCTACTGCCACTGCCAACGAATTCCAGATGCACCTGCCACTCCGTGCATCCGGTTTCACGTGGGTACTGGGGAACTGAACCTGGCTGTCAGATTTTGTACACAAGTGCCTTTAACCGCTGAGCCATTTCTCCAGCCCCTACCACCAAATTTTATTAATCAAAATATGCATTGCTAAGCCAGGCATGGTGGTGCACATCAGAATCCCAGCACCTGGAAGCAAAGAGAGGATCCGGAATTTAAAGTCGTTCTCAGGTCCACAGTGAAAGTAGGCCATGTGAGTTCCTAGCTCAAAAATACAAAATGCATACACGTGGCTATCAGATAGCTTGTGATTGTCTAGGTGTGCTTTAAAATAGAAGCTCCATGATACCAAGACATACCCTATCCTGTCCATTTTCCACTCTTAGCACCCAGATCAGGGCTGGCACTCAATAAAGAGCTCATGGAATACTTGTTGGCTAAATGAATAATCTCTAATCTGCTAAGTGTACCAGTCAAATAAGCCAGGCTGACAAAGAGTAGACAGTAACTAGAAAAGAAAGTGCAGACAAGTGTTTTCCAGTGACAAGGTCCCACCAGCAGAGCCTGCCAGCAGGTCACATGGCTCCTTAGCTTCCTGAGTCAGGTATCAACATATATCTCATGTAATGTCACTCACATGAAGACATTTTTCCCCTGAAATCTTCAAATAGCCTAGCAAAATCAACTCTTTTAGCCTAAATACTTGCCCCAGAGATAATTTTTCTCCGGGATTCAAGAACAAAACCAATGTTTCTAAGTTTTTAACAACAGGTATTTTAATCCCAGAATTTAATCTTTTTCCTCCTCTTTTAAAGTTCTTCTGGAGAATCTCTCCAAGCCCATGGCTTCAACTGTTTCCTGTTTGGCTTTCAATACATACTTCCAGCCAGATTGACCAACTGCACCTCCTTACCTAGGACTGAGGATTTGGCCAGAATGTGGACTTCCAGTACCAAACAACTGGAGGAGTTCTGCCCCCATCTCCAACTCAGAGTCTTGGCCTAATCTTATGATTTATGTCCCAATTATGTCACTCACTCACCCGGTCAAGAGACCACCCCTCACCAAAAGACATACTAAGGAGGCAGGAAGAATGGTCTTCCCCTTGATGAGGCAATGTACTTAAGCCCTCCAAAGCCTCCCCTCAGTGCAGCTGCTTGCAGATCTACATTGGTGAGCCTGCCCACTTCTCTGAGCTCTACCTCAGAGGGCATACTTTTTCTTTACTTTCCTCTTCTATGAATGCCAGCCAAAATACTAAGCATGTTTGCCTCAACACTTTGGACCTTTTCTGCCTTTTTCTCAATAAGTCTCCTTGCTTTGCTCTTTATGATCTAGGAGCCTAACTTTTTCTATGGGTGCAAGACAAAGAACAACAGTATGAAAATCTGCTACACTAACACAAGCCTTATATACAGTGATCAATAAACTGCTGCTGGATTGTTAACTTCTATGAAGTTCCAGAAAAACATATGCACTTTCTTGCTGTTCTGTCACCTAGTTGTGTGGCCATGAACAAGTCACTTAGAAGACAGTCACTGTAGAGATGTTTGGGAAGAGCAGAATCCTCCCGTGGGCTGCCGTCACCACCGACACCGAGGTACCCACAGCTCCTGAGCAGACACCACGCGGAAACCTCCATCCTTAGGCCAGGCCTGCTAGTGTTCTCTGCGCTCACAGGAACCCCACCAAAGGATATCCTATTTCCAGGGGTCCAGGGAGGTTGTCTAGCATAGCATCTGACGCACAGGAGAAATGTTCAAAAATGCCTTTTGCTGAATGACTAAGTTACCAAGCCACGCTGGTGACAGCTGAAGCTCGGCAGCTGTGTCCTCTCACGGGCACAGGGCTGAAAAGGCAGGTAAGGAAAGGGGCTGTCACCGTACCACTTCTCAACAGAGGTCACTGTGCCTATACAAACAAACTCAGCACCCAGAGTTCCAGCTAGTCAACGAATCTTCTGTCTACTCCCCGGCAAGAGACAACTTTGTAAGGAAGTGACTGCACAACACCAGAGTTGTCGGTGTCTGTGGGAATGAAGGAACTGAGAAGTAAGAAAGGAGCCTTGCAAGACTCCCAAGGACAGCGCAACAAACCCTCGTTGTTTGTCTTGGTTCCTCATCACACAGTCCCAGGGTCAGGAAGGAAAAGGGAAAAGTTCCTCGATGAAGAAGTAGCCTTTGGTTCTTTGTGCCAACACAATGCAGTCACCAACCACAGACATGGGGAATTCCAATATCCTGCTTCTGTTCGTGACTGCCCCCCCAAGAGTAGACATCCTCTTTCTCTGAAGGCACTTCCGCTTGGGCTATCCTGTGAAACTAGCACACAGTGTCTTCAGCCTCTGAGTACAGGACACATTTTTAAGTTCCTTAGTACGGGCCCAAGGTTCATCATAAACAATTCATTATCACTCAATATTAATAGTCTACCAGATCTCAAGGAAGCTTACTAAAATGCATTCACTTTCCCACAATCTGTCACACCTGAAACCCCAGCTTTCCCAATCACAAATGAGAGTTGAACTCTCTCCTTTATTTTCTCAATAAACCCAGATGGTTAAATGGCTTTCTTGTTGGACAGCAAGCAGGTAGGCAGAACTCACTCAAATTTCTATCTTGATATTCTTTCCTCTGAAATTTGACAAAGAAGGTAAAAATAAAAACCATTCTGATATTTCTCTTCCTCATAATCAAGGGGCCACAAGAGAGTTTTTTGTTATTTTCTTCTGCTAAGTGGAGTGGTATGACCTGAACCATAGTAAAGGTAACAGAGAGGTAGGGCTATAGCTCAATGGTAGAGCAAATGCCTACCATGCACAAGGCTCTGGTTTCAATCCATAGCACTGCAACAAAAATAAAATAAAATAAAATAAAATAAAAAGCAGGTTATAGCTGGTATTCAGGCCGTTGTGTTGACCTGAGCAGATCACTAAAACAAATTATTATTCCATAAACAGATTAGTCTAACTTCTATCCCAGAGCTATCTCATTCCTAGTGGATAAGTTTTTAAGATAAGCATAAAACCCACAAAATGAAATCAAATTACATATCCTGTATACCTCACTAATTGGTCATTAGGTTACTTTGTACCAATAAATCAGATTCTCTGAGTACAAAGCAGTTTTCAATGGCTTCATCCATCCACCTATGTGGTAAAATGGTTATTTTTTGTTCAGGTTGCATTAGTTATATTACTTGCTAGTGGCTGTAAATTGAACTACTTATCTGTATCACCTCAAACTCTTTCATTACTGTATTTTTCCTCACTTAAGAGACTTTCCTATAGCCAATTATTTTACAAGTGAAATTCTCCGCCCCATTCATTCTTTCAAGTATTGTTAGTTATTCAAAGGTTCGTGTTTATTATTTCAATTAAGCTAAACACTAACAGGTATGTGCCAGAAGGCTGTATTTTAAACAGAGAACACAGCTCTGAAGCATGGAGAAATTTTAAACCCAACAAAGGATTTGCACAAAGGGGAACCAGTAGAAAGCTACATTATCAACAGAGCCATGTTAGCCTCTCTCGTCACCACCGCACACTGCTGAGGCTGACAGCAGGCTAAGCATCAGGGGCTGTTCTGAAGCCCTACTTGCAAGTCTAAATTGAATTACCAAAGGGCTAAGGGAAGAGGAGCAGATCAAAAGTGGTCGGAAGGATGTACCCTGATAAGTGGTTCTCTAAATAGTTATGATAACTTCCCTGAGATCAAAAGGAGAAAAAACGATTAATATTAAAATATCTAACAGTTTACTAAAATGATAAGATTGAGGTTACTCATTCAGAGTAGGTTTCTCTGCTCCTGTATCTAAATGACAATATATTACTATGCAGACTTGGAAAATTAGTGTTGAAATTTCCATAAAGAAGGGGCTAGAGAGATGGCTTACCATTTAAGGCATTTGCCCGCAAAGCCAAAGGACCCATATAAACCAGATGCACAAGGTGGCGCACGCATCTGGAGTTCGTTTGCAGTGGCTGGAGGCCCTGGCACACCCATTCTCTTTCTCCCTCTCTTTGCCTCTCTCTCACATAAATAAATAAAAATAAAACTTTAAAAAATTCCATAAAGAAGGTATTATCTGAGTCAAAAGGTATAGATTTGAAACTGAAAATTCAAAGGTCACTAACAAATCACACACCAAATCCAAACTGACTTAGAAAATAATAAACATTACGACATCCTAGTCCTCCCCAAATCCTTACAAGCCATTAGACAAGTGGGAAATTAAAAAGATTTCTCTCCCTAAAAAAAATCAGTAGGGGCTCAAGCACTGACGCCAGCACTCAGGAAGCAGAGGCAGAAGGGTCAGAAGTTCGAGGCCATCCTTTTCTACATAGCAACTTTGAAGCCACCTGGGCTACATGAGACCCTGCAGGAAAAAAGTTTGAATATTTAAATTACTTGTACCCACCATAATTGGTGATGACCATGAGTCAGCATTGGTATTTTTTAACAAGTACTTTAAATGCCAGCAGTTCATTATATGGGGGGAGGGAAGGGAGCAGTAAATAAAAATGGTTTTAATTATTTCCAATAAATATTTTAAAAATAATCTCTAATTCAGGCAGGACAGATGGCTTCATGATTAAGGCACTTGCCTGCAAAGCCAAAGGACCCAGGTTCAATTCCCCAGGACCCAAGTAAGCCAGATGCACAAGGTGGCACACGTGTCTGGAGTTCATTTGCAGTGGCTGGAGCTGGCACACCCATTCTCTCTCTCTCTCTCTCTCTCTCTGCCTCTTTCCCTCTCTTAAATAAATAAAAACAAAATATTTTTCATATAGAAAATTAATTCAACCTATTATTTGTGTTGTATATATAAATGTTGCTTTCAAAAATTTTGCCAGAGAAAAAGAACAATGTCTCTCTCGGCCGTTGTTTAACAGTGAGGTATGCTTACATTCGAAGGCACCTTGAATAATCCTATTCACGACGTGGCTCATGTCTAACTCTTCAGCTATGTGTCCATCAATCTCGTGAAGGGCTTCTTTCCTTCCTTCACACAGCTGCAGTGGAAGGGGCCACATGACCAACAGTTGGCCTTGATTTCTGTGTTTTGTGAACACCCAGAATTTTTTGCAAATTTACTAAAAGTTGTATGCCTAAACAAACTTTTCATAACTTACGAGATTATTAAAATTTATCAAAACTAATCCAAAAGAAACAAATTTTCTGTTCAAAATAAAAATTCAACAAAAGAAAGCCACACAACACTGTAAAGATGTTTATAAAAAACATCGGAATATTCTGTTCAGCAGATCTGAAATGTCTCCAGAGGTATCAAGAACCACTTGGCTGAGAACTCCTAACAGGCTGGTCACAAGCCAAAGTGACAGGCATGAGGAGATCCGCAGAGCAGAGCAGAAGCAGCTGGGCACAGACGCAGGCCACCACCACCCTCCCCGCCCACCGATGAGGACTGCTTCCAAGTGCACCTTGACACAGCGGTCCTCTGCTCTGTTCTCCTTTCTGCTCTTCCCTAAAGACTTCAATCCTGCAATCTGGGGCTTTGGACACCACCCACAAATCTGTTTCCGCTTCTGTCACACTACCTAAACTAATCCCTTCCTCCAACTGCACAACAAATTCATTCATCTTTATCAACCAATCACCTTTTTTCTTGGCTTTGATAATACCAATCCCATTTTTCTGGTCAGTAGGTCCTAAAACTAGAGGAGCAACCCATAAACTCCCTGGTAACCTCCATCACTTGGCAGGATAATATTTCAAAGTTTGCCACTACAATATCTCCCAACACGTACATTTCCACAAGATGTCTTGCCATTTTTACCTTTAAAGATAGACTGAATCCTTTGGCCTAAAGATTCACTTACTTTTTAAAAAGACAAATGACTGAAGCAATGCTATGAGACTTCCCAGGCTAGTCAGAAGAGGTCATAAAGCTTCTGCCTGGGTCTCTTGGATTACCCCCTGGGAGAAGCTCGTGCCACAGAAGAAGCTCATTTACCTCACCACTGCCATGCTGACTAAAAGGCCACATGTAGTCCCAGTCCAGCTCAGTCTTCTATCCATCCCCCACCCATGGTGCCAGAAATATGCACACAGCTGACTTGAAACCATCTTCATTAGTTCATCTGCCAGCTAAATGCTACCAATGGAACTCAGCAAATACCTAGATGAAAATCACCCAGCTGAGCCCAGCCCTAGTTCCAAGTTCATAAAAATCATGAAATATTATGTGTCAATAGCATTCCTTCTGATCACTCACCATACAGTTGTTAGAAAAAGTCTAACATTACCTGAAATGTCCCATCTCTGTGTTGATCACAGAGCCATCATCCTAGAGGAAGTCCTCATTACCTCAGTCTTAGATCACTGTAGTTCAAACCAGGCTTTCCTCACCACAGTTTGACCATAGAACTTCCAGCCACAGTTAGTACTACATAACCATCCCCAAGCCAACACCAATCTGATCATATTCTATACTTTGGAAATCCCATACTACGCAAAGACTCTTTCTAAGTACCCATTCTATTTCACCTATATAACAAATGCCAAAGAGATGTCAGTATGGCAAACGTTCTTTCCTTTGGAGATGAAGATATCAGAGGCTTCTAGGAAGGTAAACTTTAGTATAGTCTCACTGCTAGTAAGCAGAGTGACGTATACAATCACAGATCACTCTTATTTCTCTATTCTATGATATTGCCCCTGTTCTATTACAGATCAAAAGCTTGATGCCTCTCTCCTTCCCTACTACCGCAAATCTACTTGAATAGCACTGCATACTTTGACCCCATTGTATCTAGTAGTACGATAATTCCTAACTCTACCTCTACCACCAGCAGCCCTACAGGAAGGTTTATTATTCACACAACAATACGCCCTGGTGATTCCAGCCTCCAAACATTTACTTATGTTTCCTTTTTTCTCCTATGTACTTAAGCCTGACTCATGAATGAACAGAAATTCAATTCCTTCATCCTTGTTGCTTTCTCTCTCTGGTGTTCTCAGAGGATCTATCAACTTTACCCCAAATTTGGCAATTTTGTCTTATTAGGTCTTACTTTCCAGACAGATATCCAGCCCACACATATCCCCAGTGACACTGGGTGCTTTTAACCAATGTCTGTTCAAATTGGCCAGGGACTATGGCATACCTTGTGTTAAATATTCTGAATTTCAACCTTGCTCATTTACCAGATGAAGCCTTAAGTTATTTAATAACTGAAGTCATGTCTTATAAAGAAGTATTATATTCTTCAACCCAAGCATAGTACCAAGCACACAGGTGACATTCTATACTTATTCATTAATTGATCTGAATGAAAAGTGTTGTATTATGAGAATAAATTCATAAATTATGTCTACAATACAAACAAAAAGAATACAAAATATTTTCAAGATCATCAGTTTAATGACAGAACTGTTTTTAAAATATCATTGAGGGATATGCTGTGCAAACCATAACTACCAAGATGTTGTCTAAGTGTTTTTACCAGTAGTAGGAAAAGAAGTTTCACAAATATTCAAGACATAGATGTCTTCTTAACATTCTGAAATAAAATGTTTGCTAAGGCTACAAAGCTGGCAAAAATCTGCTGCATTTCAAAATGTTTCCAGGCAATAGAAATGTTTTCCTGGAAAATACTACCTTTCATTTAGAGAACACTTGCCACAAATAGTTGGTCATTAAGTAGTAGTGCGGTTTCTATGGAGGAAAGCTGTTACATGAATGAATGATCAGTGCCAAAAAAGTCAAAACCATACATTTGGTCAAGTACATGAAATCTATATGAATATTTTTCCAGGCAGTTCAAAGAAAATCTTCAAAAGTTTTGTCTACTTACTGTTATTTTGAGATTTTTCTATAAAATAAAAACCACAAAGAAAGACAAAATCCTTAAGTGTTTTTCTCTGTCTGTAATACCTACAAATCCAAACTGTAGGTTTATTTATGCCAAATGCCAAGTAATTTTCAAACAGACAAAACATGCATTTCACTCAATGAACAGAAACAGTAATTTCAAACTTATTTTTAGCAAAATCTTTGAATTCACTTCCAATCACCTTGCAATGAGAGAACAACTGGGTTTGGACCCTTCACTCAGTCACCTGCAGGAAATCACACAAGGAGACATGAGAAAACCGTTCCTTCCAAGCATCTGCACCAACCCAGTCTTCATTCTTCGCCACATCAAAAGACACAAGTGAATTCTACTCCAAGCACATGGCTTGCACATTCACTTTTTTAAAAAACCTACACAAAAGGATGCTTGTTTTACCTGTTTAGTATTTCAGTGAGCTTCACAAAACCAGTGTAAGCCAGTTCAAATGCTCCTCTGTGCCTGGACTGTAAAAGGTGTTGTTTAAAGTAATCTCCTATTTCTTTTACCTAAAAAAAAAAAGGTCAGTTTATGCTTATGTTTACAGGTACATTATTAGTAGTCTAATTTAGAACCCACGTATGGATGTCCATCTAACTTTCACTTACCATACAACTATGTTTTCAGTGCTTTTATTGTTGTTTGTTCTTGAGATAGGGTCTCATGTAGCTCAGGCTGCCCTTGAACTCACAATATAGTCAAGAAGGACCTTGAACACCTAATCCTTCTGCATCCAGTTGGGATTACAGATGTGCACCACCAGGTTCGGCTTAAGCACTTTTCCAACATGGCATTAAATCTTCACAATGAATCTCATAGACTACTACTACTGGGCTGGAGAGATGGCTTAGCAGTTATGGCGTTTGCCTGCAAAGCCAAAGGACCCAGGTTCGATTCCCCAGGACCCAGGTAGGCCAGATGCACAAAGGGCACATGCATCTGGAGTTCATTTGCAGTGGCTGGAGGCCCTGGTGTGCCCATTCTCTCTCTCTCTCTTTTATCTCTCTCTCTGCTTGCAAATAAATACATAAATAAGAGGGAGAGACTACAACTATCTCTATTCCACAATGGTAAACTGGACACAGAAAAGATAAGTAACTTGTCCAAGGTCACCCAGCAAGAAAGCAGTGGAGTCAGGACATGAAACTAAGAAATGTGGCTCCAAAATCTGCCATCTGTCACCACTACATTACAACTGCCCCTCCCACACATAAGGACTATCAGGCACATTCAAACTGTTGACACTGTAATGTGACATTATCATTTCTCTCTTTTTACTAAGTTCATGCCCAAGAACTGTGCAATCAACTTAAGAAAGGAAGAGAGGGAGGAAGGAAGGGAGGGAGGGAAAGAAAGACGGAAGAAGGAAGGAAGGAAGGTAGTTAGTTTGTTCACCAAATAAAATCTCATAATGATTTAAGAAAGTTTAAGATTTAGCATTAGGCTGTATTCATAGCTATTCTGGGCAGACCATGGGCTAAACATGCCTGACAGATGAAATAATTGCATTTTTCTGTAACTTTTTTTCCCTTTTTTAAAACTGTGGTAAAATATCCATATAACCATATAACCATTTTACCAACTTCAAAGTGTCCAATTTAATGGCAGCAAGTACATCACCGTGCTAGACAGTCATCAAAACACCGTCCATCTAAAAACGTTTTCTCCTTCTTACACTGAAATGTCATGCCAACTACACAGTAATTCCCAATACTGCCTTCAAAGACACATTAACCTAAGATTAGTATAAAGGTCCTCCCCGAAAACAAACAAGTAGCACCATATGGCAAGCCATGGTGTCTGTCCAGAAGTAACCCAGTCACCATGATGATTTGTTTAAGAGAAAACATAACTGACATCCAGTTGCATTGGTCACTGTAAATAAGAGTGAACAGTCAAACTGGTTAGTCTAATTAGGTTGATGGCTATCAGTTTTCAAACTCCAGATTCAGGGCTGGAGACATGGCTTAGTGGTTAAGGCACTTGCTTGCAAAGTCAAAGGACCCAGGTTTAATTCCCCAGGACCCACGTAAGCCAGATGTATAAGGTGGCGTATGCATCTGGAGTTTCTTTTCAGTGACTGGAGGCTCTGGTGCACCCAATCTCTCTCTTTCTGTACCTCTTTCTCTCTCAAAGAAATAAAAGTAAGCTGGGCATGGTGGCACATGCCTTTAATCCCAGCACTTAGGAGGTAGAGGTAGCCATGAGTTCAAGGCCAAGAGTTTGAGGCCACCCTGAGACTACATAGTGAATTCCAGGTCATCCTGGGCTAGAGTGAAACCCTACCTTGAAAAACCAAAAATAAATAAGTCCAAATTTTATAGACAACTCAGGACCAAAGTTATATCCACAGACCACAGCATGGTGAGTAGATAAGCTGCCCCACAGTATCCCAGATCTGCTTATTTTACCTAGAAATACCTCTACCTCAGCTCAGGGACTAGAAGTGTTCTAGATACATCAGAAGTGATCAGCAGTGAACAAGCAACCATGGGAAAGTGCCTTGTTTCCCTCCTCTATAAGCTGAGGGTACTAACCTCATAGGTTGTTATGAGTTAAGTCCAAATGCTCCAAACAGGACAATCATCTAATTCAGTTCAACATGAGCTCTATCTCTGTTCTAAAAGTTCTTGAAGTGCATTGATGATAAAGAAGTAACAAGCGATACACAGAAAACAAGAACCAGAGGCCAACCAGGAAGCAGAAAAACAGCATGCGATGGATTTGAAGACAAACACTTTAATATTCCACAGCAATATATGTCCTTCAACTGAAGTTCTCGTTAGAGCCAATGATCTATACCTCTTAATGCTATTCCTTTAAGATGTTTTAAAGACTATACACTAGTTGTCAAAAGCCTCAGTATCTTCAACATGAGAATTCCAAGGTATATCTTTAAAATTACCAAAGATTAAATCTAAATTTAACCCCCAAACAGATTTAAAATGAAATCACCCTACAAAATGGAGACCAGAAGAAACAGCAGCTAGGTAACTTGTTAAGCCCATCATTTCTATTACTAGACAAATCAGGTTTCTAGGGAAGTGGTCCAGGTCGGAGAAAATATAGACAAGACGTCAAATACACATCTCTCTTCCTTAGTTATTTTTCCTAAAATGTCACAGATCTTAAAACATACTTCAAGAAACATTAACATTAATGGCAAAGTGCTTCTCTGTGAATTTACAATTCACAATCTCCTCCTTAAGCAAAGATCAAATTTTCATTGCTTCTCTTATTCTAACTCCCTTCAAAGGGGCCTGAATCAAAAGGCATATAATAGGGTTGAGAGAAATGGCTTAGTGGTTAAGGCACTTGCCTGCAAAGCCAAAGGATCCAGGTTCAATTCCTCAGAACTCACTCAAACCAGATGTACAGAATGGCACATGCTTCTGGAATTTGTTTGCAGTGACTCAGAGCCCTAGTGTGCTCTTTCTTTTTCTTTCTTTTCTTTTCTTTTCTTCTTTCCTTCTTTCTTCCTTTCTTTCTCTCTCTCTCTCTCTCTTTAAATAAATAAAAAGTTTTAAAAAGTATATAATAAAACTAGGGCTTAGAAGTATGCCCAGTGGGTAGTCTTCTCAAAAGTAACCCTCATCCCTAGGTAATCTTGGCCTCAGGAATCAGAATGACACTACAAGGACAAGAGTGATCAAAAGTGACAAATACAACAGTTTTTCTTCATTTTATTTTATATTTAATCTCCAAACAAACTCACCTAGATAGCAATTAGGTTTATTGTAAATTTTTGCCTTTGTAGAATGTGTACAACCACTGTCAATCAAACAAGGGTTTCTAAAAAAGAAAACAAAACAAAAAAACAAAAAAAAACCACAAGGGTTTCTTTGGCCAATTTCTGCCAAATGCTTTGCAGCATACTGCTGGGGTGGAAAGGAAGATAAAAACAAGGCCTCTTGTCCTCAGCAGGCTTTCAGTTCAGACTAGCAGAGAAAAACGATATGCTGGGCATCAGAAGTGTAACAGCTCCAAGAAACCAAAGATCCCTCCACACTCAACTTAGAAAAGGTTTCACGCTCAATTCTGACACAGGACATTCATCCTTAGGTGGCCCAAAGCTGAAGTGGATAACTAGTACTAAAAGCTGGCAGACTGAGTGAATACACATTTATGAAGTAACTGGTATATGCTAGGTACTTTGCTGGATCTGATATGAATAGACACAGCATACACAGGCTTGGGTTAGCAGACTTGGATGAATGATGTAGAGGTTTCACACTAGAAAATAGTGAGAGACAGGCATGCAAGGTAGGGATGAAACGAGTTAACCAAGGTAAGAGGAGTGAGCAGGACAACGTGGTCTGTGAACAAGTAGAGAGTCCTGCTGACACCCTGTCAGTGGGTAATCAGAAACATGAAGAACAGAGTTAGCAAAAACCATTTGGAAAATGGGTAACAATAGTGGGGATCAGATCGCCGGGCGTGGTGGCGCATGCCTTTAATCCCAGCACTCGGGAGGCAGAGGTAGGAGGATTGCCGTGAGTTCGAGGCCACCCTGAGACTCCATAGTGAATTCCAGGTCAGCCTGAGCTAGAGTGAGACCCTACCTCGAAAAACCAAAAAAAAAAAAAAAAAAAAAATAGTGGGGATCAGGTCGGGCATGGTGCACACCTTTAATCCCAGCACACAGGAGGCAGTGGTAGGAGGATCGCCATGAGTTTGAGGCCACCCTGAGACTACATGGCTACATAGTAAATTCCAGGTTAGCCTGAGCTATAGTGAGGCCCTACCTCAAAAAAACAAGGCAAAAAAAAAAAAAAAATTCTTGGCCAACATCAGGTGAACAACAGGGGAGTGTGTCAAATACTGGCAAGGGGACACTGGCTATAATACCCATAAACCCACCCCCAAAAATACACTGCCTCCAGGTGTTACAGCTGGGAACCTAACATTCCAAACACCTAAGTTTATGGGAGACCCCTGAATCAAACCACCACAGTTACTTAAATAGAAAGTCCTCTAAAAACTCAATTGTTTCTTTGGATACCACAGAGTTCCTAAAGTTCACAGAAGTCTTGTTTTTGGGTGTTCTTCCAAATGTAGTGTGTAAATTACATATAATCTGAGATATTTGAGCTGCCTTCTTTTTTGGTTTTTCAAGGTAGGGTCTCGCTATGGCTCAGGCTGACCTGGAATTCACTCTGTAGTCTCAGGATGGCCTCAAACTCACAGTGCTCCTCCTACCTCTGCCTCCCAAGTGCTGCTACTAAAAGTGTACACCACCACCTTTTTTTTTTTACTGACACAGAGACTCATTCTGTAGTTCAAGTTGGCTTGGAACTCTCATTATGTAGCCCAGGCTGGGCTCAAATTTATGGTAATCCTACTGCCTCAACCTCACAACTACTAAGAATACAGGAATGCACCAACATACTCAGGTTCTCAGGGTTTCTGAAGAAAAATTAAAGAGCAAAACTAAATGACATTAATTTCTAATCTTAATGAAACTTTTTAGTTTAACATATCCCACTTCTTATTTTTTCTATATAATTTATTTGTACAGGTAAATTACCATACTTTATGAATTTGCAGGGTGTGATTTCTACAGGGAAGAAGGCTACATGCCATGTCTTCAGACATATCAGGGAAACTAAATGTTTATTTAAGCCATAAAGCCAAAGGACATATGTGAATACTGTTCTTGAATATATATATATATATATAGTTATATATATAGTTATATATATATTATATATATACATATATATATATAACTCCAGATACATGCACCACTTTGTGCATCTGGCTTTATGTGGGTCCTGGGGAATGGAAGCTGGGTTCTTAGGCTTTGCAGGTAAGTGCCTTAACCACTGAACCATCTCTCCAGCCCTGTAAATACTGTTTTTTAAAAAAAATTTACCTTTCACTTCTACAGTAAATAGAGGAGATAATTCAAAGCTAATTCCCTCATCAACTACAGAAGCCCAAGAATTTAGTGCAGTAGGGACATTTCTACGGAGGACATGTGCAGTAGTGACCTGGGATGCAGCTTGAAGCCAGCTCTGCCACCACACCACCACAAGCTCACTAATCAGCACCAGCCCTCACCTGGGAAAGGAGAACATGAGACCCCATCTCATAGGACTGCTGTGAGAAAGAAATGAGATTATGAAGGGGAACAACAGCAGACCCCATCTCATAGCATTGCTGAGAGAAAGAAATGAGATGATGCATATAAACATGTACCAGAATGCCTGACACAAGGCAACAATCAGCAAATGTCAGCCAAGCATGGTGTCTCATGCCTATAGTCCCAGCACTAAAGAGGCTGGGGTAGGAGGGCCCATGAGTTTGAGGTTAGCCTGGGCTACAAAGAGACCGTGTCTTAACAAAACAAAAAACAACAGGCTGGAGAGAAGGCTTAGAAGTTAAGGCGCTTGCCTAAGAAGCCTAAGGACTCAAGTTCAACCCCCCGATCCTATGTAAGCCAGATGCACAAGGTGACGCATTCTTAAGGTCACACATGCACACACGGTAATGCACACGTCTGGAGTTCAGTTACAGTGGCTGGAGGCCCTGGTGCACCACTTCTCAGTTCTCTCTCTCTCTCTCTTGCCCTCGCTCATAAAAAAAAAATTTAAAGCCAGTCTGGTTGGGTTTGCCTCAAAAAGAAAAAAAAACAATAACAAAAAGTCTATTTTCAGTTTTACTTTGTATTGTAAAATAGTAAAAATTAATCTCTAATCCTTAATTTAAATTCTGGCTTTCAGACAGAGCCACATCTTATAAACTTGGGTATACTAACAGTTAGGAAACTACAATTCCACTTCAGTTAAGTGAAACAATCTGTGAAGGTTTACTGTCCAGTAAGATAAGTGTTTATACATTCCCCGCTATAGTAATTTCTTACTAACACTTGGGATTTCTTCAAAGCTCAAATACTGTTCTAGTAGATAATAACAATAATAGTTTTCTGGTATACAGAAATGATTTTACCAGGATTTTATTTTTTTGCCTTATAGCCAATTCTTAACCATGAGCCATTTATTTATTATTATTATATATTTATTTTATATATTATTACATATTTATTATTATTTACTACCCTTTAGTGTTGAGTTTTTAAGGTAAATTTTTTGGTTTGTACTGCTATTACACTTCTAAACTTTTTGAGGACAGGAGAACTGCATATTATTAATCTTTATGGTCCCCGAATACCCATGCCATGAGGTAGTCATTAAATAAGGGACTAAATGATGGTACCTCATGTTCAACTTCACTGCAAAGCTGGAAGATAGCAACTTCCACTCAGTATAGTTCACACTAAACTTCAGCAAAATAAATGAAAAAGGTAATTTCTTGATGACTTAACAATGCTAATAAAAAATATGACATTTGTAATCCATTACAGAAAAGCTAAAAATGAAAAAAAAATTCAGGAAATATGCAAGTTACAACAGAATCCAAAGTAGTTTTCCTAACAGTTGGCAGTGATGTTTATACACATGACTTCTGTGGCAATAACTACAAGGAGGGAGAAACAAGTATGAAAATATTACCTAGAAGCTTCTTTTTGGAACTACTAGAGGAAATACGTAAATAAATTAATACTCCACATAGAACTTGTTTTTAAAAATCAGTGGACATTGGGTATCAGACATCCCATTGAAAATAGGTCCAGCAAAATGTTTCAGGCAAAAGCCTATCATCAAAATATCAAGCTAGAAACCTAGACACACAGCCACGAGTCAAGAAGCACCACGATAAGGCTGTGTGCACTGCTCACTCGTGAGGGGTCTCCACTTACACCCCTCAAAGCTGCCTTTATCTCAGCCTCGTGTATAGGGACGTTATGAAAGAACCTTTCATTATGTGATTACAGAGCAGGAGCAAAGTCAGACATGCACTAAATGAACAGTTTCCTCCTGGAGAAGCCAGGGAGAGCACACTGCTTCACAAGTGATCTAAGGAAAAGATCACACGCTCAAGCCTTCACTAGTGAGTTACCTACTACTTTGTGTTGCTTACAAGTTTACTGTAGCATTGGAAACAGAAAATTTCCCCTACTTAAAGTTGAATGAGCAGCTCAGAACAAAGGCAGCACTGTGCCAGTGAAGTCAAGCTGGGGAGGGGCAAGTGTTCCTGGGTGAGAGCAGCACAAGGCCTCCTTGTGAACCTGAGCAGACCCGGTAACCAACAGCACAGGGCTTCGGGCTCCCGTGTCTGCGCATGCGGGACAGTACCGCAGAGATGGTCCTTCCAGCGCGCAGTTTCCGCACAAAGCACTGAACACTCAGGATGATAAACAAGCACCAGCTCCTCTCTCCCACAGCAACAAAAATCCCCAAGTTGTAACCCTGCTTCCTGTCCGCCTGTTCTAAATTACATACATGTGTGCAAGACTGAAGTGGCCACCCTCTAACAAAGGGCTATAAAACCAGGATAGTCTTGTAAGAACTGCGCTACAAAAGAAACCTTCCCTACCTTACAGACTCAAGTCATCAAATTTTGAATTATAATCAAATTATATTACTTTGTCAAGAGTGAACAGTGTGGGGAGAAGACTCCAGCTATCTGTCAGTACTTTAGCATGAACAGACATGAGTCTCTTGGAGTCACACTCACCTTCAATTGGTAGCCTTGCTGCCAGGCACAGAAGACTGAGTTTTGCCAGAGCAAAAACAGAGTAAAAGAGGCAGAGAGAGAGAGAGAGTGAATATGGGCACGCCAGAGCCCACTGCCATTACAAACGAACTCTAGACACATGTGCCACTCTAGGCATCTGGCTTCCTAATGAGTACTGGGGAATCAAACCCAGGCCAGCAGGCTCTGCAAGCAAGTGCCATTAACCACTGAGCCATCTCTCCAGCTCAGTACATAACTTTGTCTGAAGGAGCAAAAGTTTATGTTTAAAAGAAGATGGGCTGGAGAGATGGCTTAGCGGTTAAGCGCTTGCCTGTGAAGCCTAAGGACCCTGGTTTGAGGCTCAATTCCCCAGGACCCACGTTAGCCAGATGCACAGGGGGGCGCATGCGTCTGGAGTTCCGTTTGCAGTGGCTGGAAGCCCTGGTGCGCCCATTCCCTCTCTCTCTATCTGCCTCTTTCTCTGTGTCTGTCGCTCTCAAATAAATAAATAAATAAATAAAGAAAGAAAGAAAGAAAGAAAGAAAGAAAGAAAGAAGAAAAAAAATTAAAAGAAGAAATCCTGTAGTAAAATAAGTACCATCAATTAATGGATGACTCTAGGTTTTCTGTACCATTTCTTTAAAGTCAGCAAAATTGAGAATAAAGCCTTCCACAGAGAACAGGGTTTCAGTGTGAGAAAACAGCAACTGCATATACCTCCTGACCCCATGCCTAACCATAATGTCCTGTCATACCTCAGTATGTGGAGTTAACACATGAGTAGCACATTAGGAGACCGTTAGAATGGAAGATATGGCTTCTGTTGTTCTTGTTGTTTTTTAATGGTCATTATTGGCTCCATCAATGTGTTGTCATGGGTGATGGAGGAGGGAAAAAAGAAAGACATCAAAATAGAGGATGGACTACTTAGAGAGAAAAGGAGACTCAATGGAGTGCAAGGGTGGAGGGACAAAGAAGGGTGGCAGAGGGCATTATGATCAGGGTGCAGGGTGTGTACGTGTAGAGGTTGTCAATGAATAAGAAAAGAAGGAAAAGGTCAGCGGTACTTTTACTCAAGCAAATAGTCAATGGAAGAATATCTCTGGTTATAAGGAATTATTATTGTTTTTTCTTTTCTTTTCTTTTTTTATAATGAACACTTATTTATTTATTTATTCTATTTTTGTGGTTTCCCAAGGAAGGGTCTCACTCTAGCCCTGGCTGACCTGGAATTCACTATGGAGTCTCAGGGTGGCCTAAAGTTCACAGTGATCCTCCTACCTCTGCCTCCCAGGTGCTGGGATTAAAGACATGCACCACCACGCCCGGCTATGTGTTTGGTTTTATTTTGTTTTTCACAAACATTTCTTTTATAACATGCAAATTCCCAGTTTTAACACAGTTATCCCACATAAATTAAATTCATTAAAAACAAATTTTGGGTGCCATGTAAATGTTGTCAAAGCACAAGGTCTTTCTCAGTTACAGTAAAAGCAACATCTATTTCCCTTAATTTGTCCTTGGAAAGAGAAGTTGAGAAGTGAGGGGATTCCTAACAAGACGGTGAACATCAATGAGGTAACCAATCAACTGGGCTGCTAAGCAATGGTGTCGGCACTGGCACTACAGTTACCAATCGTCACCAGTGATGACTCCAAGTACCTCCAGGACACTCGGGCCTGTTTGATTTGGAAGAGAGTGAGGAGCACGCTGGTGCCCACAATGCGCTGTCTGCCTTGCCTTTCTCCTTGCTGGGGCCCTGCGACACCCCAAGCCCAGCTGTGAACCAGATGGAAGCACATGAGCCACAGAGTGTGAGGATGAAAACGTTAGCGTTAGTTCCACGGCACTAGTCACATGGTGATTGGAGAAGTAATCAGCATTAGCATACTACACTATTTGTTTTGTTCTTGCATGTTGTAATACCCTGTGGAAAAAATTATCTTTACTTGAAAAAGGTTGAAAATGAAAGTACACGTTATATCTCTTTACTGGAAAACTGTGGGAAATGAATTTGTTGAAACCATATGGAAAAGAAGAAGGAATCAATTAAAACAGAAATCTAATAAATCTAAAATATTTCCAAATGAAATGCTTGTGGTAAGCTAATTTCTTGTAAACACTGCACTCAAGTCTCTTGAACAGTCCCAGATGGTGAACTAACTTTGTGGTCTTAAAATGAAAGCCAGCCAAAAACACTAGTGACTACAACTTTATTATTGAAGTAGTGGGAAACAGGAGATCTATAATCAACCAATATGTTATTTTTCATTCCTTTCAAACATTTAAGAGATTTGTGGAGTCTGGCTAACTCAACAATTTCTGCTGAAATTTAAGTTTATGCATGCTAAAGTAAGAAATAAAAATTTAAATAATATTGTAGTTTAAAATGAGGCAAAATCTATAGCTATTTACATAAAGTATTTCTCAAAATGCCAGTATCTTGAAATATATTACAAGGTCTAATGTCCCAAATTATCATGAAATTTTTGTCAGTTGACAGTGATAAGATTTTATTCCAGGTAAGAAAAATTCTGTAAGTTGGCCTACTATTAAAAGTTTGTGATCTATGTCTTGATCGAAAATTATCCTTGGTGAAATAAACATCTGCCTTACCTGCCCCACTGTTAATAGCCCATCAGAACATTCTGGCACAGATTGCATGGGTAGAAGTTGGCATACTGTGCCTAGAAGTAAAGCGACTTCCTTCATACTTCGCCAACAACATACCAGGACCATCTGAGCAGTTACATCACATGTTTTTCCTTCTTTACCTTAAAAAAAAAATAAAAAAGCAAACAAAGGCTATTGCGACATCAGGCACTCAATGACTCACAGCCCGGGTTTCTTAAAGCAGTCTTCTTCAGAATTTCCTCAAGAATGATCTGCTGGAACAAATCAATGCGTCACGTGTCCTCTTTACTCACACGGGGATAGAAGCCAACATTTGTAGAGCATGTGCTACGAGGAGGAATCATGCTATTTTTTAAAGTTGTTATTTTCAGAATAAATTTAAAAGTAAAACACAGTGTACTGCTTCAAACTTAAGCCCAGCCTTTGAAAGTTGATGAAACAACCTCTCTGTCATCCATAAACGACTACATATTATAAAAATGATGTACTGATTGTTCATGTTGGTGAGGAAGGCTGTTATATCAGTTAAGGAGTAAGATAAAAATGTTTTTCAATCCTTATATGGCCCAGCTGCCTCAAACTCAACTTTCCTGTCTGTGCCTCCAAGGACTGTTACCCCGAGTATGGGTCACCATACTCAGGTAGGATATAATTTTAAAATCTAAGGAAAATAGCAATTTGCTTTTGAAATGTTTGGGTCACATCGTAAATAAACTAAAAATTATTCCTGTAGTTTTAGGTATATTTTAGTACTAACAAAAAATCCTGTTTGAGCTGGGCATGGTGGCGCATGCCTTTAATCCCAGCACTCGGGAGGCAGAGGTAGGAAGATTGCATGAGTTCAAGGCCACCCTGAGACTGCATAGTGAATTCCAGGTAAGCCTGAGCTAGTGTGAGACCCTACCTCGAAAAACTGAAAAAAAAAAAATCCTGTTGGGCCTGGGAAAATGGTTCAGTGGTATAAAGGCGCTTCCTTACAAAGCCTGCCAGCCTGGGTTCACCACATAAGCCGGATGTAAAAGTGGTGCAAGTGTCTGGTGTTCATTTGCAGTGGCAAAAGGACTTGATGCACCCATAAATACACACACACATGCAAATCAATAATATGTTTAAAGTACCAAGTTTAAAAAAGTTAACAAAATAATATTCTGTATCCCACTTGCTTGTCAAAAAAAAAAAAAAAAAATCACCAAACCCAAAGGACCAATGTGTATATACACAAATACAAAACTGTAGGTATAAAAAAGGACATATATTAAGCCGGGCATGGTGGCACACGCCTTTAATCCCAGCACTCGGGAGGCAGAGGTAGGAGGATCGCCGTAAGTTCGAGGCCACCCTGAGACCACACAGTGAATTCCAGGTCAGCTTGAGCTAGAGCAAATCCCTACCTCAAAAAATCAAAAAAAAAAAAAAAAAAGAAAAAAAGAAAAAAAAAGGACACATATTAAAGAGGAAGAAAGTAAAACTGGAGAGGAAATGAGACATGATTTTGTTTTTAACATATACTTATCTCTAGGTTATTTATCTCATTGTTTTTTAAAACAATTATAGTGAATATATATTTTTATAAATTTATTTTTTTAATTTAAAAACTATAAGGGCAAAAAAATTGTTTTCCAAGACAATAACCCCATCTAGTGGGAATATAGAATAAATCACTAAGAAATTACTACTTCAGATGACTTTTTACATCATTATCTAAAATTTAACAACTGATCAAACAAACCACAAAATTTTTAAAACCACTTAAATTCTAAAAGCTTGATACGCCGTAACAGCCTCCACTGGTGCATAGTAAGGTTTCTTTCGCTGACCTTTCTTCCCCTGGGATCCCCTTTAAAAGGCCTATTTGGCTTAAAGACTCCCACAGCAGACAACGATAGAGCATACTGCTGGAGGTGACGTACCCAAGCCCGGATTCACCATGCACCCCTGCTCACATCTCCTCAAGCTAAAATGGGCTCAAAAAGCTCAAAAGATTTTTGTTGTACACCTTATATGCTGAAATAAAGCATACCGCTTTCTGGTAAAGGTCTTATAAATGAATTCATTCCTGAAACCAAACCATTCTAAACCCAAATACCTTCTATTTAAAAAAAAAAAAATCTTCATTTTTCTACAAACACTCTTGCTAATCTGCACTTTTTCTTTTACTATCTAAAAATGGCAACCTGTATATTTTACTGTTACTGAAATACTGAATACTGAGCATATAGCACACTGTAACAGTATGTGCCTTGTCCATCCCCCAACATCCCCCACCAAACATGTACCACGGGTCACAACATCAATTCCAAACTTACTTTTGATTTCTGTAGAAGTTTCAATACTTGATACACTGGCACCCAAGTCCTCCAAATCAAAGCCATCACATTCTTTCACCGTTTTGGCCTGGGTGAAGAAATCATTAGTGTCTCGTGGCTGGATCTCACTGAGAATCACTTGCAAGCGGCTTGCTGACTCTGAGGAAGAGATGGCAGTTCACGAAACTCCAGTTCCACATCACATGCAGAGTTCCCCTCACAAGTCCTGTAATTTCTGTTGCTTGGGCATTTGTGCACACACCTGTGTGTGAGTGGGCAGGCCAGGGTCTCTTTGGACCGCGAATGTCTGCCAGATGCATGTGCCACTTTGGATGTAGCTTTACACAGTGCTGAGAGTTGAACCCAGTCCTGACCAGCACTCTTTGCCAGCAAGTACTTGCTTTTAACTGCTTGGCTATCTTTCCAACTCTCAAACCCAGTGTTTATAACAGCTATAATCAGTTTATCCCCCCAGGATGGTTAGTCTTCATGATGTTTAAGTGTGCTTTAAAATATGACAAGGAGAAAAAATATAACACTGTAAAAATGAAGTGGGCCATCTCAGTTATGCGGTTTTTTTTTAATGTTGTCATATGAAAAAAGTACAACATATTTTATTTTAGTAGGCTGTTTTACTATCTATATTATAAGTTATCAAGGCTGAAAGACAAAAATGTGTAAGATTTTTTAAAAACTAGCCCAGCCGGGTATGGTGGTGCACGCCTTTAATCCCAGCACTCAAGAAGGCAGAGGTAGGAGGATCACCATGAAATCGAGGCCACTCTGAAACTACATAGTGAATTCCAGGTCAGCTGGAGCTAGAGTAAAACCCTACCTCGAAAAACAAACAAACAAAAAGCCTAACCCAAAAAGCCATGCAATGACAAGAAAAGGGGAGGGAAATATCAGAACAAAATTTCAAAAGTGCTATCCATTTATTTATAGCTCTCAGGGTAGGCCTTTAAAGGAATTCAGAATACATGCATGCAGCATGGGAGAGGAGCCAGAGAAACTGAAGGCAGCCAAAGGAAAAAAGAGAAGGTAGTTAAAATAAAGTCCTTGAGCTAGAGACAGCTTATTAGACCCAACACTATTGCAAAGCTTTTTTTAATTCAGTAGAAAGTTGATATGGACACCTCATGTGTTGGTACCACCATTTCTATCCTCCCTGCCTGCTGACCTGAGTCAGTGTCCATAGGGATGAGGCCCTCCGGGGAGGAGCTCTGAATGACCGGCGACACCACCGCGGACAGCCTGTAGGACAGCAACAGGAGCTTCTCCAGCACAGCTCTCCACTCACTCACCAGCTGCAAGTGGCTGCAACAAAGACATTAGGGACACTTATACTAAAAGAAAAAACTAGTTTTTAAAAGTGAGATTGACAGCTGGGCATGGTGGCGCACACCTTTAGTCCCAGCACTGAGGAGGCAGAGGTAGGAGGATTGCGGTGAATTCGAGGCCACCCTGACACTGCATAGTGAATTCCAGGTCAGCCTGGGCCAGAGTGAGACCCTACCTCGAAAAACCAAAAAAAAAAAGCTGAAAGAATGTGCGTCTCAAGATTATGCAGCACATGAAATATGTAGGTAGCTTTTTCAATCTAATTTTCAATTCTCTTTAGCGATATGGACACGTGCCAGCAAGAGGCTACAGCTCAGACATGAGAGCGCTCTGTAGACTAGACACAACCACGGAGGTTCTTACTTGAGAGGTAACTTTCGAAAAGCTTCCGTCACACAGTGGACTCGGCCATACATTGGAAAGGATGCTGCTGCCTGCAGGAGAGAGTTCTCGGCCTGAGATATTTCGTCCTCAAGGTTTTCTATCAAGCATTTGATAACTAGAAAAGGGAAGCAGGAAACTGGAATAACATCATTTATACAATGGTAGATGGTAAAATGTTCTCATGAGCACACCCAACTCAACTCAGTTTTACACTAGAGTGTTTGAATAAAGATTTTTTAGGGTCACCTCACCTGTTACCTACTTCTAGTTAAGGAACAGAATGTTTTGGATTCACTCTGAACCGTTCTTCCTAGACATCTTCCAAGTAGGTATTAAATACCAGCCCATGCGGCATGGACTACAAGACCAGAAAATGATTTTTGGCAGCAGTTAAAAGATATAATTAAGAGCTGGAGAGATGGCTTAGTGGTTACGGCACTTGCCTGCACAACCTAATGACGTGAGTTTGATTCCCCAGTACCCATCCATGTAAAGGCAAATGCACAAAAGTGGCACGTGCATCTAGAGCTTGTTTGCAGTGGCTAGATGTCCTGGTGCACACATTTTCTCTCTTTCTCTCTCTCTTCTTTCTCTCTCTCTCTCTCTCTCTTTCTGCTTGCAAGTAAATAAATAAAATAAAGCAAATTCTTTTTTAAAAAGATATCATTAAGAGACCATATAATTCATACTTAAAGGGTATAAGTCAATGACTTTTGGTACAGTCAAAGATATGTACAAACATCAGTACAATTCTAGAAAATTTTCAATACCCTCTACATTAAAAAAAAAAAAAAAAACCCTTTACTGATCAGCAATCACTCCCCTCCATGTAATTCTATCTTTCCTCTATCATAGGTAACTTACAGATCTGTTTTTGTCCCTATAGATTTGCCTATTCTGAGCTAGGTATGATAGTGGATGCCTGTAATCCCAGCACTTGGGAGGTAGAGACAGGAGCATCAGGATTTTATTTGTTTATTTATGTGTGTGTGTGAGAGAGAGAATGAATGAATGAATATGGGCACACTCAGGCCTCCAGTCACTGCAAATGAACTCCAGACGCATGTGCCACCTTGTGCATCTGGCTCACATGGGTTCTGGGAAATGGAACCTGGGTCCTTAGGCTTCGCAGGCAAGTGCCTTAACCGCTAAGCCATCTCTCCAGACAAAGTTTCAAATTTTTATGAAGTCTGATCTATTTTGTTTTGTTACGTTGCTGGTGCTTTGTGAGTCATAGCCACTTTAACTTGGCATCACAAAGACGCCACGTTTTCATCTAGGAGACGTCTAGTGTTGGCTCTTACTTGTACGTAACTAGTCCACTGTAAGGTGATTTCGTGCAGACAATGAGGTAATGGATCTAACTTCATTCTTACAGTTAGTCCAACACAGTAAATGTCTCCCCACAAGAAAGAGAGGGTTAAATTTTAAAACTGTGTATAACCAGCAAGTAATCTAAAACACAGAATATATAAAACTCCTCAAAACCAATAAGAAAAAAAGAAAAATAATCCCACAAGAAACATAACTGGGATACCAACAAGCATTTTGCCAAAGGAGAAAAGTAAGTGATTTTAAAATATGAAAGGATAGTTACATTAGTGAACAACAACAAAAAAAAAATGCAAAATAAAGTCAGGTGTGATGGCTCACACCTGCAATCTCAACACTCCAAAGGTTAAGACAGGAGAACTGCCGAAAGCTCAGGGCCAGCCTGTGCTACAGGGTGGGACGAGACCGGAAACACACAGAGGAGAGCGGGGGACAGTTCAGCCAGCAAGGTGCTTGCCTTGCACACCTGAGGACTGAGTTTGATAAAATAACACAAGACTTGTCCACATTTACAAGACACTTCCAAAAAAAAAAAAAAATGAAGATTCACTAGCATAGAATTAAGTAAATGAATCCAAAATAGACATTTGCAGAGAATCGTGAGATGTAAGCCACCTGAGACACGAGGTTGTGGAAGGGGTGCATAGAGGTGTAGGAAAGAGGCCTCAGAGTCATTGGGAACACAATCCCCAACACACAGTGCGACTGTCAGAACACAAATTGAAGAGGATCTGTCTGTTCATAACAAAGTTTCTGCAGAAAGTAAGTACACTTCTTGTAAAGAAAGAGGGACCTTCTTTTTTTAGTAATGTACATTTGGGTATCTACCCCAACTGGGTGCTTAGAAATAAATGTCAGAGCTGAGTAAATTGTTTACTTGTATAAGAGGAACTCATGGTTCTCTTTTATGCTGATAATCTCTTACATTAAAAACCACAAACTAAATATGCAACCATTAGATACTCTAACCAAATAGGGAGTAAGATATGGCCTGTGATAAATAGCAGCAAAAGGTTATTTCCTCAATACAAACCCATTAGCGTGTTCCTTTCCACCACAGCAGCAGACTTATCTCCACTTCCACATGTGACCTGCTGGGCTGAGGAGGCAGACAGGGATGGCGGCACAGCGTCCTGCCAGATTAAAAGGTTCAGCAGGTAGGAGGCCGTAACGCAATCATATGGCCTCGTGCTGGTGCTGAGCTCCAGAGCTGCCTGGAACACATCGCGCCGTTTCTCGGGATCCTACGATGAAGCACAGGCTCAGTGACCACCACTAGCAGGTCATATAATCGGAAAGCATGACACATGTTTCAACTCACTGTCTGCCCCAGAGCTGTGACCCGATATGTACACTGATGAACCTCAATTTCTTTTCTCCCTGAACACATACTAGTTTTTAGTATAGCAGTTGATGAGTAATAATCAGTCCAGAGATGCAGGCCTTGAAAAGAATTTCAATTGGAAAATTCAGTGCTGATAAAGCTACTTTAAAAAACGGGGGAGGGAGACTGGACAGATGCCTTAGAGCCTGCAAAGCCTAAGGACCAGGTTCGATTCCCCAGGACCCACATTAAGCCAGATGCACAAGGTGGCACATGCATCTGGAGTTGGTGTGCAGTGGCTACAGGCCTTGGCACCCTCATTTTCTCTCTCTGGCTGCCTCTCTAGCACTGGGTGGCATGTGCTCCTTGAGTCCTGCACCCACAAGCTCACAGGTCAGGCTACACGTCATGCTAAGCTGCACCCTGAAGGCACCCAGGGCCTCTCAGGAGCGCTAACAGAAAGATACAGCAAAGATGTCAAGTCGCTGCTCTCTCTGTTGGTAATCCCACAGCCCTGAAACAAGCAGAGCTCAGAGCCTAGTTAGTGAGGGCCTGCAGAACTACCCACTCCACAGTCCACTTCTGGATCCCACCCAAGGCACTGGGGCTGGGACTGGGGCTGGGACACGTGGGGAGAGAACTGCTGTTAACCCCAAATACTCTTGAGTTTCACTCTCAGTTTAGCTATTGCTTGTTGGAAGAACTGAAGCATGTTCTCTACCTCATTGACACTCGGCTTCTCAGTCTCCTAATACGGAAGATTATCTCAAAATTACTGTAAGTGATGTGTTTACATAGAATATCACAAGCCAAAGGAACTGGAGAGGCCACATAACTGAAATCTGCCAATAATCTTGTACACAATAAAACCTACCACCTCCCACATCTCCCTTTGCATCAAAGAAAGGAAAAAAAGTGTGACTAAATTATTTGAGCTTTTACCAAAACCCCAAATTTATTATTTCCTCCATTCTCACCACCCTGAAAGAGATATAATAGTAACTAAAGGAAATACTCAAAAGACATAGGAAGGCAGGCACAAAGAGCTGGGACAATCAGATGGCTTTACCAAGCTAAGACAAGCCTGTTGTGTACTATCCCATTTGCACCCACATAGCAAAAGTCCTAATACCTGAAATTGTACGACTGTTGCTGACAACTTCATCAGAAGGTCAAATGCTAACATTTTCACTTCTTCAAAAGTGCTAGTAAAACATTCCATCAGTATCTGGAAACGACCAGCATCAATATCCTGACTCAGCTGGTACACTGTGTAGGTATTACCTAAAATAAAATAATTTTTAATTTAAAAATCAATTAAAGGAAAAGGAAATCGGCCTTCAATAGTTAACTATTGAACTAACAAATCTATACAAAAGTAGTAAAAAAAAAAAAAAGTCATACTTCATGTTTACCTACAATAAGATTTCACTTCATCCTTTACTTATACATCACTCTTTAAACACAGCAGTATTTCTTCAAATAATAAAATAACAGGCACACCATTTTACAAATACAAGACACATTTTAAAAAACCCGGCTGGAGAGATGGCTTACTGGCTAAGGCACTTGCCTGCAAAGCCTAAGGACCCATGTTCAACTCTCCAGGTCCCACATAAGCCAGACACAAGGTGGCACAAGTAAGTACAACGGCCAGAGGCCCTAGTGTGACAATTCTCTCTCTCTCTCTCTCATACTCTCGCATTAAAAAAAAAAAAAAAAAAAAAAAAGCTGGGCATGGTAGCACACACCTTTAATTTCAGCACTTGGGAGGCAAGAGGTAAGGATCATCATGAGTTCAAGACCACCCTGAGATTACATAGTGAATTCCAGGTTAGCCTGGGCTAGAGCGAGACCCTACCTCGAAAAACAAAACAAAACAAAAAGCCAGATGGGTGTGGTGACGCACACCTTTAATCCCAGAACTCAGTACTCGGAGGCAGAGGTAGAAGGACTGCCATGAGTTTGAGGCCACCCTGAGACTACACAGTGAATTCCAGATCAGCCTGGGCTACAGTGAGACCCTACCTCAAAAAAAAAAAAGTTAACCCATTTTATTCCCTTCCAAATATCTAAACAATAAGTAAATTAATAAAAGGAACTACATTTAGGAATATATCTTCTAAACATATCTCCGTAAAGCGTCCAGACCAAGGACTCGGCATCGTAGCGTGAACTGACAGAAATCAGGAGCAGGGCTCCAGCCCTGCAGTCTCATCTGACCACCCTGAGTTCCTGCGGTAAACTCCACTTGGCCGCAGTGTACAATAATGTTAGCACGCTGTCGGTGTTGTTTGTTCAGTTTCCTTTAGGGTTTCTGAATCGGTACTCATACGCAGAGCTATGTACAGCTCTACGCCTTACATGTGCAAAAGAAAGGCACTTACATGGGCAGTCAGTCACTGTCAGATAAAAACTACCACTAAAATCTCCTGATCTCATGGGCCTGCGTATATGCTGTAATAAGTTTCCACAAGTTCAGGGGATTAAAACCACAAAAATTTGTTCTACAGTTTTGGAAGCCAGAAGCCCAAAACCAGTATGTCAGTAGAGCCACGTTCACTGGGCTTTAAAGAGCCTCTTCCAGCTTGTGGAGGCCGCACGCGCAGCGCAGCACAGAGGGCAGACTTCCTCTCTCCCTCAACTGTGCACTGCCTCCTCTCACACACCAAATCTCTGCTTCCTTCTTATGAGGTCATTTCTGATGTCACTTGTGGCCCACCTAGAAAATGAACATTCTCTTAGCTCAAAATCCTTAAGCCAGACATGGTGGTGCATGCCTTTAGTCCGAGCACTCAGGAGGCAGTGCTAAGAGGAGTGCCATGAGTTCAAGGCCACCCTGAGACTACAAAGTGAATGCCATTTCAGCCTGGGCTAGAGCAAAACCCTACCTCAAAAAATCTGTATACATAACATACACACACACAACATATCTATATGTCAAAGAAAATTGTGTATAAGCCAGAAATCCATATTTAATTATATATACATCATATATAGGGATATAAAGTACCAGTCCTTTTTGTTTATTTGTTTGTTTGTTTTTGTTTTTCGAGGTAGGGTCTCACTGTAGCCCAGGCTGAACTGGAACTCACTATGGAGTCTCAGGGTGGCCTCGAACTCACATAGATCCTCCTACCTCTGCCTCCTGAGTGCTAGGATTAATGGCATGCGCCACCACGTCCGGCAAAGTATCACTTCTCGTAACAAGAAAAATTCTTGTGAGTACCTCACAGAAGGAAGATTGTCATTAACAGAATGCCTGGAAATGACATCTCTGTAATGTCTTTGAGAAACCAGACTAAGGTTCATGAAATAGATAGCATACAAATTAAACCACATTTGAACCACAAAGGCTCACTAAGGAATAGTAAATGTAAGAGAAAACATTATGATTTTAACTTCAAAGCTTGAAGAAAAGCATGAACAAATTAGGGCAGCAGGAGCAGGAATGCCAGCCATACACAAAGCACAGACCATGGGCCTCTTAGTGTGTGTTTGGCAAACAGTGATCAATGAAGAAGGGAGATAATTTCTTTCCCTTCTGACCTTTACTGGCAAACAAAATTATGTACACTTAAGGATTGTATAATAAGAAGGAATCTGAAGACAATAAAACTGAAACTTCACATAAGGTAAAATGCTCAAAAATAAAGTACATAATTTATAAAAACTATATATATAATAATTTCCCCAAGTATTACTGAAAGCTTACCTTACTTCCCCCCCCCCCCCAGGTAGGGTCTTCCTCTAGCCCAGGCTGACCTAGAATTCACTATGTATTCTCAGGGTGGCCTTGAACTCACTGTGATCCTCCTACCTCTGCCTCCCAAGTGCTGGGATTAAAGGCATGTGCCACCACACGCGGCCAAAGGACTTTTGGTTTTGGGGGGTTTTTTGGGGGTGGGGGTTGAGGTAAGGTCCCATTCTCTAGCCCAGGCTGACCTGGAATTCACTAGGTAGTCTCAGGCTGGCCTTGAACTCAGCGTGATCCTTCTACCTTTGCCTCTCAAGTGCTGAGATTAAAGGCGTGCACCACTACACCCAGCGAAAGCTTACCTTCTAAGACAGGAAAAACATCAGCTATTGACCCCAAAATGGTTAAAGCTGAAAATCTAGTTGAATAGGAAGATCCGGGAAACAATGCTTCAAAAAGAATGCTGGAAACGGATGACATGAAATTCTAGAAAAGGAAAAAAAGGTGTAATCAAGTTAACTTAAAGTCAGTTATTATCTTCAAGACTGTGGGTTTTGATACTTCTTAATTAAGAGAACAATTTTTTTAAACAATACTTGCTTACTTGATAGCATGGCACCTGCTATAGCTTGGACTGTTGCCCCCAAAGGTTGAGGTGCTAGCTTGGTCCCCAGTGTGGTAGCAGTACTGAAGGGGTGGACTTCAGTGGTAGGTCTTCAAAAGGGAAGACCGAGTGGCAGGTAACTAGGTCCTAGGGTCTCTACCTCAGAAGTGAACTAATGCTCTCTCGGGAGCATCGTGAAACTTCCTATGAGAATGCATCATTAACACTGAAGTTCAACTTTCCTCAGATGGCTCTTCTTCCTCCACTTTCAAACAGGCTCTTCCAAATACTTTGGCCAATCACAGGAGCCCTACTACTCATTCTCCACTTGACTCTCTGCATGCAATTCTCACCACTCCATTCCAAGTATCTTAAATGTTATTCCCACCAGTGAATTCAGCTCCTCAAATTCCCCTGAACTTTATCAGATACAACCCTTTACTTAAGTGAGTCCCATAGAAAACACTACTGAGATGTTTTAGCCTAGAGAAGATCTGATTTGGTTCCTGGCTCTATACCTACTAGTTGAGAACCTTGAACAGATCACCAAGTTTTGTCTACTCAGCACTAGTTTTCTCACTTGCTAAGTGGGGATAAGAGGCTTATTCCACAGCCTTGTTATTAAAGACTAAATGAGAACATGGGTATGTAGCTTTTTATAACTTTAAAAATACCCCTGTTATAATAATTGGTTTTTAGGTAAGAAGTCATCTCCACTAAGCTAGAAGACATCTTTGCAATTAATAGCCTCTTCTTCTTCCCCAGGATCGGGGTCTGTTGATTAGCCCTTGTCCTACCACACATGTGCATTACACCTACTTATAGGAGGATGATAACAATGTATGGTGAAGGTCACAACTACCAAAAGTCACACATTAGCAGTTAGAAGAAATGACCATAACCATGTTGACTCAGACTAAGTCTCTAAAGATGAATAATCAAAAAATGTATACCTAGACAGATATATTGGCACACACCTGTAACTCCCGCTTGTGGGAAGCTGGGGCAAGACCACAAGTTTGAGGCCAGTTTGGGCTATGTAGTGAAATCTTATCTCAGGGGGGAAAATGTGCATCCATAAGTACAAACCAAGAAACAATGCATTCACAAAAACTTAGAATCTCAATACACAGAATAGATTTCTGTGTTTCTAAAGTGCTTAATTGACATTTTGTAAGTCACTCTGTGCCATACAAAAAGAAGTAAAAGAGACATGTATCCTCCAATCAGCCATGACATGAGAAGTGTAGGCTTCAATCAACAAAAGAAGGTGTATCCTTCAACCCAGCAATGAAGAGATGTGTATCCTTCAATACAGCAACAAACAAAAGAGATGTGTATCTGTGGTAGCTTGTATGGATGCCCCCAAATAGTTCAGGAGTTTTATTCAAGCTTGTAACTTGGTGTCACAGCTGGGTAGATCCTAGGATGCAGCCCTAAGGTGTGGGGGCAGGTCTGGAATTCCAGTCTAAAGGCATGTAGAACACCTGAGCTCTGCCTGGGGTTCTGGGAGTGTGCTGGCTTGTGCTGGTGGTGGTATTTCTCTCTGCATGGACCTGTGACAGGGGCCACTATTGAAGTGCTATGGAACTTCCCCTGGATTGATAAGCTTCAAATAAACCTTACCTCCTATAAACGGTGTCTTATTTGGAAGTTCATCCCAGCAACAGCAACATGAAGCTAACTATGACAGAACTGGTACCAGAGAGTGGGTTGTTGCTGTGTGATGAGTATGAGCATGTGGATTTTGGTCTTTAGGAACTTTTCTTTTTTAAATTTATTTTTATTTTTATTTATTTGAGAGAGGGGGAATAAGGCAGAGGAAGAGAGAGAAAGAATGGGTGCACCAGGGCCTCCAGCCACTGCAAACAAACTCCAGATGCATGTGCCACCTTGTGCATCTGGCTTATGTGGGTTGTGGGGAATCAAACCAAGGTCCTTTGGCTTTGCAGGCAAGTGCCTTAACCACTAAGCCATCCCTCCAGCCACTTTTGGAACATTTGTTTTGGAGGAATGGGCATGGACTTGGTACTTGCAACTGAAATTGCCTTATCAGTAATCCAAGTTGTATGGGCTACTTTGGCAAAAGTTTGAAAATGCTAAGCACAAAGAGAATTGTATTTGGAGGCTTTACTTATGAACTTTCTAAGGGGAAGGAAAGGCTACAGAAAACTTTGTTGGAACTGGGCTACTGGCATAAGGGCTAGCTGAGTTCTGCTGCTCATGCTCAGACAGTTTGGTCAAGGCTAAATTTGTAATGGCCTGATATGCCTGGCTAAAGATCTGGAACTGAGAAATTTAAGATTTAAAGTTGGAAAAACTCAAGCAAGTTTAAAATTATGGGCACTAAGACTGGTTGCTGAAGCTGCTATTGTCAAACACGTTAGCATTTGGAAGGAAGGTGGCCCAATTACTTTACATTGAAACAATAAAAAAAAGTATGCCTTAAGAAAGAGTGACGGGCGGGCGTGGTGGCGCACGCCTTTAATCCCAGCACTCGGGAGGCAGAGGTAGGAGGATCGCTGAGTTACAGGCCACCCTGAGACTACAGAGTGAATTTCAGGTCAGCCTGAGCTAGAGTGAGACCCTACCTCAGAAAACCAAAAAGAAAGAAAGAAAGAAAGAAAGAAAGAAAGAAAGAAAGAAAGAAAGAAAGAAAGAAAGAAAGAAAGAAAGAAAGAAAGAGTGAGTGACGGGTAGGAATACAAACTCTTTAGAAGAAAGTAACCTGCCCTTCAAGGTCACAATTTATTCTGTCCCCTGAATTAAGAATATGGCTGTGTCCTGCACACCTAGCACTGATTTGGGAAACATGAAAAATGTGTGGAGTGGGTCATAAAGTGCACACAGTTTGAGGATGCACTGCTGAGATATGGCATGAGGCAGGGCGTGATGACCCTGATGAAGAGGCTGTGAAGCCACTGGAGATGGACAGTGGTTTGCAGTGGAGACTGAAGATGCTCTGGATATACCAGGCCATTAGTATGAAGCAGCTGTACATCATGTGAGCGTGATGGAAAAGTAGCACAGATGTAGTCTTCTACCCTGTGAGACGGTGGATTTCAGAGCCAGCAATCGCCCATGAAAGCACAAGTTCCATGGCACCCAGTGTAAGCTGGTGTAAGTGTAACGTAAGCTACAGGGGAGCCCAGTTACGTCATTCTGTACCGGCTCTCAAGTGCAGCACCGCTTCTACAACTCAAGCCACCTCCAGTGGGGCACCAAGATGATGTAACACCCAGCCTGAAGGGGGAAAGCACAGAAACACGATGCACCACAAGAACTGCTTTCCGCTAATGCACACTCACAAGCATTTAGGTCTCTTAAAACCCCGTATGTCCAGAAATACACAACCTACCTTGTACTGCTGCAAAGAAACAGAAGGCTGATCTTTGGCTAACTCATTCTCTGGTTCCAGTTTGGATTTACTTTTCTCCAATTTATAAAGTACCTGAGAACTTTCTTGTATCCTACAAAACAACTTTTGAGACAAAGAAAAACAAGGCACATGAGAGCCACTCATTAAACTTAAATGTTAGCTTCAAAGGGAACTTTTAAGGCAAGGAAGGAGTTTTTAACTGGGCTTTAAAAATCTCAAAATCTGCAGTGTTTCTTTTTACAAAAAATTAACATTTATATCTTTAAAACCAGAAACAAGGTTTTACTGCAACCAAAATTAAAACCACAGCACTCACATGTCCTTCAGGTTGCCATGAACCTGAAGACGAGACATTCATCTCTATACTCTACCAATTCCCTACCCCACAGATGTGCTGTGTGACTAATTCGAGTTCTATTACTCAAAAATAGCTCTTTTGTGAGGTGCTTAAGGAAAAATTATAAAAATGAAAGAACATTCTCCCTCCTCTTACAAAGGTTTTCTTAAAACCACTTTATAACCCAAGAATCTCAATGCTAGATTTTTTTTCCTTCAAATGAAGAGCTCAAGATTGATTTGCTACACCCAAATGAAAGAACTTTCCATTCTGCATTGTAATATCATATGTAAGCATCATGAATGCAGAGAAGGTCGCAGAAAGGCCATGAAAATACGTGGTAGGTCAATTCCACAAGCAGTCCACCCTCTGCCAAAATATGGGCTCTTTAAAAAAATAATTTCCAGAGCCAAGTTCATCATTTTCCAATACTTTCAGACACAAAAGCTACCTTTTTCAGAAGAGAACAAATCTGCTGCCGCACTCCTGGGGACTGGCTGTTCAGATTGTACGTGACAAAGAACTGAACCCACTGCATTTCTTCCACGGAAACAATTTCTGTGCTCCGATTACTTTCACAAAGCAAGCCTAATGTATCTATCCGTACCTAAAAATACACCAAGCAATTATGTTAATTTTCCATTGAAATAAGCAGAGCCTAAACTACTTCAAATGTTTGACTATTTACACAGGCTACCAAGGAAAAAAGGTAAACTTCACTTTGCCTATATATACCTCAGAAGTTTCTAATCCAAAACAACTTTGTTATTTCCTATAAAATTATCCTATTAAACGCATAAAGTAGGAGCTTAAGTTATCCTATTAAATGCATAAAGTAGGAGCGTCACTCTACACATCTGGCTTTATGTGGGTACTGGGACATGAAATCCCAGCCTTTAGGCTTTGCAAGCAAGCATCTTAACCACTGAGCCAATCTCTCTGGCCCCTTACCTTTTACTTTCTACTTTTTGGACTCCTTAAGAGTCCAGGCACATCAAGGACCTCTAGACTAGACTTCTAAAGGAATCGGGGAACTTCTGCACACAACAATGCCCCAGTTGTATTGCTTCCTTACTTGGCAGTGCTGGTGAATTAAGCCTTGCTTTATTCTTGCACTGGATACGAGAGTTTCCCAAGTATCAGTTGCAGACTGAAGATGTCCATGAGCTCTGGCTGTTCGTAGACACGCCATCAAAGCTCCCAGAGCTCCTCTGCTATTATAAGACCCTAAAAATAGAAAACACTGCTCTTGTTGAAAAAGCATTATAACATCAAAGACCATTACTGTGCTATGCAATGACCGACAAGTTTTATTTCTCTAATATTATGTTCCAAGAAATAGAAATCACATTTAAACTAAATTCTAACACAAATTAAAGTTCCTATATAATTACTGAAATTTTAATAATTTTTGAAAATTAATTGTTCATGTAAATAATTTCAAATAAGCATATTAACATAAAAGAAATCAAATTATTTACTAATATTTTTCCTTTTTCCTTGACAGAAAATGAATAAGTGAATCAAAAAAAAATTCAAGTGGAGAAAAAGTACAAACCATTATATAAAAACTAGGATAATTTTCTGCCAATAGTAAAAATCCTTCAGTAAAACAAAGAGCATATCCCTGAAAATAAATTTTGAACTGCTCTTCCTATTTAGGAGTTATGGCTTGGGGGAGACGGCACAGTGGATAAAGGCCCTGCCCTGTGAGCATGAGGACCAGAGTTCAGCCCTTCAGCACCCACAAAAACGCTGGGTGCACATGGCAGCTCACCTGTAATCCCAGAACTCAGCAGGCAGAGACAGGATCCTAGGGGCAAACTGGCTACCAAGACTAGGCACATCAGTGCGCTCGGGTACAGACAGAGAAACATGGGGGAGGAAGGCAGCTGCCTCATCGGCCTCTGGCCTCCACGTGCACTAGCTCACACACACACAATGAAAAGAACATTAAAGGTAGATTACAAAAACCTCCTGGTTTCAGGGTGTTGGACCTCAGCCATTAATAAAGGGACAGTGAGGTATTTTTGTACCAAAGTATTTTGATACAAAAATAAAGACCATCTAGCTTCAGAACAGATTTGTGAAATCTGAGGTTTAGATGGTATCTCAAAAAGGCAAGAACAAATGCTAATGATTACTTAAATAATAGCTTTGTGTACAAAAATCAAATTTTCTTATTATGATAACCTCTGAAACACTGAAGGTTTTTAACTGTTTCTTAAATTATGTGGAAGGATACCACAGTTTTGCTTTAAGTAGAATAATCTTGGAGTTAACATGATGAGTCAGGATCATCATTTACCACATTCACTTTTATTTACTTATTTTTATTTTATTTTTTAATCATTTTTATTTGAGAGAGAGGGAGAAAGCGGCAGAGCCACTGCAAACAAACTCCAGGCACACGTGCCATCTTGTGCACCTGGCTTACATGGGTCTTGGGGAAATGAACCTAGGTTCTTTGGCTTCACTAGCAAATGCCTTGTCCTAAGCCATCTCTCCAAACCCTTATTATTATTATTTTATGACAGGGTCTTTCCATATAGTCCTGGCTGGCCCGAAACTTACTGTGTAGTATGCTACATAGACCAGGCTGGACCTGAACCTGGAAGTGATCCTCATGTTCTGCCTCCAGAGTACAGAGATCAGAGACATGCACCACTGCATGCAGCCACACAATCATTGCTGAACTGTGCTTTAATGTCCTGATTCCTTTAGTGCTACTGGGTTTCAATGGATGTACAGCCCGCTCTAAATGATTACAGGGAGTTTATCTTTAGGTTGTGCCTCCAGTTCTCTTTTTCTAGGAAACAAAAAAGTACCTGTCTTTAAAAGTATCTAAGCTAAGCCGGGCGTGGTGGCGCACGCCTTTAATCCCAGCACTCGGGAGGCAGAGGTGGGAGGATCGCCATGAGTTCGAGGCCACCCTGAGACTCCATAGTGAATTCCAGGTCAGCCTGAGCCAGAGTGAGACCCTACCTCAAGAAACCAAAAAAAAAAAAAAAAAGTATCTAAGCTATTTATAAATCGCCTCAATCACTTGAATAAGCAAGTTATATAAAACAGCATACCATCACAATTTAACTCTAGTTTGGCTTGAAGAAATTACTTCTGCCAAAAAAAAAAAAAAAAAAAAAAAAAAAAAAACTCCATCTAGCTTTGGACCGAAATGTCCATTCAATCTGAAGTACTATCTTCCTTTACTACTTACAGAAATGGGACAAACAGGGCTAGAAGGATAGTTTAGCAATTAGGGAACCTGCCTGCAAAGCCAAAGGACCCAGGTTCAACTCCTCAGCACCCACATAAGCCAGATATGTGTCCAGAGTTTGTTTGCAGCGGCTGGAGGCCCTGGCATGGCCATTCTCTCCCTCCCTCCCCCCCTCCTCTCTGCCTCATTCTGTCAAATAAATAAATAAAAATAAAATATTTTTTTAAAAAAAGAAAGAAATGGGATAAACAAAAGGAAATGAGTCTATTTAAACTGCCTAGGTCCCTACATCTAAGCTTCATAACTAGAAGTTACTAAAAGAAAGAAATCATTTTTCTTACCAGTTTTAGCATCAATAGATGTCTGAAGAATCTTCACCATGTACCGTAAGCTTTCAGGGCTGTCATTCAATAATTTTGGCAAGTAATAATCGATTACGTAAGATTTTTGATCCGTATTTCCTTCACACAGTATACAAAGGAGTGGTGAAACCCAAGTCTCATGCCACTGCTCAATCCAAGTATCGCTGATGGTTTTGGATTTCAAATGAATCTTGTGATTTTTAAACATTGTTTCCAAGAGGTCACTAGCATATGGTACCAATGACTGGTCCCCCATCACCTCTAAGATTTGAGATGGGATAGTTTTATCTAGTGTCAAAATATGTTCAATCCCTATGCACTCTACCAAACACCCAAGGCATGCGTACTTTCCTTTAATATGCCATTCCAATCGTAGAACACTCTTAGTCAAGTCCAGAAAGAAAGGATCAGTGATCAAATCTGCCCCTTCTGTAGTGAGCTGGTGCATTTGGAGAAGATTTCTAAATATGATTTTGGTTTGGTGTCTCAGAGCATCCAATGGATGTTCCCAGTGGGTATAGACATATTCCAAAAGTCTCCCAGCTATTCTTGAGTTCCCATTCAGACTGTCCTTTAGGCTTAGGGAACTTGATCCAAGGATATGTAGTGCAGAATTAGTCCAAGAAGCCAAGATTCTAGCCAGGAACATTTCCAATGTTGACTCCTTAATCCTGAAAAAAAATGAAGCATGAGCAGCATTACTATAAACTGATTAGTAAAAGAACTTCACTTTATAATCAACTGACATTACAAAGAATTAGAAGAAAATTGAGTTAAATTCACAACACAAAATTTATAAACATGGCCAAGACAGATCTCAAATTCATATATGAATCATTCACATAAAAAAAAAAAATCCTCTGGGCGTGATGGCACACGCCTTTAATCCCAGCATTCCGCAGAGGTAGGAGGATCACCATGAGTTCGAGGCCACCCTGAGACTACAGAGTTAATTCCAGGTCAGCCTGGACCCTACCTCAAAAAAAAAAAAAAAAAAAATCCTAGGCTGGAGAGACGGCTTAGGGGTTAAAGGTGCTTAACTGCAAAGCCTAAGGACCCAAGTTCGATGCCCCAGGACACACATAACCAAGATGGAAAAGGTGGTACATGCGTCTGGAGTATGTTTGCAGTAGCTGGAGGCCCTGGTACACCTGTTCTCTCTCTACGTGCCTCTTTCTCACCCTCTCTCTCTTAAATAAATAAGAAGTTGAATTTTTTACTTTTTTTAATGTTTTTCGTTTTCTTGGTTTTTCAAGGTAGGGTTTCACTCTAGCTCAGGCTGACCTGGAATTCACTATGTAATCTCAGGGTGGCCTCAAACTCATGGGATTAAAGGCAGCATCATAACAGATACCAGAGAAATTCAAAAAACCATAGGGACATACTAAAAAATATATATATATATACTCCACTAAGTATGAAAATCTAAAAGAAAGGCATGATTTCCTTGATTTGTATGACCTACCTAAATTAAATCAAGATGAGATTAATCACTTAAATAGACCTACAAGAAATATGGAGATCCAAGCAGTTATCAAAAATCGCCCAACTAAAAAAAGTCCAGGGCCAGATGGATTCACTGCTGCATTTTACCAGACCTTCAGAGAAGAACTAACACCATTGCTTCTTAAGCTTTTCCATAAAATAGAAAAAAAAGGAATCCTACCAAACTCCTTCTACGAAGCCAGCATCACCCTGATACCAAAATCAGGCAAAGATAGAACAAAAAAGAGAAAATTCCAGATCAATCTCCCTCATGAACATAGATGACAAAATTCTCAACAAAATATTGGCAAACAGAATACTAGAATATATCAGAAAGATCATTCACCCTGACCAAGTAGGCTTTATCCCAGAGATTCAGGGATGGTTCAACATATGCAAATAGATAAATGTAATACATTATATAAATGGGCTGCAGGACAAAAATCACATGATCACCTCATTAGATGCAGAGAAAGCATTTGACAAAATCCAACATCCCTTCATCATAAAAGTCCTACAGAGACTGAGAATAGAAGGAATATATCTCAATATAATAAAGGCTATTATTTATGACAAGCCTACAGCCAACATATTACTAAATGGGGAAAAACTGGAAGCTTTTCCAGTTTTTAAAATCAAGAACAAGAAAAGAGTGTCCACTGTTAGAGCTGATAAACACTTATAGCCATGTAGCAGGATACAAGATAAACACACAGGAATCAGTAGCCTCCCTATATGCTAGCAACAAACACACAGAGGATGAAATCAGAGAATCACTCATTCACAATTACATCAAAAAAAAAAAAAAAAAGTACTTTGGAATAAACCTAACCAAGGAAGTGAAGGACCTCTACAATGACAACTTTAAAACACTCAAGCGAGAAATTGCAGAAGACACTAGGAAATGGGAAAACACCCCTTGTTCCTGGATTGGAAGAATCAATATTGTGAAAATGGCAATCCTACCAAAAGCAATCTACACATTTAATGCAATCCCCATCAAAATTCCTATGGCATTCTTCACAGAAATAGAAAAATCAACCCAAAAATTCATTTGGAATCACAAAATACCTCGAATATCTAAAATAATACTGAGCAACAAAAATAA